>CAMZMU010000103.1:38543065-38864970 GCA_947311845.1 Poa pratensis
AGTTGATTATCAATCTATCTATGTTATTTAAGATCTTGCATGCTTTCCGTTACTCGTAGATGCTTTGGCCAAGTAGATGCTTGTAACTCCAAGAGAGAGTATTTATGCTAGATAGTGGGTTCATGCCTCCGTTTAATCTGGGACAGTGACAGAAAGTTCTAAGGTTGTGGATGTGCTGTTGCCACTAGGGATAACCTAACGATGCTATGTCCACGGGCATATGTGTTTGTTTACATTACGCACTTTACTTAATGCAATTATCCGTTGCTTGCAACTTAATACCAACGGGGACTCGGATGACAACCCGGCGGTGGATTATTAGTCATAGATGCTGTTGGATAACGGTCTATGTATTTGTCGTAATGCCCAATTAAATATCATAGTAATCATCATGTCATGTATATGCATTGTCATGCGCTCACTATTTGTCAATTGCCCAGCTGTAATTTGTTCACCCAACATGTTAGTTATCTTTTATGGAGAGACACCACTAGTGAACTGTGGACCCCGGTCCATTCTTTTACACTGATTAAACCACAAACTGCAAACTGTTCCTTTTTCATTCTCTGCAATTTAATACTCATTTTCCACACATACGTTTAATCCTTTGTTTTCAGCAAGCCGTGAGATTGACAACCTCACTGTTTCGTTGGGGCAAAGTAGTTTGATTGTGTTGTGTGCAGATTCCACGTCAGGATCCCGTGTTGCGCCGCATTTTCGCCTTGACAACCTTCTGAAGAGTTGCTCCTACTGGTTCGATAACCTTGGTTTCTTTCTGAGGGAAAACTTGCTGCTGACTACATCATACCTTCCTCTTGGGGTCTCCCAACGAGCGTGTGTTGCATCAAGCTTTTTCTGGCGCCGTTGCCGGGGAGACAGCAGTCTTCTGCAAGGGGAGTTTCACGCTTCCAATCTCTTTACTTTGTTTTTGTCTTGCTTAGTTTATTTTATTTTATCTTGTTTGCTTTCAATTATCAAAAACACAAAAAAATTAGTTACTTGCATTAGTTTACTTTCAAGTTATTTTCTGTCTGTTTTTAATTCTGCTAAAATGAGTACTCCTGAGAACACTAAGTTGTGTGATTTCACTAGCACGAACAACAATGATTTCATATGCACACCTATTGCTCCACCTGCTGCTTCAGCAGAATTTTATGAAATTAAACCTGCACTTTTAAATCTTGTTATGAAAGAGCAATTTTCTGGTGTTAGTACTGATGATGCTGCTGTTCACCTTAATAACTTTGTTGAACTTTGTGAAATGCAAAAGCTCAAGGAAGTAGATGGTGATATTATTAAACTGAAACTTTTTCCTTTCTCCTTGAGAGGACGTGCTAAAGAATGGTTGCTATCTTTGCCTAGAAATAGTATTGATTCATGGACTAAATGCAAAGATGCTTTTATTGGAAAATATTATCCTCCTGCTAAGATTATTTCTTTGAGAAGTAGCATAATGAATTTTAAGCAATTTGATAATGAACATGTTGCTCAAGCATGGGAGAGAATGAAATCATTGGTTAAAAATTGTCCCACTCATGGACTGACTACTTGGATGATCATCCAAACCTTCTATGCAGGATTAAATTTTTCTTCAAGGAATTTATTGGATTCGGCCGCTGGAGGTACCTTTATGTCCATCACTTTGGGTGCTGCAACAAAGCTTCTTGATGATATGATGATTAATTATTCTGAGTGGCACACCGAGAGAGCTCCAACAGGTAAGAAGGTAAATTCTGTTGAGAAACCTCCTCCTTGAGTGCCAAAATTGATACTATTATGTCTATGCTTGCAAATGGTCAAACACATGTTGATCCAAATAATGTTCCTTTAGCTTCTTTGGTTGCTCAAGAAGAGCATGTTGATGTGAACTTCATTAAAAATAATAACTTCAACAACAATGCTTATAGGAATAATTTTGGTAATAGCAATTATAGGCCCTATCCTTCTAATAGTGGCAATGGTTATGGAAATTCCTATAGTAACTCCTACAACAATAATAAGAGTGTACCCTCTGATCTTGAAGTTATGCTTAAGGATTTTATTAGTACACAAACTGCTTTCAATAAAACTGTTGAGGAGAAATTTGGGAAAATTGATGTCTTGCTTCTAAAGTTGATAGTCTTGCTCTTGATGTTGACTTGTTGAAACTAAAGAACATGCCTCATGATGTTAAAGAGAGCAAAACTCTCAATGCTATACAAGTTAAAATTGATAACAATGTGAGGATGTTAGCTGAATTGCATGCTAGATGGGAAAGAGAGGATGAAATTGCTAGAAAGAATAATATTGCTAGAGTTTATACTATTACTACTTCTGAAAATGCTTCAAACTCAAGTGTTAGCAAACCTCCTACCATTAATGGCAAGATAATTGGTGTTGGTAATGTTTCCACTTCTATTGCAAAATGTCCTAAATTGCCTGATAACTCTGAAACTGTCCTTGATAAAGATGCTGAAATTTCTAGCAATAAGGAAGAGATAATTCCATTACTTTTGATGATAATGACTTTGATTTTGATGGTTGCAATTTCTGAAGTAATTAAGTTCTTGCAAAAGCTAGCTAGAAGTCCTAATGCTAGTGATAAACATGGCTTTTACTAAACATATTACTAATGCTCTCATACAAGTTAGGGAGAAAAATTAAACATGAAGTTCTATCCCTAGGAAGTTAGAAGATGGTTGGGAGCCCATCATTAAAATGAAATTGAATGACTTTGATTGCAATGCTTTGTGTGACCTTGGTGCTAGTATTTCTGTTATGCCTAAAAGATTATATGATATGCTTGATTTAGCACCTTTGGAAAATTGTTACTTGGATGTTCACCTTGCTGATTCTACTATTAAAAACCTTTGGGAAGAATTGATGATGTTCTTATCATGGTTAACAACAATTATGTCCCCGTTGATTTTATTGTCTTGGATATTGAATGCAATCCATCATGCCCTATTGTGCTGGGAAGACCTTTTCTTAGAACTGTAGGTGCTATTATTGATATGAAAGAAGGGAATATAAAATATCAATTTCCTCTCAAGAAAGGTATGGAACACTTTCCTAGGAAGAAGATTAAGCCACCTTATGATTCTATTGTTCGAACAAATTACAATGTTGATGCTTCTTCACTTGGTAATACTTGATGCATGCTTTGTGCCTAGCTAAAAGGCGTTAAAGAAAAGCGCTTATGGGAGGCAACCCATTTTATTTTTCTGCAATTTTTCTTTTATTGAGTCAAGGAGTTTGTTTACTTCTGTAGCAACTCCTTTGTATCTTTATTTTCTCGCATTGTTGTGCCAAGAGTAGCCTCTAATGTTAAGATGCTTAATTTTGATTGCTGCGCAGAAACAGATTTTTGCTGTTCACTGTACGAAATTCCTAAAATCACCAGATTGTTAAAAATCTGAAATTTTTGTGCGTAATCTTTATGAATGTCTGAATCTTTCATTAGTTCAAGTTTCTCGATCTGAGCGTCGTAAGTGCCTCGAAAAAATTCGTCTTTGCGGACTGTTCTGTTTTAGACAGATTATGCCTTTTTATTTTGCATTCTCTCTTTTACTAGTGTTGAGTGAAATTCTTTTTTGGGTGGAAGAGCTTCACATAACATCAGTGGCTGTAGCTAATGTTTAAAGTAAAATCATATTGCGTCTTTATAGAACATGTGAGTTTTTGATTATGCACTAACCCTCTAATGAGATCTACTTTGAGTTTGGTGTGACGGAAGTTTTCAAGGGTCAAGAGAGAAGGATGATATATAGGATCAAGAAGAGTGAAGAGCTTAAGCTTGGGGAGGCTCCCATGGATCTCCCCAGCATATTTCAAGAAGACTCAAGCGTCTAAGCTTGGGGATGCCCAAGGCATCCCCTTCTTCATCGTCAAAATTATCAGGTCATCTCTAGTGAAACTATATTTTAATTCTTTCACATCATATGTGCTTTTCTTGGAGCGTCTGTGTGCTTTTATTTTCAGTATTGCTTTTATTTTCAATAAAGCTTGACTGGACCCTAGCATTCTTGATTGGGAGAGAGACACGCTCCGCTTTTTCATGAGAATACTCCTATTCTTCACTTATATTTGTTGAGTATTCATATCTAGCGCTGTTCAGCTTTTAGCTCTTGTTTTCATGTATCTCTTGTCAGAGCTATTAGCTTTCTTTTGTAGAAAGTACTCTCTTGCTTCACTTATATTTGTTTGGAGAGTTGATTAAATAAATTGATTGGTGTTTGGTTGGTTCAGAAAATGTTGCATGTGGTAATTGGTATAAGGAAAAACTTGCTTAATCTTGTAGATCACTAAATGGATAACTTGATGCTTGTCAATTGTTTTGAGTTAACAAGTAGATCATGATTAAATTGTGCATCATGAGTTAAGCCTATTAGTGAAGAACTACCGTAAAGCTTGTTGAAAATTTGGTTTGCATCGGTGGTATCTCTAAGGTCTAGATATTTTCTAATAACGGGTTTGGTTAACAAGGAAGACGGTATGAAGTCTTATAACGTTTGCAATATGTTTGTCATATAAAACTTGGTGTACGGGTTGATATTCTTGTTTGCTTACATAACCTTGCTAGCCTAAACTCTGTACTGAGAGGGAATGCTTCTCGTGCATCCAAATCCTTGAGCCAAAATCCATGCCATTTGTGTCCACCATAACTACCTATATGTGGTATTTCCTTGCCACTCCAAGTAAATTTTTCATGTGCTACCTTTAAATTATTCAAAATGTTATTATTCCCTTTTTGTGTCAATGTTTACTAGCTCATGAGGAATTAGTGTGGTTATTCTTTATTCTATTGTAATGGACTTTTACACCTGGACTAGTGGCATATACATCCGCTTATCCAATTTGCAAAAAGAGCTGGCAACGGGGTGCCCAGTCCCAATTAATTACAACTTTAACCAATTAATTCTCTTCACACTTTTGCCCTGATTCATCAGTAAGCAATGACAAACAGTGAAATACCTGAATGTGTGTAAACCAAAGAGAAAAGGGATGATCTGCCTTGCTGGTAGAAATAACGTCCTTCATGGGAGCCGCTCTTAAAAGTCCGTTTGACAGGTAGAATACTGTTCTCACCCGCTACCATTCGTTGACAATTAACAAACACCTCTCAAAAATAGATACTCCTCCATGGTATGTGATTGATGGAAGGCACCCGAGGATTCGGTTAGCCATGGCTTGTGTTAGCAAGGTTGGGAGGAGTATCAAATATTTTATGCAATCTCTATATGCTTTCAAAAACCTAAAAGCTCTAGCACATGATTTAATCCCTGCTTCCCTCTGCGAAGGGCCTTTCTTTTACTTTTATGTTGAGTCAGTTTTCCTATTCTTTCTGTCTTCCACAAGCAAACACTAGTGTCAACTTTGTTACAACATGCGTTATATGCAACGTATTGGACTTGTTATACTACTTTGTGTTGACAATATCCATGAGATAAATATGTTGAAAGTTGAAGCAAATGCTGAAACTTAATTCTTCCTTTGTGTTGATTAAATACCTTTTTAGAAACTATTGCTTTATGAGTTAACACTTATGCAAAACTTTGATGCTTGTCTCGAAAGTACTATTCATGAAAACGTTTAGCTTGTGTGATTCATTGTTTACTCATTATCTATTTGATAGCAAATTATAGACCATTGACTTGGATCACTTCATTCATTTACATGTGCCTTGCAATATTATATGATCAAGATTATGATAGTAGCATGTCACCTCAAAAATTATTTTGTTTTTATCGTTTACCTACTCGAGGACGAGTAGGAACTAAGCTTGGGGATGCTGATACGTCTCAAACGTATCTATAATTTTTGATGTTCCATGCTTGTTTTATACCAATTGCTACATGTTTTGCATCTACTTTATATCACTTTTATACATTTTTTGGGACTAACCTATTAACAAGATGCCGAAGTGCCAGTTCCTGTTTTCTGCTGTTTTTGTATTCCAGAAAAGCTAGTCTGGAAATATTCTCGGAATTGGACGAAACTTCACGGGGGTCCCTATTTTACCAGAACACACCTGACGGACCAAAGAGCAACGAGGAGGCCACGTGGGCCCCACACGCCAGGGCGCGGGGCCGCGCGCCCTGGGTGGTGTGGGCCCCACGGGGGTCGCCAGCCGCCGCCCTTTCGCCTACTTATTCCCCCCGACGCGAAAACCCTAAGCCTGAGCAATATCCACGAAAAGTTCCAGAGACGCCGCCGCCGTCAACCCTAGCTCGGGAGGGTCAGAACCTCTTCCCGGCACCCTGCCGGAGAGGGGAATCGTCACCGGAGGCTTCTACATCGCCATGCCTGCCTCCGGAGTGATGCGTGAGTAGTTCATCCTTGGACTACGGGTCCATAGCAGTAGCTAGATGGTTGTCTCTCCATTTGTGCCATCATGTTTAGATCTTGTGAGCTGCCCTACATGATCAAGATCATATTATTGTAATGCTACATGTTGTGTTTGCTGGGATCCGATGAATATTGAATATTATGTCAAGTTGATTATCAATCTATCTATGTTATTTAAGATCTTGCATGCTTTCCGTTACTCGTAGATGCTTTGGCCAAGTAGATGCTTGTAACTCCAAGAGAGAGTATTTATGCTAGATAGTGGGTTCATGCCTCCGTTTAATCTGGGACAGTGACAGAAAGTTCTAAGGTTGTGGATGTGCTGTTGCCACTAGGGATAACCTAACGATGCTATGTCCACGGGCATATGTGTTTGTTTACATTACGCACTTTACTTAATGCAATTATCCGTTGCTTGCAACTTAATACCAACGGGGACTCGGATGACAACCCGGCGGTGGATTATTAGTCATAGACGCTGTTGGATAACGGTCTATGTATTTGTCGTAATGCCCAATTAAATATCATAGTAATCATCATGTCATGTATATGCATTGTCATGCGCTCACTATTTGTCAATTGCCCAGCTGTAATTTGTTCACCCAACATGTTAGTTATCTTTTATGGAGAGACACCACTAGTGAACTGTGGACCCCGGTCCATTCTTTTACACTGATTAAACCACAAACTGCAAACTGTTCCTTTTTCATTCGCTGCAATTTAATACTCATTTTCCACACATACGTTTAATCCTTTGTTTTCAGCAAGCCGGTGAGATTGACAACCTCACTGTTTCGTTGGGGCAAAGTACTGTGATTGTGTTGTGTGCAGGTCCACGTCAGCGCCGGAATCCCTGGTGTTGCGCCGCATCATATTTCGCCATTGACAACCTTCTGAAGAATCGTTACTCCTACTGGTTCGATAAACCTTGGTTTCATACTGAGGGAAAACTTGCTGCTAGGCTACATCAAACCTTCCTCTTGGGGTCTCCCAACGAGCTAGTACGTCTTGCATCAGCGTGCCGTCCGAAAATCCAAATCAGCCATTCCCTATAAAAAAACCTCCACTAGCACTACTCGCATACCCTGCCCAAGAGCCAAGAGTGCAGTGCAGGTCTCCCGTGATCTTCTACCTTCCAAGGATAGGCCTGATATTTCATCCGCAATCCCTTTCTGAGAAACAGGCCAAACGCTGGCAAAATATTATTATACAAAAAATTAGCTGATGTTCTCTCGTCGTGTATGCCGTCACATGTGTCAGCCTCGGGTGATGTTTAGTGTTTGCTGTCTCATACAAAAACACAAATCCTAGATTAGCCCATACAAACAAACAATTTCTTTTCTTACCAACTGCCTTTCTTAACCACTGAAGCAACTGGGCAGAGAGGGCACTTGCGTGCTCTCATCAGCGCCCGCGATGCCAAATTTGCACTCCTCAAATGGATGTATTTCTTTTTTTGAACAAACAGAGGCGCCAGGGGCGCCAAATTTCATTCCCAGGTCAACTGCAGCAGGCAGTAACGATTACAAAGTCCTGTAGGTTTACATTCTGCAAAGTGGAAAGCAGAGGACAATGACCTAGCGAATGAGCAGAATTTTTACAACTATAGAAAGGTTGATCTAGGCTCGGCCTAGGAACCTGTGTTGCGCATTTGTGAGCTTCTCCATTAGATTCCTGGAAATGTGAAAAACCTGAATCGAAGCATCTACCGTTTGTGTGAAGAAGTCTGCTAAACAAGCTCTTGCATTCCAATGAAGGAGAGGATGATCGAGCTTCCTGGCGGCTGCCGTTTTCGCTAGAACCTGGTTATCAGTTAAGAAAATCGGCTCGTTCACCTGTAAGATGTTTGCCAATTTTGTTGCTAGCAGTAAAGCCTTTGCTTCCGCTTGAAACACCGTGGTTTGGTCTTGTGTTGAGGCTTGTATCTTTAGGCACCATTTTCTGTCTGGCGAATTATCCCAGATGTAAACTCCCAATTTTGTTGGTCTCCCTTGTCCTGTACCTGGAACGTTGCTGCTTTTCCAAGGTGCATCTATAAAAAAGACAGTTCCTTGAAGTGCAGTAACATCATGTAAAGTAGCCCCTTGTAAAGGAGCTTCCGCCATTGTTGTCCAGACGTGTTTCTGTGTTCGATTGCTATCATGTATACTAGAAGGAGAAATATTAGAAATTTCAATGTTATTTATAAGAGCTTGGGAGTGTATGAAAATTTGGTATGGTTCCCCTTTTTTCTGTTGGAAAAGCATGTCATTCCTTGATTTCCAAATGCACCACATGAATGTGAAAATATTCGGTAAAGAAGCATAAGGATGGTTCATTGAAAGTAAAGCAAGAATAATATCCAAAAGAGTGGTGCAGTTGGCAACTATAAGTTCCATTCTTATGTACCAGGGGGCACTGATCCAAGCTGATTTAACAAATGGACATGTAAAGAAGAGATGAACCTCATCTTCTTGCATTCCACACTTGCAACAAAATTTATCTATGTGCTTGGAATAGCGCCCTGCTCTTGCTCCTGTTGGAAGCGTCTTACGTAGGAAATGCAAAGCGAAAGTTTGGATTCTTGGAATAATCTCCTTAGATTTCCATACCTGTTTTAGTAAATGAATTGTTTGCGGAGCAGGTGGTCGTGGCTGCTCTTCTTGGCGTTGGTCGAACAGAACCTGTAGGCAAGCATAATAAGCAGATTTTGCGTTGCATTTTCCGTTTTGGGTCAGGTTCCAGCAAAGGAGATCTTGATCTTCAGCATTAATAATGGGCGTTTTTTTAATGGAAAGGGCTGCCGAGGGAGTGAATAAAGTTTCAATTAGGTTGCTATTCCAATTTTTCTTGTTGGGGAGCCAAAGGTCTTTTACTACTGCCGGGTAAGCGTAGCCAGGAGCTTGAATAACTAAATCCTCATATATAGAGGTCCATGAGGGGTACCACGGCGTATTCCAGATAGAAATGTCTCCTTGGGTTAGTTGGTAAGAAGTGTGGGCTTTCAGGATAGGTAGAACTTTGAGCACAGAAGCCCAGAAAGCAGATTTTGGTACACTGGAGTTGGGTCGCCAAATCGAAGAGCAATGAAAATATTTAGCTTGCAGAACACTATGAAGGTGGTCATTACGGTTTCGGGCAATGGGCCATAAGGATAAGGCTTTGATTTACGGCTTGCAAGTTCCTAATTCCTAAACCTCCTTCTTTTTTTGGAGCACAAAGATCTTTCCAAGCTTTTAAACAAAGGTTTTTCGTTTTAGCATCTTCTCTTATTCCAGTCCACCAGAAGGTTCTTATAATGGCTGTGAGTTTAGAAATGAACTTTCTGGAAGAAGATGTTAGACATGTATTAAACTGGAATAGAAGAGAAGACATATTTAATGAGTTCTAAGCGAGCAACATGCGAGAGTTTGTCCGCTTTATAAGTACTCAGCTTTGACTTGAATTTGTCGAGAACAAAGTTGTCAGCCGAGTTTATATTTTTGCTGGTAAGATAAGAGAATGGCCCAAATGAATGAAAGAAGCGTCCATATCTTGCACCGGGAATATAGCTTTGATAGCGGCTGCCTCTGTAGGTTGGACATGTTTGCTGAAAATAATTCCAGATTTCGACCACTTGGGAGTTTGTCCAGAAGTTGAGCAGAACGAATCAAGAATATGCCTCATGGCTGTTGCCTCCTAGATTGTAGCCTCACCGCATATGATTAGGTCCTCGGCAAAATGAAGAGAGTGAATCCGAGGGCAATTTGGTCCTAACACTACACCTTGAAGAAAGTTGTTGTCCATGGCTTCTTGCAGGGCTAGCGACAGTTCATTGATTGTAAAGACAAAAAGGTACAGCGAGAGTGGACAGCCTTGTCGTATACCTTGGTCACTTCGGAATCTTGCAAACGACTAGGGACGGAGACAAGGGGGGACGAGCAGGGGCTACGCCCCCCTATGCTCATGATTTTCTTTGTAATACAAGCCATGATAGCTCCTTGTTCATGGTAGTGTAGCTGGTTCAGCCCCCCTCATGCAGTGACACACACTGATTAATAATGGGCGTTTTTTTAATGGAAAGGGCTGCCGAGGGAGTGAATAAAGTGTCAATTAGGTTGCTATTCCAATTTTTCTTGTTGGGGAGCCAAAGGTCTTTTACTACTGCCGGGTAAGCGTAGCCAGGAGCTTGAATAACTAAATCCTCATATATAGAGGTCCATGAGGGGTACCACGGCGTATTCCAGATAGAAATGTCTCCTTGGGTTAGTTGGTAAGAAGTGTGGGCTTTCAGGATAGGTAGAACTTTGAGCACAGAAGCCCAGAAAGCAGATTTTGGTACACTGGAGTTGGGTCGCCAAATCGAAGAGCAATGAAAATATTTAGCTTGCAGAACACTATGAAGGTGGTCATTACGGTTTCGGGCAATGGGCCATAAGGATAAGGCTTTGATTTACGGCTTGCAAGTTCCTAATTCCTAAACCTCCTTCTTTTTTTGGAGCACAAAGATCTTTCCAAGCTTTTAAACAAAGGTTTTTCGTTTTAGCATCTTCTCTTATTCCAGTCCACCAGAAGGTTCTTATAATGGCTGTGAGTTTAGAAATGAACTTTCTGGAAGAAGATGTTAGACATGTATTAAACTGGAATAGAAGAGAAGACATATTTAATGAGTTCTAAGCGAGCAACATGCGAGAGTTTGTCCGCTTTATAAGTACTCAGCTTTGACTTGAATTTGTCGAGAACAAAGTTGTCAGCCGAGTTTATATTTTTTGCTGGTAAGATAAGAGAATGGCCCAAATGAATGAAAGAAGCGTCCATATCTTGCACCGGGAATATAGCTTTGATAGCGGCTGCCTCTGTAGGTTGGACATGTTTGCTGAAAATAATTCCAGATTTCGACCACTTGGGAGTTTGTCCAGAAGTTGAGCAGAACGAATCAAGAATATGCCTCATGGCTGTTGCCTCCTAGATTGTAGCCTCACCGCATATGATTAGGTCCTCGGCAAAATGAAGAGAGTGAATCCGAGGGCAATTTGGTCCTAACACTACACCTTGAAGAAAGTTGTTGTCCATGGCTTCTTGCAGGGCTAGCGACAGTTCATTGATTGTAAAGACAAAAAGGTACAGCGAGAGTGGACAGCCTTGTCGTATACCTTGGTCACTTCGGAATCTTGCAAACGACCAGGGACGGAGACAAGGGGGACGAGCAGGGGCTACGCCCCCCTATGCTCATGATTTTCTTTGTAATACAAGCCATGATAGCTCCTTGTTCATGGTAGTGTAGCTGGTTCAGCCCCCCTCATGCAGTGACACACACTGATTAATAATGGGCGTTTTTTTAATGGAAAGGGCTGCCGAGGGAGTGAATAAAGTGTCAATTAGGTTGCTATTCCAATTTTTCTTGTTGGGGAGCCAAAGGTCTTTTACTACTGCCGGGTAAGCGTAGCCAGGAGCTTGAATAACTAAATCCTCATATATAGAGGTCCATGAGGGGTACCACGGCGTATTCCAGATAGAAATGTCTCCTTGGGTTAGTTGGTAAGAAGTGTGGGCTTTCAGGATAGGTAGAACTTTGAGCACAGAAGCCCAGAAAGCAGATTTTGGTACACTGGAGTTGGGTCGCCAAATCGAAGAGCAATGAAAATATTTAGCTTGCAGAACACTATGAAGGTGGTCATTACGGTTTCGGGCAATGGGCCATAAGGATAAGGCTTTGATTTACGGCTTGCAAGTTCCTAATTCCTAAACCTCCTTCTTTTTTTGGAGCACAAAGATCTTTCCAAGCTTTTAAACAAAGGTTTTTCGTTTTAGCATCTTCTCTTATTCCAGTCCACCAGAAGGTTCTTATAATGGCTGTGAGTTTAGAAATGAACTTTCTGGAAGAAGATGTTAGACATGTATTAAACTGGAATAGAAGAGAAGACATATTTAATGAGTTCTAAGCGAGCAACATGCGAGAGTTTGTCCGCTTTATAAGTACTCAGCTTTGACTTGAATTTGTCGAGAACAAAGTTGTCAGCCGAGTTTATATTTTTTGCTGGTAAGATAAGAGAATGGCCCAAATGAATGAAAGAAGCGTCCATATCTTGCACCGGGAATATAGCTTTGATAGCGGCTGCCTCTGTAGGTTGGACATGTTTGCTGAAAATAATTCCAGATTTCGACCACTTGGGAGTTTGTCCAGAAGTTGAGCAGAACGAATCAAGAATATGCCTCATGGCTGTTGCCTCCTAGATTGTAGCCTCACCGCATATGATTAGGTCCTCGGCAAAATGAAGAGAGTGAATCCGAGGGCAATTTGGTCCTAACACTACACCTTGAAGAAAGTTGTTGTCCATGGCTTCTTGCAGGGCTAGCGACAGTTCATTGATTGTAAAGACAAAAAGGTACAGCGAGAGTGGACAGCCTTGTCGTATACCTTGGTCACTTCGGAATCTTGCAAACGACCAGGGACGGAGACAAGGGGGGACGAGCAGGGGCTACGCCCCCCCTATGCTCATGATTTTCTTTGTAATACAAGCCATGATAGCTCCTTGTTCATGGTAGTGTAGCTGGTTCAGCCCCCCTCATGCAGTGACACACACTGATTAATAATGGGCGTTTTTTTAATGGAAAGGGCTGCCGAGGGAGTGAATAAAGTGTCAATTAGGTTGCTATTCCAATTTTTCTTGTTGGGGAGCCAAAGGTCTTTTACTACTGCCGGGTAAGCGTAGCCAGGAGCTTGAATAACTAAATCCTCATATATAGAGGTCCATGAGGGGTACCACGGCGTATTCCAGATAGAAATGTCTCCTTGGGTTAGTTGGTAAGAAGTGTGGGCTTTCAGGATAGGTAGAACTTTGAGCACAGAAGCCCAGAAAGCAGATTTTGGTACACTGGAGTTGGGTCGCCAAATCGAAGAGCAATGAAAATATTTAGCTTGCAGAACACTATGAAGGTGGTCATTACGGTTTCGGGCAATGGGCCATAAGGATAAGGCTTTGATTTACGGCTTGCAAGTTCCTAATTCCTAAACCTCCTTCTTTTTTTGGAGCACAAAGATCTTTCCAAGCTTTTAAACAAAGGTTTTTCGTTTTAGCATCTTCTCTTATTCCAGTCCACCAGAAGGTTCTTATAATGGCTGTGAGTTTAGAAATGAACTTTCTGGAAGAAGATGTTAGACATGTATTAAACTGGAATAGAAGAGAAGACATATTTAATGAGTTCTAAGCGAGCAACATGCGAGAGTTTGTCCGCTTTATAAGTACTCAGCTTTGACTTGAATTTGTCGAGAACAAAGTTGTCAGCCGAGTTTATATTTTTTGCTGGTAAGATAAGAGAATGGCCCAAATGAATGAAAGAAGCGTCCATATCTTGCACCGGGAATATAGCTTTGATAGCGGCTGCCTCTGTAGGTTGGACATGTTTGCTGAAAATAATTCCAGATTTCGACCACTTGGGAGTTTGTCCAGAAGTTGAGCAGAACGAATCAAGAATATGCCTCATGGCTGTTGCCTCCTAGATTGTAGCCTCACCGCATATGATTAGGTCCTCGGCAAAATGAAGAGAGTGAATCCGAGGGCAATTTGGTCCTAACACTACACCTTGAAGAAAGTTGTTGTCCATGGCTTCTTGCAGGGCTAGCGACAGTTCATTGATTGTAAAGACAAAAAGGTACAGCGAGAGTGGACAGCCTTGTCGTATACCTTGGTCACTTCGGAATCTTGCAAACGACCAGGGACGGAGACAAGGGGGGACGAGCAGGGGCTACGCCCCCCCTATGCTCATGATTTTCTTTGTAATACAAGCCATGATAGCTCCTTGTTCATGGTAGTGTAGCTGGTTCAGCCCCCCTCATGCAGTGACACACACTGATTAGTCTAACGTCGCCCCCCTTGTGTTCATTTCCTGGCTCCGTCCCTGCAAACGGCTGACCATTAATGATGACAGAGAGGGTGGGCGAGGAGATACATGCATAGATCAAGTTTATGAAATGACCATCCAACCCTTTACGTGCAAGGGCTGTTACTATGAAGTTCCATTCTAAACGATTGAAGGCTTTTGCAAGGTCGATTTTGAGCATGAAAGCCTGATGTTTCAAAGAGGTAAGAGCAAATGAATGAGTAATATCCAGTGCAATGATTATATTGTTACTAATGCGATGCCCTTCAATGAAGGCCTGCTGGGCTGGGTTAATATAGTCAGGGAGATGAGATTTGAGCCTATTTGCAAGGGATTTAGCAATAAGTTTGTAGACTACATTGCAAAAACTTATAGGTCTATAATCAGCAGGCATAAGTGCAACCAACTTTTTGGGAATTAGAACAATGTGAGTATCATTAATATGTTGCGGCAAGACACCTCAGTTAAAGAAAGAGGTTACCAGAGTTGTCACGTCGTCCCCTATCCAGCTCCACGTTGGTAGATAAAATTCCACATTGAATCCATCTGGTCCAGGCGAAGCATTCTTTTTCATGTCCTGCAAGGTGTCCCAAAGCTCTTGCTTGTTTGGTATAGTATAAGTATATACCGAGCTATTATCTGGAATCTGTGTGTGAAGATAGGCCCTGCCAATATTTGTGTTAGTAGAAGCAAATATTTATCGGAAATAGTTCACAAAAGTGTTGCCAATTTGCTTCGGCATGTGCTGGATAACATCATTTTCATCTTTGATAGAAACTATCATGTTCCTTCTTCTTCTCTTGAGAATAGCTCTGTTGAAGTAGGCTGTGTTTTTGTCCCCATCCTTGACCCAGTTCTTCTTTGCTCTCTGCATATAAGAGTCTGTAAGTTTTGTTAGGTTCTCCTCATACCTTGTAACTAGAGAGCTTTCCAAAACGTGATCTTGATCAGTCAGCGGCTTTGCCTGTATCTCCTTTATTTGGTCTTCTAATTCATTAAGCTCCTGTTGCAAAGGCTTCTTTTTCCTGCACCAAATTCTTAAAGCTTGTGCCAAGGGGTTAGTTCTTTGGCTAAACGATTTCCTGTATGTTTTCGCCCAAATTTCCTTTGCATGTGAGCTAAAATCTTTTTCCTTTAACCACCAGTTTTCAAATTTAAAAGTACGCTTAGTTCTACTAATAGTGCCATCGGTGGAAAGCAGAATAGGAGCATGATCACTTATAAGAGGCAAGTTATAAACAATAGAGATGGGAAACTGAGCACACCAATCGGCATTGACAAGACAACGATCTAGCCTTTCAAAAACAAGTTTGGAAGAGAACCATTTATTTGTCCAAGTGTAGGCTGGTCCGCTATAACCGAGAAAATTACAAAAAACTACGGAAATTCACTTTGGCACCCGGGTGTAAATGTCCCTGTTATGTTTATCAAAATTTTAAAAATATGAAAACACATCAAAAAATTCTGAAAAAAATTGGGCATGAACATATACATGTTTTCAATATTCGTGTAAAATTGCAGAAGCAAATCGTATTTCGTGTGGTCTGCGCAAAAAAGACAAAATATGTGGCCGAAATGAGATTTCAAAATGCATTTTTCAAAACACGTATTTTGTCTTTTTTGTACAGACCACATATAGTATCATTTGCTTCCGCAATTTTACACGAATGTTGCAGACATGTATATGTTCGTGCCCAAATTTTTTCATATTTTTTTAATTTTGACAAACATAACAGGAGCATATGCACCCGGGAGCCAAAACGCCTCTCCCAAAAAACTACCACAACTGAGGCAGGATTAAGGCGTCAGTACCGATCCTGATAAATTTAGAAAAATCTACCAATACTGGGGTAACGATAACAGATTGTGCAAATTCCTGTCTAACCGCATTTTGACAGCACTGCTGACTAACGGAGCCCACCTGTCAGGGCTAACTAGGCAGCATAACTGATGCGGACTTGGGGCCCACTTGTGAGCCCACATTTTCTTTACAAAGAAGTACATATTTTATACAAATTGGCCCTTAACCAATAATAAAAAATAGCAACTATACCCCCAATCATTGGAGCTAGCTAGCTCATCTTCTTCCCCACAGAGCTACCAGAGCAGCAGCAAGTCCACGCCGGCGGCGCTCCAGCTCCCGTGCCGCTCCCCGCCTACACTCAGGTCGCGCCTCTCTGACCTCGTCTCGGCCTCCCTCTTCTTCTCCTCATCCCAGGCGCGGTGATAACCCACAAGTATAGGGGATCGCAACAGCATTCGAGGGAAGTAAAATCCAAATTTATTGATTCGACACAAGGGGAGGCAAAGAATATTTATAAGCCTTGACAGATGAATTGTCAGTTCAGCTGCACCTGGAAGTAGACTTGCTCGACACAGATTATCAGTAGCAACAGTTTTACGGCAGTAGTAGTAGTGAAATAATAGCAGCAGTAATAATTGCAGTAGAAAGCAGGATTAAAATACTGTAGGCATAGGGACGGATGAATGGGCATTGCATGGATAAGATAATTCATGAAATAATCGTACATAGGGCAATTGCAGATAAATAATAAAGAAGTATCCAAGTAATAATCAATCATAGGCATGTGTTCCGTATTTAGTCGTTCGTGCTCGCAATGAGAAACTTGCACAATATCTTTTGTCCTACCAGCCCGTTTGCAGCGGGGCCTCATGGGAAACTACTGGTAATTAAGGTGCTCCTTTTAATAAAGCACCAGAGCAAAGCATTAACACTCCGTGAACACACGTGATCCTCACGTCGCAACCATCCCCTCCGGTTATCCCAATTTCTGTCACTTTGGGGACTCGGGTTCCGGACAGTGACGTGTGTATACAACTTATAGATATGATCCAAAACAATAATTATCATCATGATTCAATAACATGTTCAGATCTGAGATCATGGCACTCGGGCCCTAAGTGACAAGCATTAAGCATAATAAGTTGCAACAATGACAATAAACACTACCAATGGATACTAGGCACCATGCCCTAACAATCTTGCAATTATTACATGAATGATCTCATCCAATCCCTACCATCCCCTCAGCCTACAGCAGGGAATTACTCACACATGGATGGGGGAATCATGGATGGTCGATGGAGAGGCGGCGGTGATGATGATGGCGATGATCTCCTCCAATTCCCCGTCTAGGCAGGGTGCCAGAAAGGAGTTTCTGATCCCCGAAATAGGGTTTTCGATGGCGGCGGAGCTCCGGAAGTTTTCTGGAAAAAGCGTCGAACCCCCCAAAGTTTTTAGGTCAGAGGCTTTAAGTAGTCCAAAGGGGAGCGCCGGGGGCCACACAGGGTGGCCACACCACCCCTGGGCGCGACCAAGGGCCAACCGCGCCCTGGGTGCGTGTGGTGCCCCTGTGCACCCTCTTCGCTTCGTCTTCTGGCTCCGTGGGTCTTCTGGAAAAATAGAATTTTTGGACTTTTTCTGCAATTTTCCTGAAACTTTGACTTTCTGCACAAAAACAAGACACCAAGGCAATTCTGCTGAAAACAGCGTTAGTCCGTGTTAGTTGTATCCAAATCACACAATTTAGAGGAAAAACAATAGCAAAAGTGTTCGGAAAAGTGGATACGTTTTGGACGTATCACGCTGCTCCTCTCCTTCTCCATGCCTGTGATGCGTGACGCCGGGATGCGCCCATGCTCCGTGCCGTTCGACGTGGTGCCCGGACAGAAGCGAGCAACGGACGCGCATGGCTCAGGAGAGTCGAACGAGCGGCGATTGTGACATATGGTCGCCAAAAACGGCGGCGGCGCTTAGCAGAGCGCATCACGATGGTGGTGCTCGGCGGCAGCACGCTACGCGGCACGTGGAGATGAGGCAATGGCACTAGTAGGGAAAAGGCTATTAGTGGCGCACCACTTTTGGTATTCTGTGGCGCATGGGTGGTGCGCCATAGATACCTCGCCACTAAATTTCAATTCTGTGGCCCACGGGCATATGCGCCACAGAAAGACCACCGTTTTGTGGCGCAGCCACCACCATGCGCCACAGAAAGATTTCAGTGGCGCATCCCGTAGACATGTGCCACAAAATTGTTTTTTTGAATTTAAAAAAAAGGGTGGCCAGATCTGGATCTGGATCTAGCGGCCGCCGGAATTTTGCTGGAATTTCGTCGGAGCTCGTCGGAGGCCATGGTGCCCGTGGCCATGTCCCTAGGTGGCTTGGCCGGAGGTGGGTAGAGGAGGGGGTGACCGGAGATGGGTGGGTGGAGGATGGGGGTCAGCGGAGATGGTGGAGGAGGAGGAGGATGTCGCCGGAGGTGGTGGAGGAGGAGGAGGTTGTCGCCGGTGGTGGTGGAGGAGGGGGTCACCGGAGGTGGTGGAGGAGGAGGAGGTCGCCGGAGGTGGTGGAGGAGGAGGAGGAGGTCGTCGGGATGGTGGAGGAGGTCGCCGGAGGTGGAGGTGGAGGAGGAGGAAAAGAAGGGTAACTATGAGTTCAGAAGGAGGAGGGAGGAGAAGGGGAGAGGAGAAGTAGAGGAGAGGAGTAAATGAGAGGAGAGAAGGAAAAAAGAAAGGGAGAAGGGGGCGCCAGCGAGATTCAAAATTCGAATCCCGCTCAATAATTCTGTGGCGCATATGTAGGTATGCGCCATAGAATTTCTTCCCCAATTTTTCTGATTTTGTAGAAAAAAATCTTCTTTTTGAAATAACTTTTTTTCCTTTTGGAATTTCGAGGATCTGAGAAAAGTTCATCGGAACCCTGGTGAAATCGAGCTCCAATTTTTCTCTATTTTTTTTTGATATATTACGTTCTAATTATTTTAATTTTTTTTGCAAAAAAGGTCAAAATTCATATTTCAAAATTTCTATACCAACTAGACACTAAAACCTAACTATATATCAAAGGATTTTATTTATCGAAGATTTTATCATTTTCTTTTCTTTTTTGCAAAACTGAAAAGGCGATCCACCAGGAGGTGGGGGTGGGGGGGGGGGGGGGGGTGGTGGTGGTGGTGGTGCGTGGGATCTTTTGTGCCAAGGGGTTAGTTCTTTGGCTAAACAATTTCCTGTATGTTTTCGCCCAAATTTCCTTTGCATGTGAGCTAAAATCTTTTTCCTTTAACCACCAGTTTTCAAATTTAAAAGTACGCTTAGTTCTACTAATAGTGCCATCGGTGGAAAGCAGAATAGGAGCATGATCACTTATAAGAGGCAAGTTATAAACAATAGAGATGGGAAACTGAGCACACCAATCGGCATTGACAAGACAACGATCTAGCCTTTCAAAAACAAGTTTGGAAGAGAACCATTTATTTGTCCAAGTGTAGGCTGGTCCGCTATAACCGAGAAAATTACAAAAAACTACGGAAATTCACTTTGGCACCCGGGTGTAAATGCCCCTGTTATGTTTATCAAAATTTTAAAAATATGAAAACACATCAAAAAATTCTGAAAAAAATTGGGCATGAACATATACATGTTTTCAATATTCGTGTAAAATTGCAGAAGCAAATCGCATTTCGTGTGGTCTGCGCAAAAAAGACAAAATATGTGGCCGAAATGAGATTTCAAAATGCATTTTTCAAAACACGTATTTTGTCTTTTTTGTACACACCACATATAGTATCATTTGCTTCCCCAATTTTACACGAATGTTGCAGACATGTATATGTTCGTGCCCAAATTTTTTCATATTTTTTTAATTTTGACAAACATAACAGGAGCATATGCACCCGGGAGCCAAAACGCCTCTCCCAAAAAACTACCACAACTGAGGCAGGATTAAGGCGTCAGTACCGATCCTGATAAATTTTAGAAAAATCTACCAATACTGGGGTAACGATAACAGATTGTGCAAATTCCTGTCTAACCGCATTTTGACAGCACTGCTGACTAACGGAGCCCACCTGTCAGGGCTAACTAGGCAGCATAACTGATGCGGACTTGGGGCCCACTTGTGAGCCCACATTTTCTTTACAAAGAAGTACATATTTTATACAAATTGGCCCTTAACCAATAATAAAAAATAGCAACTATACCCCCAATCATTGGAGCTAGCTAGCTCATCTTCTTCCCCACAGAGCTACCAGAGCAGCAGCAAGTCCACGCCGGCGGCGCTCCAGCTCCCGTGCCGCTCCCCGCCTACACTCAGGTCGCGCCTCTCTGACCTCGTCTCGGCCTCCCTCTTCTTCTCCTCATCCCAGGCGCGGTGATAACCCACAAGTATAGGGGATCGCAACAGCCTTCGAGGGAAGTAAAATCCAAATTTATTGATTCGACACAAGGGGAGGCAAAGAATATTTATAAGCCTTGACAGATGAATTGTCAGTTCAGCTGCACCTGGAAGTAGACTTGCTCGACACAGATTATCAGTAGCAACAGTTTTACGGCAGTAGTAGTAGTGAAATAATAGCAGCAGTAATAATTGCAGTAGAAAGCAGGATTAAAATACTGTAGGCATAGGGACGGATGAATGGGCATTGCATGGATAAGATAATTCATGAAATAATCGTACATAGGGCAATTGCAGATAAATAATAAAGAAGTATCCAAGTAATAATCAATCATAGGCATGTGTTCCGTATTTAGTCGTTCGTGCTCGCAATGAGAAACTTGCACAATATCTTTTGTCCTACCAGCCCGTTTGCAGCGGGGCCTCATGGGAAACTACTGGTAATTAAGGTGCTCCTTTTAATAAAGCACCAGAGCAAAGCATTAACACTCCGTGAACACACGTGATCCTCACGTCACAACCATCCCCTCCGGTTATCCCAATTTCTGTCACTTTGGGGACTCGGGTTCCGGACAGTGACGTGTGTATACAACTTATAGATATGATCCAAAACAATAATTATCATCATAATTCAATAACATGTTCAGATCTGAGATCATGGCACTCGGGCCCTAAGTGACAAGCATTAAGCATAATAAGTTGCAACAATGACAATAAACACTACCGATGGATACTAGGCACCATGCCCTAACAATCTCGCAATTATTACATGAATGATCTCATCCAATCCCTACCATCCCCTCAGCCTACAGCAGGGAATTACTCACACATGGATGGGGGAATCATGGATGGTCGATGGAGAGGCGGCGGTGATGATGATGGCGATGATCTCCTCCAATTCCCCGTCTAGGCAGGGTGCCAGAAAGGAGTTTCTGATCCCCGAAATAGGGTTTTCGATGGCGGCGGAGCTCCGGAAGTTTTCTGGAAAAAGCGTCGAACCCCGCGAAGTTTTTAGGTCAGAGGCTTTAAGTAGTCCAAAGGGGAGCGCCGGGGGCCACACAGGGTGGCCACACCACCCCTGGGCGCGACCAAGGGCCAACCGCGCCCTGGGTGCGTGTGGTGCCCCTGTGCACCCTCTTCGCTTCGTCTTCTGGCTCCGTGGGTCTTCTGGAAAAATAGAATTTTTGGACTTTTTCTGCAATTTTCCTGAAACTTTGACTTTCTGCACAAAAACAAGACACCAAGGCAATTCTGCTGAAAACAGCGTTAGTCCGTGTTAGTTGTATCCAAATCACACAATTTAGAGGAAAAACAATAGCAAAAGTGTTCGAAAAAGTGGATACGTTTTGGACGTATCACGCTGCTCCTCTCCTTCTCCATGCCTGTGATGCGTGACGCCGGGACGCGCCCATGCTCCGTGCCGTTCGACGTGGCGCCCGGACAGAAGCGAGCAACGGACGCGCATGGCTCAGGAGAGTCGAACGAGCGGCGATTGTGACATATGGTCGCCAAAAACGGCGGCGGCGCTTAGCAGAGCGCATCACGATGGTGGTGCTCGGCGGCAGCACGCTACGCGGCACGCGGAGACGAGGCAAAGGCACTAGTAGGGAAAAGGCTATTAGTGGCGCACCACTTTTGGTATTCTGTGGCGCATGGGTGGTGCGCCATAGATACCTCGCCACTAAATTTCAATTCTGTGGCGCACGGGCATATGCGCCACAGAAAGACCACCGTTTTGTGGCGCAGCCACCACCATGCGCCACAGAAAGATTTCAGTGGCGCATCCCGTAGACATGTGCCACAAAATTGTTTTTTTGAATTTAAAAAAAGGGTGGCCAGATCTGGATCTGGATCTAGCGGCCGCCGGAATTTTGCTGGAATTTCGTCGGAGCTCGTCGGAGGCCATGGTGCCCGTGGCCATGTCCCTAGGTGGCTTGGCCGGAGGTGGGTAGAGGAGGGGTGACCGGAGATGGGTGGGTGGAGGATGGGGGTCAGCGGAGATGGTGGAGGAGGAGGAGGATGTCGCCGGAGGTGGTGGAGGAGGAGGAGGTTGTCGCCGGTGGTGGTGGAGGAGGGGGTCACCGGAGGTGGTGGAGGAGGAGGAGGTCGCCGGAGGTGGTGGAGGAGGAGGAGGAGGTCGTCGGGATGGTGGAGGAGGTCGCCGGAGGTGGAGGTGGAGGAGGAGGAAAAGAAGGGTAACTATGAGTTCAGAAGGAGGAGGGAGGAGAAGGGAGAGGAGAAGTAGAGGAGAGGAGTAAATGAGAGGAGAGAAGGAAAAAAGAAAGGGAGAAGGGGGCGCCAGCGAGATTCAAAATTCGAATCCCGCTCAATAATTCTGTGGCGCATATGTAGGTATGCGCCATAGAATTTCTTCCCCAATTTTTCTGATTTTGTAGAAAAAAATCTTCTTTTTGAAATAACTTTTTTTCCTTTTGGAATTTCGAGGATCTGAGAAAAGTTCATCGGAACCCTGGTGAAATCGAGCTCCAATTTTTCTCTATTTTTTTTGATATATTACGTTCTAATTATTTTAATTTTTTTGCAAAAAAGGTCAAAATTCATATTTCAAAATTTCTATACCAACTAGACACTAAAACCTAACTATATATCAAAGGATTTTATTTATCAAAGATTTTATCATTTTCTTTTCTTTTTTGCAAAACTGAAAAGGCGATCCACCAGGAGGTGGGGGTGGGGGGGGGGGGGGTGGTGGTGGTGGTGGTGCGTGGGATCTGATTTCAAAACTTTCCGTGGCGCATCTGCCCTTGGCCATATGCGCCACGGAAAATCCACATTTCTGTGGCGCATGTGGCTATATACGCCACAGAAAAGTCACATTTCTTTGGCGCACGTGGTCATATGCGCCATAGAAATCAATGTTGATTTCTGTGGCGCATCTAGTCCCATGCGCCACAGAAAAGGCACAGTAGGATGCAAGCCAATCATTGGTGGCGGGGCCCACCATATTTCAGTCGCGCATGGGTTTGCATGCGCCACAGAAAGCTTGTATTCAGTTGCGCATGGTCTAGTTATGCACCATAGAAAGTGGCAGAATTCTGTAGCGCACCACTGCCCGTGCGCCACTGAATAAATTCTGTGGCGCATGGCATAATGTTACGCCACCGATAGTGGTTCCACCTATAACCGTTTTCCTACTAGTGAGGGTCCGGAAGTACCATTAGCTCACCAGGAGCACGTTGGAAGGGCGGGGAAAGGCTGGCAAGGCCGGTCGGTGACGAAATCATGCTCGGCAACCGACGGCTGGAGTCGGGGAAGACATGTTTGATCTCGCAATTCACGGCATCCCAGCTTGCATCCTTTTGCATTGAGAAGGAGGGGAATATGGTGGAGCCCTTGGCTGTGTCGGATTTGTCCGGGAAGCCCACAGCTGCGGCGCAACCCGGCGGTTGTCGAGGAAGAAGAAGGGAAAAAATGAGGAAAGAAGGAAGAAGAAGGGAAAAAAATGCGCCCCATGTCCACGTCAGCTCCACCTCCACGTGTGCTGCCTACAAGGCTCTTACCGATGGGTCCCACCGGTCAAGAATTTGCACAATCTGTTATCGTTACCCCAGTGTTGTAGATTTTTGAAAAAATTATCAAGATCGGTACTGACTCGTTAATCCTGCCCCAACTGTGGTAGTTTTTTGTAATTTTCTCGCTATAACCCAAATGAAATAAACCACAAGATTTCATCAAAGATGAAAAGTATTCATGCGAGAGCGATTAGTAACCGGGGAGCTTTTGTCCATATCATACAAAAGATCGTTAATATCGCCTATACATAACATAGGGAGGCTACCATTATCATACACAAAAGTGGTGATCTGATCCCAGATGAGATTAGTTTCACGATGATAAGGATCACCATACATACAAACTAAACCGAATTTCTGATTAGAAGACCTAATACTAGCTGTAGCTAAGATAAGATAAACATTTAAATATTGCGCATCATGTACGGGATCATAAGTTGGATTTTCTGGCTATTTCCGAGACAGGTAGACGAGATTTTCCAAGCACCCTGCTAGACCGCCTTTCAGGTGGAGTGGATTTTGCTTGGCATTCTTGTCCCCCTCGAGGAAGATCGGGTGGCATGCTACTTGGCATCAAAACTGATACCATGGAGTTGTTGGACCGTTCGGATGGTGAATTCCATATTAAGTTCCATATCCGAAACAAATCCGACAATTTTATATGGAGTTTGGTTGCTGTGTACGGTGCTGCCCAAGATGAATATAAGGCTGCTTTTCTTCGAGAACTGGTTAATCTAGCTAAGGATAACCCTTACCCTATTCTCATAGGAGGGGATTTCAATATGCTGAGGTACCGGCACGAGAAAAGCAAGGGTAGATTCGACGGACATTGGCCTCACTTATTCAATGCTGTGATTGATAGCTTGTCTTTAAGAGAGGTTCATATGACGGGGAGACAATTTACTTGGGCAAATAGCCTCCCCGAGTCGACATACGAGAAGCTAGACTGTGTGCTAATGGACTCCCGTTGGGAGGATAAATATCCATTGGTGACGGTCCGTGCTTTGGAGCGTATTGAAGCTTTCTCGGATCATGCCCCCATATTTCTTTCTACTGGAACATTGAAGCCACCTGTTAAGTCTCAGTTCAAATTTGAATTAGGATGGCTGCTGCGGGATGGCTTTGATGATTTGGTTAAAAGAATATGGACTCAACCGGTTGTGGGTGACAGTGCAATCTCAAATTCTCTTCATTAGGATGAGGGCCTGATCGAGGGTCAGGACAAGCTCAAAGAATATATTACGGACTACTATAAAGGTCTGTTCGGTGCTCCGGAGGAAGGAAACTTCACTCTTGATGAGACACGAACGGATGATATTACCCAAGTTACTCCGGAGGAAAACAACCTGCTAATTGCGCCCTTCTCTAAAGAGGAGATAAGCAAGGCTGTTTTCCAAATGGAGCATAATAAGGCGCCTGGGCCTGATGGATTTCCAGCTGAGTTTTACCAGCATTTTTAGGAAACCATTAAGTCTGATTTATTAGAGTTATTCAGCTGTTTGCATGCTGGACAACTCGAGCTTTTTCGCCTTAATTTTGGGGAAATCGTTTTGTTGCCTAAGATTCAGGCGGCTGAGAGAATACAACAGTATCGGCCTATATGCCTCCTGAATGTTAGCTTCAACATCTTTACAAAAGTAGCGACCATTAGGCTGAATTCTGTTGCAGATCATGTGTTTAAACCTACCCAAACTGCTTTTATGCAAGGGAGGAATATACTGGATGGGGTCGTGGTCCTCCATGAGACCGTACATGAGATGCATACGAAGAAACTTAATGGGGTAATTTTCAAAATCGACTTTGAAAAAGCTTACGACAAAGTAAAGTGGCCATTCTTACTACAGACTCTGAGAATGAAAGGGTTCTCGGACGAGTGGTGCGAATGGATCCGTAACTTTGTTGTGGGGGGAAGTGTGGCGATTAAAGTCAATGACGACGTCGGTCGCTACTTTCAAACGCAAAAGGTTTAAGGCAAGGTGATCCTCTATCGCCTATACTATTTCATATAGTGGCTGATATGCTGACCATCATGATTGAATGGGCAAAAGCGGATGGCCAGATTGAAGGGGTGGTCCCACATCTTCTCGATGGGGGACTTTCTATACTTCAATATGCGGACGATACAATTCTTTTTATGGAACACGATCTTGATAAGGCGACAAATCTGAAATTAATATTGTCAGCATTCGAGCAATTATCAGGATTAAAAATCAATTTCCATAAAAGTGAGTTATTTTGCTTCGGTGATGCACAAGACGCAGCTGCTCAGTACGCCGAAATATTCGGTTGTGAGCAGGGTCAGTTTCCTATAATGTATTTGGGCATACCAATACATTATCGGAAACTCACTAATGCGGAATGGCGACATGTTGAGGAGCGCCTACAAGAAAGGTTGTCTAGCTGGAAAGGCAAATTACTGTCCCTTGGTGGAATATTGGTTCTCATTAATTCGGTACTTACAAATATGGTACTGTATATGATATCCTTCTTCCAGTTACCAAAAGGTGTCTTGAATAAATTGGATTACTACCGATCAAGATTCTTTTGGCAAGGGGATGGTGAGAAAAAAGAATCGACTGGCTAAATGGGATGTTGTTTGTCGACCAAAGGATCAAGGAGGGTGATACGTCCAAAACGTATCCACTTTTCCGAACACTTTTGCTATTGTTTTCCTCTAATTTGTGTGATTTGAATGCAACTAACACGGACTAACGCTGTTTTCAGCAGAATTGCCTTGGTGTCTTGTTTTTGTGCAGAAAGTCAAAGTTTCAGAAAATTCCAGAAAAATTCCAGAATATTTTTCCAGAAGACCCACGGAGCCAGAAGATGAAGCAAAGAGGGGCACAGGGTGCCACACGCACCCAGGGCGCGGTTGGCCCTTGGCCGCGCCCAGGGGTGGTGTGGCCCCCCTGTGTGGCCCCCAGCTCCCCTTTGGACTACAAAGCCTCTGACCTAAAAACTTCGGGGGGTCGACACTTTTTCCAGAAAATCCAGAGCTCCGCCGCCATCGAAAACCCTATTTCGGGGATCAGAAACTCCGTTCTGGCACCCTGCCGGGACGGGGAATTGGAGGAGATCATCGCCATCATCATCACCGCCGCCTCTCCATCGACCATCCATGACTCCCCCATCCATGTGTGAGTAATTCCCCGCTGTAGGCTGAGGGGATGGTAGGGATTGGATGAGATCATTCATGTAATAGTTGTGAGATTTGTTAGGGCATGGTGCCTAGTATCCATCGGTAGTACTTTATGTCATTGTTGCAACTTGTTATGCTTAATGCTTGTCACTTAGGGCCCGAGTGCCATGATCTCAGATCTGAACATGTTATTGAATCATGATGATAATTATTGTTTTGGATCATATCTATAAGTTGTATACACACGTCACTGTCCGGAACCCGAGGCCCCAAAGTGACAGAAATTGGGATAACCGGAGGGGATGGTTGCGACGTGAGGATCACATGTGTTCACGGAGTGTTAATGCTTTGCTCCGGTGCTTTATTAAAAGGAGCACCTTAATTACCAGTAGTTTCCCTTGAGGCCCCGCTGCAAACGGGCTGGTAGGACAAAAGATGTTGTGCAAGTTTCTCATTGCGAGCACGTACGACTAAATACGGAACACATGCTTATGATTGATTATTACTTGGATACCTTATTATATTTATCTGCAATTGCCCTATGTATGACTATTTCATGAATTATCTCATCCATGCAGCGCCCGTTCATCCATCCCTATGCCTACAGTATTTTAATCCTGCTGTCTACTGCAATTATTACTGCTGTCTTTATTTTACTGCTGCTATTATTTCACTACTGCTACTGTCATAAAACTGTTGCTACTGATAAACTGTGTCGAGCAAGTCTACTTCCAGGTGCAGCTGAACTGACAAATCATCTGTCAAGGCTTATAAATATTCTTTGGCTCCCCTTGTGTCGAATCAATAAATTTGGGTTTTACTTCCCTCGAAGACTGTTGCGATCCCCTATACTTGTGGGTCATCAAGACTATTTTCTGGCGCCGTTGCCGGGGAGCATAGCTCTATTTATAAGCTCACCAGGGAGTCATACTGCTCGCTGCAATTCATTCATCATGGGTAAACCTCGTGATGATAAGGTTCGCATATTGCCATCCACTACAAGGAGAGGTACAACTCTGAACACTTCTGCTGCTCTTGATTCACCGTCTGTTATAAGTCAACTTGTCACACCACCACATGCACATGCTTCACGTGCTGCTACTTCTGCTGAATCTGAGAATGTTTCTGATGAATTTGATGATGCTTCTACTGTGCTTGATGAAAGAGGTTCACTAGGTCCTTTTCTAGATGCTACAATTGCTAAATCTAAACAACTTGAAAATACTGAAACACCTAATGAAACTCCTGTTACACCTGCTTATTCACCTGAAACAGAGAAACTACTAGTGATGATCTTGAGGAAACTTATGTTGAACTTGATGATGACTTTATTGATGAATGCATGAATTGTGATACCTCTAAAGATGTTAATGCTATTAAAAATCTTCTTCAAAACGTGCTGTCAACTATAAACTTTCTCCTGATGCTAAATTTGCTACATCTCCCATAAATATAAAAGATAAAGATTATGATTTCTCTGTGGACTTGTCTTTTATAACTATTGCTGAGAAAGAACCTTTTCGAGGAACTGAAAATGAAAGTGCTGTAGAACATATGAACACTCTCTCTACTCTGAGTAGTTTGTTTTCTGATGATATTAAGAAACGCAGTTACTTTGTTACTAAAATTTTCCCTTTCTCATTGAAAGATGAAGCTAAAACTTGGTTTAATGATTTATCTCCTGGATCTATTGAGAGCCCGATGGGTTTAGTCAATGCTTTCTTTCAGAAATATTTTCCTGCTAGTGCTCAACATGCTGCTTTACAGAAAATCTTTAACTTTAAGCAAAATGAGGAGAGAAAATGCCTGAATCTTGGGCAAGGTTTTGTTCTTTACTTAGAGCTCGGCCTGGACATCAACTAGCTAAAAATGAACTTCTTGATATATTTTATAATGGACTAACTGTTGAATCTAGGACATACCTGGATAGTTGTGCTGGTTGTGTTTTCAGGAAAAGAACTCCAGATGAAGCCGAGGAATTATTGGCTAAGATAAGCCAAAATCATGATGATTGGACCCTGCCTGAACCAACTCCGGTACCTACACCGAGGAAAAGAGGAGTATTGAATTGAATGATGAAGAAATGAGAGAAGCCAAGAAATCTCTTAAGGAGAAAGGTATTAAATCTGAAGATGTGAAAAATCTTCCACCTATAGAAGAATTGTGTAAGCCAATTCCTCACTCATCTACAGTTGAGGTACACTCTCTCCAACGCTTTGATGATAGAGATATCCCTTATTCTAAACCTCCTGATCAATGCTTAGATGAGTTTGATAATTTCATTGTTAAGCAAAACAATTTCAATAGGAGAATAGAAAATAGCTTCATAAAGAATTCTCATGTCATTAATCATTTGCATGATGTTTTGGAAAGAACTTCTAATGATGTTAAAATACTCATTAAACATTTTCGTATGGTTCAAACTCAAATTGAGCAATTGACTAAAGTGCAAAAAGATTTGCTAATAATGCTTCTAGAGAAAATGATAAACATGCTTTTGGTATAGCAACTAGAGGTGGTGCTTCCACTCAGGATCCTTTGTATCCTGAGGGACATCCTAAAAGAATTGAGCAAGATTCTCAACTAGTTAATGAAACTACTACTCCTTCTAAGAAAAAGAAGAAGAAGAAACATAAACATGTTGAGGAATCTCCTGAACCTATTAAAGACAATGAGCATGTTAATAATCCAAATAGTATATCTATCTCTGATGCTGAAACTGAGAGTGGTAATGAACATGCTAATGATAAAGATAAGAATGATGCTTCTGATAAAGAGGAAAGTGAAGAGGAACCTGAAAAGCATTCTAAAAACAAAAAGTACACTAAAGAAGATTTTCTTGCTAAGAAACATGGTAATGAAAGAGAACCTTGGGTGCAAAAACAAATGCCTTTTCCTACTAAGAAACTCAAATCTAAGGAAGAAGAACATTATAACAAATTTTGTGAATGGATGAAACCTTTGTTTTTGCAAATTCCTTTGACTGATGCTATTAAGTTACCTCCTATTCAAAGTACATGAAAGATATTGTCTCTAACAAGAGAAAGATTCCTAATGAAGAGATTTCTACCATGCTTGCTAATTATTCTTTCAATGGTAAGGTTCCAAAGAAGCTTGGAGATCCAGGTATACCAACTATTCCTTGCTCAATAAAAATAACTATGTTAGAACTGCCTTATGTGATTTAGGTGCAGGGGTGAGTGTTATGCCTTTTTCTCTTTACAAGAGACTTTACTTGGAAAAATTGATACCAACTGATATATCTTTGCAAATGGCTGATAAATCTACTGCTGTTCCTGTTGGTATATGTGAAGATGTTCCTGTTCAAGTGGCTAATAATTGCTTGATATTAACTGATTTTGTTGTGCTTGAAATGCCTGAAGATGATAATATGTCTATTATTCTTGGAAGACCTTTTCTTAACACTGCAGGGGCTGTTCAACAAAGGAAAAGTACTTTCCATGTTAATGACAAAGAGCATACTGTTTATTTTCCCAAGAAGCTGGAAAATATTTGGAGTTAATACAATTACCAATATTAAAAGTATCAAAGTGGGAAGTATTGATTGCCCTATATATGAACCTCATGAAGAACTTCAATATCTTATGATTGGATCTATAGCTATACATTTAAGGTAACATGATTGTTCAATGTGGTTTAATTCTTTTATGTCATATAAAATGTATTTGGTGGCAAGACTTGATCAACCTTGTTAACAAATATGTTTTACATGCATAAAATTGCTAAACAACATTTTTCTTTCTCACTTTGTTTTTACCTACTGTTTTGCTACTGTAATTTGCAAAGTTAAGTAATGTTGGTCTTTACATAAATTCATTTTGTCTAGTTTTCATTGTTTAAAACCCAGAAAATGTCAGAAATAAAAGTTTTCAAAAAATTCTGAAAAATTTACAAGTCCTAGTTTTTAAAGAGGAACGTGGGAGTACCAGAGGATGACCAGGGGGACCCACCAGGCCACCACACCCCCCGGCGCGGAGGGCAGGCGCGCCCTGCCCTGGTGTGGGGTCCACCTGGCCCTCCACTACTCTCTCTCTCCCACTCCTTTCTCTCTCCCGACCAAACACACCACCATTGCTCAAACTCGTGTTCTTGCTGCTCTTGCTCGAGATTTTTCGATCTACTTGCTCAGCCCATCTTTGCTGCTGAAATTTGGATCAATTGCTCTCCGGTATGTGACTCCTCCGATTATCCAAATAGAATTTTGTTTAGTTGTTATATCTTTGGCATTTTGGTACTGTAGGTGACATGTTATTAGAGCTTGCATGCTTGTTCTTGTTTAGATTAACTAGTTTTGATGCATGTTTAGTCCCTAGCAAGTCTCCCTAGTGTTTCCCTTGAATTAATCACTCCAAAATCATTTTTATGAGGTTTGTTTAAAATTTCAGAAAAGGAAGATGGATGGAAACCAACTTAATTATGAAGAATTGGAAGTATCAGAGGTCATGGGAGTCAACCGTGAAGACTCTGTGTTTCCCTCTATTTATCCATGCCATGAGTTTATGAATGCTGCAGGAATCTTGCAAGATTTCAACACTCTAATCTCTAATGCAGGGTTGGAACTTTGTTGCTGATGAACCACATCAATATGTAAAGCTGACTATGTCAGTGGTTCAAAGTTTTAGATTTAGTTGGAATTTGCCTACTCCCATGGTTCATTATAATATCTACAATAAAGCTGTAGATTTGTCTCTTCATGATTTTTGTGCAGCTATTAAGGTACCACATTGGGGATCTCATGAGAGGATTAGAGGTCAACCAAAGTATTTACAAGACCTTACTCAGAGATTTGCCAAGGGAGAGGTTTTACAGCCGAGATGGTAAAATTCGAAACATCCAACTCCCATCTATTCGATATTTTGCCTACTACATTAGCAAATGTGTTCTAGCTAGGAAGAATGCAAGTAAATTATCTGTTTATGATTTGGCATTTCTTTCTGCTGCCTTAAGATGTGATAGAACTTATAACTTGGGAGCTATGATTGCATTTCGTCTCTCCACTAACCGTGAAAAAGGAGGGGTTTGTGGTGGTCTCATTGCTTCTCGTTTATTAGCCATGCATGGTGTAGGACCACATCATTTTGATATTCAGCTTCCCATTGAAAGACTTGATCTTAACTCTATGATTAGCCACCAATTTGTTTCCGCTGGTCCACCATTGATAATCTATCCTATGAATTGGTTTTTGTTAAGAAGATAGGTGGAGAACTAAAACTATGAACGCATAGTCTGTTTGCCTGCGCCTCTTTTGTTTAACCTTGATGTCAGGCAAGGATGGTCATTCTCGGAGGGAGACCTTGATGCATATATGGAGGAGCATGGCCTTCATGCGGATAGTGAGGGAAGGGTCCTGAGGAGGACTTCATTCAGCCCTTCGACACTACGAGCTCTTCATACCAGTATCCTGATTATGGAGCTTCAGGCCCTTCTTCTTCACAGGATCCTGATTATGATCACGCTAGGTATGATCCGCCTGGATGGAGTTCTGGGCCATGGGATGATTGTCTCCCACTTAGGCCAAAAGCCTAAGCTTGGGGGGAGGTATGCCGACAAGTTCACTCATTTTATCATATTCATATCATGTCGGTACTTTGTATATCCATGTTTTAGTTTGTTTCTTTTCTTTTTCGCTTTTGTTTCTTGTATCCATTTATTTTCGCAAAACACCAAAAGACCAAAAATATTTCCTTTATTTCTCTTGCTTTTGAATTTGTAGTGCTAGTTTACTTTATTTTTCATTTCGGTTTGTTATTCAAAAATCCAAAAAGATTTTGCTTTGTTTGCTTGTTTCTTTCTATGCTTGCTTTAATTCGAAAACCCAAAAATATTTGTTGTTCTTCTGCTGTTTTGTATAGTTGTTTCAGGAGTTCGAAAATTTCCGTGGTTCCACTTGGGCTTGGTTATCATTTCACATCATTCAAGCCACACAAGTGAAAAGCAATAATGACGATCTACGACAATCGGATGTGGTAAAAGGCTGGTATGAACTCTATTTGTTTTTCATTTTTGTAAATATACCTACTCATGTGAACATGCTTAGCTATCATGGTAGTGGTTATGTTATTTAATGATTGCTTAGTAGTTCATGTCTTCTTATGAGTACCAAATTGCTAATAGTGAATAACATGTCATATAGATATTACATGCATTGTTCTATTCGTAAAACGGTATGGCAGGATGGTATCCTCCTCTGAATAATTCACTTGATTCGACTTGGCACATGCTCACACATGTTATGACTGAAAAATAAAAGTCAATTAAGCCTTGATGATCTATTTTGCCTCAGAGTTTTAGTATCATCTTTATGCCTCCGTTAATTTTATTTTGTCGCAAGCATGATTATGACCGTTATCGCTCTCGTGGTTGTCGCTTCCCAGTCTATTGCTAGCCTTCACTTGTACTGAGCGGGAATGCTGCTCGTGCATCCAAATCCTTTAAACCAAGTTATCCCAAAGAGTCCACCAAAAATTCCTATGCATGGTATTTCAAGCCATTCCAAGTAAATTTGCATGTGCTACCTTTAAAACTTCAAAATATTTCCCTTTTTGTGTCAATGTTTACTAGCTCATGAGGAATTAGTGTGGTTATTCTTTATTCTATTGTCAAATGGACTTTTACACCTGGACTAGCGGCATATACATCCGCTTATCCTAATTTTGCAAAAAGAGCTGGCAACGGGGTGCCCAGTCCCAATTAATTACAACTTTAACCATTAATTCTCTTCACACTTTTGCCCTGATTCATCAGTAAGCAATGACAAACAGTGAAATACCTGCATGTGTGTAAACCAAAGAGAAAGAGGGATGATCTGCCTTGCTGGTAGAAATAACGTCCTTCATGGGAGCCGCTCTTAAAAGTCCGTTTGACAGGTAGAATACTGTTCTCACCCGCTACCATTCGTTGACAATTAACAAACACCTCTCAAAACATTTTTACCTCTGTTTTAAAATAAAAAGCTCTAGCACGTGTTAATCCCTGCTTCCCTCTGCGAAGGGCCAATCTTTTATTTTTATGTTGAGTCACCATCCTTTCTTTGAGCACTCTTCGAGAGCATAACTGTCGTTCTTAGTGTAATGTGCTTGTCCCAGATACGATTAATTGAGGTATAACTATGATACTCTTATCTTTGATATCTTTATATCTAGTCTTCACTTGAACTTCAGAGGTGCCTTGGCATTTATGTTTTGCCCTTCAAACAAAGGCAAGCGAGATACCACTTTGTCATATCTTTTTACGAACATTGCAATTCTTGTGGATAGATGTATGCTATGTTATTCATTCTTAGTACTTTGGTATCTTTTCATGATTTGCATAACTACTAGGTGTCATTATTTGCATGGTTCCTATTATGAATTGCTAAGTATTGATCATATAGTAGTATGTATACATCATATGAAGCAAATGTGTTCGTAAAAGTTTCTTTTATCGCACTCAGTTGTTAACTGAATTGCTTGAGGACAAGCAATAAGCTAAGCTTGGGGGGAGTTGATACGTCCAAAACGTATCTACTTTTCCGAACACTTTTGCTATTGTTTTTCCTCTAATTTGTGTGATTTGAATGCAACTAACACGGACTAACGCTGTTTTCAGCAGAATTGCCTTGGTGTCTTGTTTTTGTGCAGAAAGTCAAAGTTTCAGGAAAATTCCAGAAAAATTCCAGAAACTATTTTTCCAGAAGACCCACGGAGCCAGAAGACGAAGCAAGAGGGGCACAGGGGCCACACGCACCCAGGGCGCGGTTGGCCCTTGGCCGCGCCCAGGGGTGGTGTGGCCCCCTGTGTGGCCCCCACGCTCCCCTTTGGACTACATAAGCCTCTGACCTAAAAACTTCGGGGGTCGACGCTTTTTCCAGAAAACTTCCAGAGCTCCGCCGCCATCGAAAACCCTATTTCGGGGATCAGAAACTCCGTTCTGGCACCCTGCCGGGACGGGGAATTGGAGGAGATCATCGCCATCATCATCACCGCCACCTCTCCATCGACCATCCATGACTCCCCCATCCATGTGTGAGTAATTCCCCGCTGTAGGCTGAGGGGATGGTAGGGATTGGATGAGATCATTCATGTAATAGTTGTGAGATTTGTTAGGGCATGGTGCCTAGTATCCATCGGTAGTACTTTATGTCATTGTTGCAACTTGTTATGCTTAATGCTTGTCACTTAGGGCCCGAGTGCCATGATCTCAGATCTGAACATGTTATTGAATCATGATGATAATTATTGTTTTGGATCATATCTATAAGTTGTATACACACGTCACTGTCCGGAACCCGAGGCCCCAAAGTGACAGAAATTGGGATAACCGGAGGGGATGGTTGACGTGAGGATCACATGTGTTCACGGAGTGTTAATGCTTTGCTCCGGTGCTTTATTAAAAGGAGCACCTTAATTACCAGTAGTTTCCCTTGAGGCCCCGCTGCAAACGGGCTGGTAGGACAAAAGATGTTGTGCAAGTTTCTCATTGCGAGCACGTACGACTAAATACGGAACACATGCTATGATTGATTATTACTTGGATACCTTATTATATTTATCTGCAATTGCCCTATGTATGTATTTCATGAATTATCTCATCCATGCAGCGCCCGTTCATCCATCCCTATGCCTACAGTATTTTAATCCTGCTGTCTACTGCAATTATTACTGCTGTCTTTATTTTACTGCTGCTATTATTTCACTACTGCTACTGTCATAAAACTGTTGCTACTGATAAACTGTGTCGAGCAAGTCTACTTCCAGGTGCAGCTGAACTGACAATCATCTGTCAAGGCTTATAAATATTCTTTGGCTCCCCTTGTGTCGAATCAATAAATTTGGGTTTTACTTCCCTCGAAGACTGTTGCGATCCCCTATACTTGTGGGTTATCAGAGGGTTGGGTATTCATGATCTTTGTATCAAGAATTCAGCCCTCTTAGGGAAGTGGCTGTTTAAGTTGCTAACCGAAGATGGAATTTGGCAAACACTCCTTAAAAGAAAATACATCGGCACAAAGGCGGTGTCACAGGTGTATTGGAAACCTGGTGACTCCCACTTTTGGGCCGGCCTAATGGCGACTAAGAAACATTTTTTTCGCTTTGGCGTATTTAATATTAAGGATGGCACGGAGATTAGATTCTGGGAGGATAAATGGTTAGGAAACACCACCCTCCGGGAGCAATATCCGGCTATATACAATATTGTTCGACACAAAGGGGATACTATAGCCACTGTTATGCAGTGCTCACCACCCAATGTGACGCTCAGACGAGATTTATTTGGTCCAAGATTAAATTCTTGGAATGCCTTGCTGGCATGGTTGGACTCAGTCCAACTTACACAAGGCCCCGATGAATTTCGGTGGAATTTATGCGGGAATGGAAAATTCTCAGTAGATTCTATGTATAGGGCGCTTGTGCATTCTGATATTCCAGTCGATGATAATAAAAAAATATGGCACATGAAGATTCCTCTTAAAATAAAAGTATTTTCGTGGTATCTTCGTAGGGGTGTCATTTTAACCAAGGGTAACCTTGTCAAACGGAATTGGCATGGAAGTACTAAGTGTGTGTTTTGTCCTCAACATGAGACAATAAAACACTTATTCTTCGAGTGTAGTTTCGAACGTTCTATATGGTCAGCTATCCAAATAGCGTCTAACTTATATCAACCCAAGTCTGTTGCCAATGTTTTTGGCAACTGGCTGCATGGGATAGATAAAAAGCTTAGAACGGTTATTAAGGTTGGAGCGATTGCCGTTATATGGTCGCTTTGGCTTTGTAGAAATGACAAGGTTTTCAATGATAAAAATGTGTCTCATATGCAGGTACTCTACCGTTGCACAAGTTTTCTCCGTACGTGGTCCACCTTACAACGGGTGGGATATCGCGACCTCTTTATGAAGGCGTGTGCACGACTGGAGGAGGTGGCGAGGGACATTTTTTCACAACATGGGTGGCCGTGTGATCGCCGGATTGGACCTCCATAGGTCGTCGTGCTTGCCTTTGACATAGGCGTTTTACTTTATTATTGTTGATTGTAATTCGCCTATTGTTGCACAACTTTTACTTTCTCCGTTGGATTGCAGCTGTTTGCATTTTTGATGCAGATACCGGGTGTAATACTTAAACTTTTGAGTAATAAAGCCCTTTATCTAAAAAAAAGATAAGATAAAAACTAGTGGTATGCACAATGATGTCAACGTCATAGCACCACATCAGCCACAACCCTCCGGATCGACGCCGCGAGGGCACTATAATACTATCAAACATATTAAACCTAGTAATAAGATCTGCAGGATTTATTTTGGAAGATTTTATTTCTGAGACAAAAATTACCTGTGCTTTTGTAGAGTCTACCAATCGGGCAAGATGCACCATCTTATTGCTGCTCAGGCTCTTGCCCCACTAGTAGAAAAAGGACCTTTCGTCCGGAGTACTGTTTGCCCATTAGCCCCGGTTCAGGCAAAAACCGGGACCAGTGCCTGGCACTGGTCCCGGTTCGAGCTGCCAGGGCCCCGTGGGGCATTGGTCCCGGTTCGGTTCGGGGCATTGATCCCGGTTCTTGGCAAGAACCGGGACCAAAGCTCCAGAGCCGGCCACGTGGCGTGGCGCGAAGCTTTGGTCCCGGTTCTTACCAATAACCGGGACCAATACCTGTAACCGTTCGATTCCAGCGCGCATTTTGATTACACGCGCGGCCGCCGTTTCGATCACCGCGGCCAGAAGACGAGCGATCAGCACGCGAAACGGCGCCGGAGTAATGCACGGCCGCCGGCCTCCCCTGACCGCCGGCCTCCCTCTCCGCCCCTATAAAAATGGAACAGTGTTCTCCTTCTCCTTCATCTCCTCTCCTTCATCCTCGATCTCCTTCTCCTCTGTTCCAATAATGGAGCCACTCGCGCGCCCGCCTCGGTCTCGGTTGTACTACTACGAGAAGGAAGGCATGAAGTTCAAGGTATGGGTCACCCTCCGTGCATGGCGTGTGGACAGGTGGATCCGCGACGTGAAGAAGTACTTCCTCGACGCCGCACCGTTAAAAGCCGTTGGACTCGACTGCGAGTTCACCGACCCTCGGCGGAAGGATACTCAGCAGCGCGCCGCCATCCTTCAACTCTCGGTGGCGACCGAGACTCTTGTCTTCCAAATCTGCGAGGCTGATCGGGTGCCGCAGCTCCTCGTGGATTTCTTAGGTGACGAGACAATCAAGTTCTACGGCGTGGCTATCCACAATGACATACGGATGCTGGGCTACTACGGAATTATTATTCGGTCCGTGGTCGACCTGCAGAGGGATCGCCGGAACCCAACCGGCAATCTTACTCCGAGTCTCTATGCTCTCTCCAATGCTATCATTGGGACAAATCTTGAGATGAAGAAGAAATACAAGAAGAACGACAAGGAGTTGACGCCGTTGGAAGAAGACCTAATTTTCGGATGGGGCAAAGTTCCATTGAGCTACGATCAAGTCACGTATGCTGCTTTGGACGCTCGCCTCGGCTTCGAGATTGCACGGAAGTGGGACAGTCTACGTGGCTACAATACCAACTACGATCATCTTAATGTGCGTGCCCTTGATGAGTAGACTATATGTAGTGATGTGCGTGTCCTTCTCATGTGTTATTCGGTCAAATTCGGATTCCAAAAACTATATCTATGTAATGACCGAAATATTTGGATTCATCTTAATGTCGTTGATGAGTAGAGATTATCTATATATACTAGCTGAATGCCCGTGCGTTGCTACGGGATATCGAAAAAATTATATGGACACACTGATGAAACAACTATCCTTCAAAAAAGATGTCAAACGAGATGACAATTTCTATCCGTACATCGATAAATAAGTATTCTCTCTCCAACTTCTTTCCTTTTTTCATCTTTTTCAAATTTTACAAAAAATTATTCTATTCAGACGTCATCAAGTAAAAGGACCGCTGCTTAAGAAAAACAGAGGAGAGAAGAGGGGGGGGGGGGAGGCAGGGGAGGTATTGGTCCCGGTTCTTGGCAAGAACCGGGACCAAAGCTCACGTGGCCGGCTCTTTGGTCCCAGTTCTTGGCAAGAACCGGGACCAATACCTCCCCTGCCTATATATAACCCCCACCCCCCCTCTCTTCTCTCTGTTTTTTTTTCTGGTTGGATTGGTGGGAAGTGGGTGCTAGTTTTTTTTTCTTTGCCACGCACAAGATGTGTTCGATGAAATGCCCGAGCCACACTTAAGTTTGCACAAGATGATATCCTCGGCCGAGGTTAGCAACTATATCCTTTTCATCTGTAATTGATACAGAAATATTGCACGTGTCGATGTACGGTGGTCATTTCACTATTCACGATGTTATTGTAATGGTATTTGATAAACTTAATTATATATGATGCAGATGGATGCACGGATGCGATGGATGTACGGCGAACGACGATGTTCCGAGTTTATTGCAGGCCTGCATAAATTTCTCGATGTGGCTGAGGCAAACAAAGTGAATAATTTTATGCCTTGTCCATGTGAGAAGTGTCGGAACGTCAGGGAGTACTCTAACCCGAGAAAAATTCAAGACCACGTGCTTCGGAGAGGTTTCATGCCCAGCTATAATTGTTGGACCAAGCACGGAGAAAGAGGGGTTAGGATGGAAGACAATGAAGAAGAGGAGGATGATGACAACTATCCTATGTTCCCTGAGGAATGCGGTGATACTGTAATGGAAGACGTTGAAGAAGAAGGAGGTGAACATCGGGCATCAGATGAGCCCGCTGATGGTCTTGGTGGGGTCATTTCTGATGCAAAGCGAGAATGCGATACAGAAAAGGAGAAGCTAAAGTTGGAGGCCATGCTTGAGGATCACAAAAAGTTGCTGTACCCAAACTGCGAAGATGGCAGCACAAAGCTCGGTACCACACTGGAACTGCTGAAATGGAAGGCAGAGACTGGTTGTTCTGACAAGGGATTTGAGAAGTTACTGAAAATAATGAAGCCGAAGCTTCCAAAGGATAACGAATTGCCCGAGACTACATACGAAGCAAAGAAGGCTATCTGCCCTCTAGGATTAGATGTGCAGAAGATACATGCATGCATTAATGACTGCATCCTGTACCGCGGTGAGTACGAGAATATGGATAAATGCCCGGTATGCAATGCACTGCGGTACAAGATCAGACAAGATGACCCTGGTGATGTTGAGGGCGATGACGAGCCCCCCGGAAGAGGGTTCCTGCTAAGGTGATGTGGTATGCTCCTATAATACCACGGTTGAAACGTCTGTTCAGAAACAAAGAGCATGCCAGGTTGTTGCGATGGCACAAAGAAGAGCGTAAGAAAGACGGGAAGTTGAGACACCCCGCCGATGGGTCCCAGTGGAGAAAAATCGACAGAGAGTTCCCGACATTTTCAGATGACGCAAGGAACTTAAGATTTGGTCTAAGTACAGATGGCTTTAATCCTTTTGGGGAGCAGAGCTCCAGTCATAGCACTTGGCCCGTGACTCTATGTATCTACAACCTTCCTCCTTGGTTGTGCATGAAGCGGAAGTTCATTATGATGCCAGTGCTCATCCAAGGCCCGAAGCAACCCGGCAACGACATTGATGTGTACCTAAGGCCATTAGTTGATGAACTTTTGCAGTTGTGGTCCGAACCAGGTGTACGTGTGTGGGATGAGCACAAACAACAGGAATTTGACCTACGAGCGTTGCTGTTCGTAACCATCAATGATTGGCCTGCTCTTAGTAACATTTCAGGACAGTCAAACAAGGGATACAATGCATGCACGCACTGTTTAGATCAGACTGAAAGTATACATTTGGGAAAGAAGAATGTGTACCTGGGGCATCGTCGATTTCTTCCGAACGGTCATGCCGTAAGAAAGCCCGGCAAGCATTTCAACGGTGAGGCAGATCGCCGGAAGAAGCCTAACCTCCCTGATGGTGATGTTATATATGACATGGTCAAGGATTTAGAAGTAATCTTTGGAAAGGGTCCTGGCAGTCTATCTGTTCCGAATGACGCTGACAACCACGTACCCATATGGAAGAAGTGCTCTATATTCTGGGAGCTACCCTATTGGAAAGTCCTAGAGGTCCGGTCTTCAATCGACGTGATGCACGTGACGAAGAATCTTTGCGTGAACCTGCTAGGCTTCCTGGGCGTGTATGGGAAGACAAAAGATACACCGGAAGCACGGGCAGACCAGCAACGTATGAAAGACCCAAACAACAAGCAGACGGATAAAGGGCGTCAATACTTAAGCAGCTACGCTCTTACCAAAGCAGAGAAGGAAATCTTTTTTGAATGCCTGAGCAGTATCAAGGTCCCGGCTGGCTTCTCGTCAAATATAAAGGGAATAATAAATATGGCACAGAAAAAATTCCAGAACCTGAAGTCTCATGATTGCCACGTGATTATGACGCAGTTGCTTCCGGTTGCATTGAGGGGGCTTCTACCGGAAAATGTTCGAGTACCCATTGTGAAGCTATGTGCATTCCTCAATGCAATATCTCAGAAGGTCATCGATCCAGTAACTCTACCAAGTTTACAGAAGGCTGTGGTCCAATGTCTTGTCAGCTTCGAGTTGGTGTTCCCCCCATCATTCTTCAATATTATGACGCATCTCCTGGTTCACCTAGTCGACGAGATTGCCATTCTCGGTCCTGTATTTCTACACAATATGTTCCCCTTCGAGAGGTTCATGGGAGTCTTGAAGAAATATGTTCATAACCGTGCTAGGCCAGAAGGAAGCATATCAAGGGGCTATGGAACAGAAGAGGTCATTGAGTTCTGTGTTGACTTTATTCCTGACCTTAAGCCGATTGGTGTTCCTGAATCGCGGCATGAGGGGAGACTGAGTGGAAAAGGCACGCTAGGAAAGAAAGCACTGATATGTAGGGACGGGCATTCTTTAACTCAAGCACACTACACAGTTCTACAAAGTTCCACCTTCGTGGCTCCGTATATCGAGGAACACAAGAATTATGTACGCTCCAAGAACCCGGGGAAGGATGACTCCTGGATTAAAGAAAAACACATGGAGACCTTCGGCAGTTGGTTGCGATTACAGCTCATGAATGACACCACTGTCGGAGATCAGCTCTACTTGTTGGCCGCGTCACCATCTTCGACTGTATTGAATTTCCAAGGGTACGAGATAAATGGGAATACATTTTACACGATCGCCCAAGATAAAAAGAGCACCAACCAGAACAGTGGTGTCCGCTTTGATGCAACAAACGACGATGGGCAAAAGGACACATACTATGGTCGCATAGAGGAGATATGGGAACTTGACTATGGACCTACTTTTAAGGTCCCTTTGTTTCGGTGCAGTTGGGTCAACATGAATGGAGAAGGGATAAAGGTAGACCCGATGTACGGGATGACAACAGTGGATCTCAAGAATCTTGGTTGTTATAAGAACGAACCATTCGTCCTAGCCAATGATGTGGCTCAGGTTTTCTATGTGAAGGACATGTCCTCCAGACCGAAAAAAAGAAAAAAGAAGCAAACGAATACATCAGACAATGAGCCAAAGCGTCACGTAGTTCTTTCAGGGAAAAGAAACATCGTGGGAGTCGAGGACAAGACAGACATGTCAGCAGATTATGATAAGTTTGATGAAATTCCGCCCTTCACAGTGAGAATTGACCCAAGCATCCCGTTAAATAATGAAGATGCTCCATGGTACGGCCGAAGCGATCATACGCGAAGAAGGGTTCATGACTTTTATGTAAATCAATGTAATGTATTAAACCCTTTATGTGATGTGTAGTAATGTATTAAACCTTTATGTGGTGAAAACCATAATACAGAGTGCATGCAACAGGCCGGACATCGCCCCTCGCATCCAACAGGCCGGACATCGTCGCCGAGATCTAAAAAAAATGAGTGGGGAATTTGATCAAACACCTAGGTAGGGGAGGGAGAGGGCAGCACCCTGGGTAGGGGACGGAGGGCGGTGTGGAGCAAAACACACGGTTTCCCCGTCATACAGCCCTACGGTGCCTCGTGAGTGACTGCATATCAAATGCACCGTAGGGCTGTATGACGGGAATTCGAATGCTTTGTATACTGCAAATCATCGCGTGGTTGTGAGCATGGCTACCACTTCCACCACCACCACTCCCACCTCCTCGGCAATTCATCATTGTGTCACCCTAATCCAGTGGTTGGATTCAACCTACCTGAGGGCTTGTGTTTCCAACAGCGTCGTTGTGTTGTCCTTATTCACCGTCCTACAGGAGGTGGCTCCAATGGCTGGCCGGTGAACAAGGATGAACACAATAATGCCAGGGAACATGCCAGCAGGTAGGCTAAATCCAACCATTGGATTCGGTGGCAAAGGTAGACGCTAGTTGTGTGCCATTCGGCAAGATGTCTCTGATGTTCTACAACCGTCCGGCAAGACGTCACTGATGATCTGCAACCGTTTGGAACGGTCGCAGGTCATCAGAGACGTCTTGCCGCTGGTTGCCCAAAGATGCCTCTCCGAGTGACGCTGTAATGTTTTGTGTGAGTGAGTAACCTGTCTGAGGAGGTGGGCTATATATAAGGTCGCATGGCTTACGAAGTGGTCGTGATAGTGCTGATCCGACGGCTCAGAAGCGCTCGAAAGAAACACACCGCTGATCCAACGGCTCACAAGCGCTGGAAGGAAGCACACGATCCGTGTGATTCTTTAGTCCCGGCTGGTGTTACCAACCGGGATTAGTTCTAAAAATCCAACGGCTCACAAGCACTCAAAAGAAACACACCCCTGATCCAACGGCTCAAAAGCACTCAAAAGAAACACACGATCCGTGTGCTTCTTCCTTATTGGTGGGAATCCCTTTAGTCCCGGGTGGTATCACGGCCCGGGAATCCCTTTAGTCCCGGGTGGTATCACGGCTCGCAGAGTGATCCAACAGCTCACAAGCCCTCAAAAGAAACACACCCCTGATCCAACGGCTCACAAGCGCTCGAAAGAAACACACGATCCGTGTGCTTCTTCCTTATTGGTGGGATTCTCACTATATATATTTAGTCATGGCCTCCATTGGCATAGCACATCTAAACTCATATCAGCAACCTCATCACTCTCCCATGGCTTCCACCGTACCCACTCTAACCTACTCGGAGGCGGAGGCGCTTTGCGCCTCGAACTACCCCTGCCCACCCGGCTACGACGTCCCCACCGGCTGGAGGCTGAGCACCGGAGGCGTGCCAGTCCCTCCTGTCCCTCAAGGTTTGGCGCGCCGGGCGGCCATCACGAACCACTACTACCTCGAGCTCACTCCGGAGCAGCGGATGGGTTCCCGCTGGCATCCAGACTATCGCCCAACTTGGGACGCCTTCTTCATCGAAAGGCGTGAGAAGGCGCTCGCCAGGTACGAGGAGGACCGCCCGCGTCCTTCGAACTTCAACGAGGCCGGCCGTCGGCTGTGGTGGGCCGGCCGGACTCTCAAGAGGGTCATGGACTACATCACGGCCGGTGATAACCCCCGCCTGCGCTACCCTCAATCACAGTCCAGGAGACAACCCCCGTCAACGACTACATCACGGCCATCCGACGATAGCGACGACGACGACGGCGACTACGACGACTACACCCACGAGTATTATAGGCCTAGGCAAGAGTATGACTAACCTGAGCCACATCACTGGTTAGGACAAAATGGTTTGTTGTCATTCGTCTATGTATCCAAGTTTGTTTTCATTCGTCTATGTACCCAAGTTTGTTGTTATTCGTCTATGTACCCAAGAAATTGTTCTGCATTTACTTCTGCTTGCCATGGGATTTTACAACACCAAAAATAGAATTAACTGACTTAATAATTATTATTATTACTTAATCATAAATCTTACTTAATCATTTTTTATCGATTTATACATATTATTAGTCGAGTTTCGACTTACGGATTTAAAGATATGAATTTATCCATAATTATTTTAGAAAACAGAAAATGGTTTTGGATTATTTATTCAAATTTAAAAACTTTTCATGTTGAAAGTTTTGTCAATTCAAAATATGCAATAAAGTTAATGCATTTTTAGTTGAAAATGGCAAAATGGTTAATAGTTTGTATAGTTAGAATAATTATTTTAGAAAACAGAAAATGGTTTTGGATTATTTATTCAAATTTAAAAACTTTTCATGTTGAAAGTTTTGTCAATTCAAAATATGCAATAAAGTTAATGCATTTTTAGTTGAAAATGGCAAAATGGTTAATAGTTTGTATAGTTAGAATAATTATTTTAGAAAACAGAAAATGGTTTTGGATTGTTTATTCAAATTTAAAAACTTTTCATGTTGAAAGTTTTGTCAATTCAAAATATGCAATAAAGTTAATGCATTTTTAGTTGAAAATGGCAAAATGGTTAATAGTTTGTATAGTTAGAATAATTATTTTAGAAAACAGAAAATGGTTTTGGATTGTTTATTCAAATTTAAAAACTTTTCATGTTGAAAGTCTTTTCAGATTCAAAACCATTTGAAATTCATATCCAAACACCTAAGTAAGAAAAAAAAGGCGGGAACAAAATTCCAGAACTGAAAAGTTCGAAATAATTTTGAAAAAGGACTCTTTGGTCCCGGTTTATACCAAGAACCGGGACCAATGAGTCCCTGGACCCCGCGCTTGGATCTGGCATTAACTGCCCACTCTTTGGTCCCGGTTGCTGGCAAGAACCGGGACCAAAGAGGCATTGGTCCCGGTTCTTGCGAGCAACCGGGACCAAAGACCCCTGCTACTTAACTCCTCGCGCTCTTTCTTCTTCCCCATTCACGCAAATCGACTAAGGACTGGAGGCGCGACGCAGAGCGAAACGACGCCGGCAGGCTGCCCGACCTCCGCGCCGCGCCCCACGCCGCGTCCTGCCGCCGCCGTCGACCACCGCAGCGCCCTGGACGGCCGCGCCACCTCCTCCACACGCGCCACCTCTCTCCTCCACGCGGCCGCGCCCCCGCTCGCGCCCTCCGCCGCCCCCACGCCGTCGACGCCGCCCCCGACGCCGCGCCGCCCCAACGCCGTCGACGCGTCTCGCGCCCCTGACGCCGGCCGCACGCCCACTCCCGGCCCCTGCCCTGCGCGCGCTGACGCCGCCTCGCCGTCCTTGCCGATCGAACCTCGGCCGCCGGCCGTCGCCCTACGTACGTACTGTACACGTACGGTACTAGTTCAAGTGAAAATTTGGTAGCATTTTTTTTTGAATCCGTGGTGATTTTTTTTTGTACAATGTATATATATTTGTTGTTCACCAAAATGTTAGCCAATTTACAGTGTTTAAATATGTTTTTATTTTGTTGTAGATAGGTAGCATTTTTTATATATTTGTAGAATATTCAAATATGTAATAGGTTATCAATTCTTAGTGTAGCAATTTTGAAAGTTTAGCAATTTTGAAACTTAGCAATTTTGAAACTTAGCAATTTTGTTTAGATTATTTTAGGTTATTATTAATGTAGCAATTTTGTTAGAAATATTGCTAAGTCATTTAGATAAAGTTGTTTTAGTTGCAATGAAATTTTGAAACTTAGCAATTTTGTTTAAAAATTTGCAGTGACATTGCAGTGCGGCAGTACGTGAAGAGCCCGAAGCCGGCCGGCCTCCACGCCCCCGCTCGCGCCGCCCCCTCTCGGTGAGGGTTTAGAAGAAATTGCTATATTTTAATTGTATGAATATATGAATATATGAATGTATGAATGTATGAACGATACGAGTTTACGAGTTTACGGGTTTACGATACGAGTTTACGAGTTTACGGGTTTACGATACGAGTTTACGAGTTTACGGGTTTACGGGTTTACGATACGAGTTTACGAGTTTACGGGTTAAAGAGTTTACGGGTTTACGATACGAGTTTACGAGTTTACGGGTTTACGATACGAGTTTACGAGTTTACGGGTTTACGGGTTTACGATACTAGTTTACGGGTTTACGATACGAGTTTACGAGTTTACGGGTTTACGAGTTTACGGGTTTACGATACGAGTTTACGAGTTTACGGGTTTACGATACGAGTTTACGAGTTTGCGGGTTTACGAGTTTACGGGTTTACGATACGAGTTTACGAGTTTACGGGTTTACGATACGAGTTTACGAGTTTACGGGTTTACGGGTTTACGATACGAGTTTACGGGTTTACGATACGAGTTTACGAGTTTACGGGTTTACGATACGAGTTTACGGGTTTACGATATGAGTTTACGGGTTTACGATACGAGTTTACGAGGAACAAAGTTACCCAACTAAAATTTTGTGCATTGTTCTTAATTTGCAGAAACTATGGAACGAGACGAAATAAAGGAAAACATACTCCAGGATATAATCCGCGGGCCGGAAGATATAATCCACGGGCCGGAAGATATAATCCACGGGCGGGAAGATATCGTCGATGTCACCACGGAGTTTTTGAACAACTCCGGTGAGGGAGATGAGTCTCTCAACCGAAGAGATGGCTCCGGTGAGGTAGAACCCGACGGCCGGGGTGAGGGAGAAGTCGGCGAGGGAGAAGCCGACGAGGGAGAAGCCGAAGGCTCCGGTGGAACATTAAATGTTGCAAACTCCGGGAGGTGCATATACATATATTAATGAAGTCGAAGATTGTATTAACTAAGCCTCTGCTGTCTATATACATATATTAACGCTCTTTCTTCTTTTAGCCCTCCGGATCGAGCAAATCTTCTGTAAGGACAAAACGAGGCCCAGCCAAAAAGTTGGGCGACCAAGAAAGGTACAGGATCGAAAGAGTCGCTGAAGACGGCACACCGACTGCTCCCCCTGGTGTTGCACAAAAAATGGTAAAGCAATGCGGAGTTCTTGTTAGGGACTTCATCCCGATCACCGTTCGAGAATGGCATCAGCCAAAGGAGAAAGGACTGCTATATGTCAGCGAGAAGGGCAAAGAAAGACTTTGGAGAAAGCTCATGGTTAATTTCACCCTGCCGGCGCCAGAGGTGGATTCAGATGAGGAGGATCCAGAAGAGGCAGAAAAGATTGCCCGGAAAATCATGGAGCAAAAAGTCAAGGACTGGGCACTTAAGAAGATGGGGCAGCTATTCAAGAACTGGAAGAAAAGATTGAACAACCTGTTTGTCAAGAAAAATAAGACTCCAGACTTCGATAAAGGGTATGAGAAGATAAAGGACGACTGGGAAGAATTTGTGGCGTACAAGAAATCGAGGAAGCTCTGCAAATTTCTGCACAAAATGCGGCAAATGCTGCTCTAAAGATGTACCACCATACTATGGGGCCTGGTGGCTACGCCCATAACATCCCTAAGTGGGAGAAACTTGAGGCGGAGTATCTGGCTAAAGGGATCACTCCAGAGCCACTCATGGACCGAACGGGCAAGAAATTGGTTTTACGGGCATGGGGGCACGTTGGACGCAGAAGGGAAGTGCATATATAACAGACGACACAAAGATAATCCCCTACTACCCATCGAAGAAATTAGAAATGCATTCAAGGATGTTGAAGAGGGACGGTTCATTCCCGATAGAGAGGATGACGAGCTCACACGCGCCCTTGGGAATAAGGAACACGACGGACGGTTACGAGGCGTGATAGGCTCCAAGCCCAAGACAATTGCGATTCCCGAGCACAGGAAGAAATTTCCTGATAGAAGCCATCAGAGGAGAAAGGAAAGGGAGGCAATGGAAGCACGCGCTGCTGCAGACCGGCTGCGTAATATAGAAGAAGAATTAAAGCTGCACAAGGAACAAATGGACGCACTTAGCCAGCAAGGTACTAGCGGCCAATCTCAGCGGCACATGGTAGAAGCTGCATGCGATGGTACCGGTGGCCCATCGAATCGGAAAAGCAGCGTGGCTTCCACGGAGCTCCAGGATGGTAATGATGATGCAGTGGCTCCTCTTCGTCGCTACCCAGTGGATGATATCACAGAGAGCACGCCTTGTGAGCTATATCTGAAAGTTTATAACTTATCCATGAAGGTGGCGGTCGGCTATGCCCTACCAATTGGACCTAATCCAACTTACCATTTTGCTCCGGTTCCAAATGGCTACGCTGTTGTCGGGGTGGATGCAGTGATGAAAGATTTTGAGGAGCTGAAGCTGCACCACCCTGCAGGTGAAGATGGGGAGGTGCTTGAACTTGGAGAAGCCAAGAAAGCGCCAATTCTATGGCCAAAGGAATTCATCGTGCTTCCGAACTGGCAGCCAAGGCCATCGACTCCTCAGCATTCTCCAGCGCAACAGTCCTCTTCACCGCCTCAGCATTCTCCAGCGCAGCCGTCCTCTTCACCGCCTCACAAGTCTCCAGCGCAGCCGTCTCCGCCGCCGCGTGACCAGTCTCCAGCGCAGCCGTCTCAGCAGAAGAAACGGAACAACGCCGCTCCCCCGCTCCGCACTCAGAAGAGAGGTCGCACTCAGAAGATAGTCGACATCCCGTCGGTTCCTCCCAAGAGACCTTATGACAGGACTGAAGCGGAAAACGCCGAGGTAGTGGCTGCCTACAATAAGGCTTTTTTTGCACCAAAAAAGCCCGAGCCAAAGATGGTATATGATGAAAAAACCAAAAAGTGGGCTAAGTCCTTCCTTGAGGCCATCCCAGATATCGATGAATCTGCCATCTGACTATGGTCGTGAACTTAAGAGGCTAGCACGTGCCCAGTCTGAGCAGAACAAGGGAAGAAGTGCAAAAAGCGGGAAACAAATTCCCCAGCTCGGACAGCAGAAAAATCAATCGGTCCCCCCGCTCATAGTGTGTTCCGATGTCGACAAGGACTTCAGAGCCGCTATGGATAAGGACCTGGAATTATTGGACCCTAGAGCCATAGCTGCTGCTAAAGAACTTGGTGCCACTGTATCGCAGGCCAAGGAAAATGCTACCGCCATGGGTATGAGCCTTGGTCAACTTTTAGGCTATGAAATGCGCCAATGTTAGAGATGGCACGGAAATATGTCCAAGGGGAGCCTATGGTCAGTAATGAGGAGCTCGCGGGTCTATCAACACATATGCGAAATCTGCATACCTGGTACCTGTTGCACACATCAAAGAAGGGCGCGAAAGAGTGGTTTCCGGTGGACGTTAGAGTGGAGCATTTCTTCAAACGTTACATTATACAGGTTCAACTGACTGAACTGTTCCAGTTATTCCAAAAGCGCGACCTCGACAAATCTATCCTCTCTTGCTATTGTCTGTAAGTGATTTATTTTCGTAATTAAGTCTCTAGCTCAGCTCGTTCATTGCCTGTATTATATTATCCTGACTATATATATATCCTTTTGTACGCTATTATGCAGAATGAAGATGCTGGAATGCAAAAGAACTCGAGTTTTTGAGATTGGGTTCGTTGACCCATATATCGTGAATTCACATAATTTAGTCAATTTCCCCAAAGACGTGGAGAAGGACCTGACCACCTTTTTAACCATGCAACATTTCTGTACGGAAATACTATTTCCTTACAACTTCAGGTGAGTGTTTCTGTCTTGTACATATTTTATTTGGCTTTCTCGATGTTAAGTGTAATTGATGAGCTATGCATGTCTGCTTTATGTAAACGTCCGCAGGCCCACTGGATTCTGCTAAGCATTCAACCTGACAAGTCCATAGTTGAAGTCCACGACTCATTAAGTTGGGACCAAGCGTTGTGGTCCGACATGAAAGAAATGCTCAACAAGTAATTTCAATCATTATCGCATTATATCGCCCTCTTTCGTTCGTTCCCTGATGTCAAGTAATTAATAACTCCTTTGTTCATGTTCTTTGCCAAAGCAGGTGTTGGAAAATTTTCAAACAGAAGGTAGAAGGTCCATTCAAAGATGAGCTAACTTTTAAATCGGTGACATGTCCGCAGCAGCCACCGGGGAGTAATTTATGTGGATTCTACGTTTGCGAGTTCATTCGCGAGTTGACCACTGAGCGGAAAACAACTCATTTGAGCGACATGCGGGAGACGCTCGACCCAAAACTGCGCATAGGAGCAATTCAAGAGGAATTGGCGGGATTCCTGCTTAGGGAGGTCATCGATGAAAAGGGAGAACATTATGCTTCGGACGATGAACTACATATCCCTTGATGGCTTGATCTATCTCCATGTAATTAAATAGTTGTATTCTCGCAAGAGATCGAATATTAATTATGTATGCATCAACGTGTACTGTGTATATAGTAGAGCGTATAATATGCGTACGGAAATGATGGAGAGCACGTCGGCGATGCGAAGAAGGGGGGACGACGGAGGCACCGACGAGAGGGAGAGGGGGCACCGGCGAGAGGGGGCACCGGCGAGAGGGAGAGGGGTCACCGGCGAGAGGGAGAGGGGGCACCGGCGAGAGGGGGCACCAGCGAGAGGGAACCGGCGAGAGGGAAAGGGGGCACCCTAGACCCTAAATACCAAAAAAAAAAGAAATCATTGGTCCCGGTTCGTAACAAGAATCGGGACCAATGTCTCTCCCCCACGCCCAGCCAGAACTGGCCACGTGGACCAGCATTGGTCCCGGTTCTTGGACCAACCGGGACCAGCATTGGTCCCGATTGGCCAGTCCCGGTTGGGCAACCGGGACTGATGTCCAAGCCCAACCGGGACCATAGATGCTTTTTCTACTAGTGCCCATGCCTTGGTAGTTCCACCCTAAGGCCCTCATGGCGTCGGGAAGTCACCTGGGCAATCTGAATTCTGTCCCGAGCAGAGTCACCTTATCTTATGTCGCTAGGCAGTTGAGGTCCCTCGTGTCCAGCTTGGTCCAGCTTCGTGAAGAGCAGCAGAGGGATTTGCAGGCACACAACTACCGACACCTTCTTTAAGCGCAGCAACAGAAACTCTGAAACGGAATCGGAGTAGGAGATTTGGCTGACGATGGAGGTGCCAGTTATGTCGCAGCAGCGCAAAAGAAAGTAGACGGGAGTTTGACTTCCTTTTCTCCAGCCAATCCGTGGGAAATCGATAAACTTTACTTCTAAGATCCTAAAAATGGTCAGATCGAAGTCTCCAGCCAAGAAACGGATAGGGATTGCTGAATATACGGATTGTGGCTCACAAATTTGGGATTTTTTTGGTCGAGGCTTCTAAGGGAAAAAGGGGTTATCTAGTACCAGGGGAAAAACAGATCGATGGTGGAGCTGGGGAGAGTGAGTACGGAGGAGAATCAACAAGGAGGTTTTAGATCTGGGGAAGAAATCGACAAGAAGAATCAAAGTGGGGAGAAATCGGCATATCGCCAGACTATGGCATGTAGCCAAACGCCATACGGCTCCACCGCTGATTTATCGATATAGCATCGACCTTCTTTTTAACTAGGCTGATATATCCTAATGGATGTATTTCGAGTTGACACTTTCGGATACCTGACCTGTGTAATTGCATGATTTTGTTTCTATGCTAAGAAGCACTTGATGTTTTCATCAAATGTTATTCAGACAATTGGCACTAGGCTCGGCAAATGTTGTACCACACACGCCAGTGAAGGTCGGAACCATATATACCAGGCTCTGCATCTGCCGCAAGGAGGTGGTCCCTTGGGCCATGTTTCTGCATCAGGTTGCAAACGGCGGCATGCTTGCATTTGCTAGTGCCAAACTTCCTCAATACTGATACGGTATAAATCCATCTGAAAGTTCACTCATTTGCTAGATATCAGGAGGTGGGCACCTAGGCAGCAAAGATCACTAATGCTCTTTGTCCTAAAAGTTTAGAGTTTCCTTAAGTTGATAACTAGTACAGTGAATGACATGATACGGTATAAATCCACCTGAAAGTTCCAGGATGGTATAAATGAGATCAGGGACAGGGCATGCAGAGGTGAACATGCCGATGCACAAGTTATGTCGGTACAGATTTACAACCAGAGAAAATAGACCAGTTCAAGCTATTGTCCGAATTTTAGGTCATCGTATCGAATTTGACGACCTAAGCAGGCTTCGTACAGGCGTTCCTCATCCTGGAGCTCATCACTGACTTATTCCTTTATACACAGTATACAGGAACATTCTGCCATGTCCGGATCTTTCAGTCAAAATGCCATTCGAACTGTGGCGCGCCTACATACAAAATTTATGCTCGTGGTTAGAAGTTTAGGAGCGCAAATGCTAAACTAGTGTACGGGATAACTGAACTAATCATCTACAAAAAAAAGATAATTGAGTGAAAAGCTAACACCTCAATTACAATTGCTTTGCGAGCACTTTCCTCTAATTCACGGAAGACCGTTAAGTAATTCTACACTTCTAAAGCACATGTGTTTACTTAGACCCTGCGAAAACATTTTCATGCCAAGCAGTTGCGAACAGCTGTTGTGGTGTGATTGTGATACATCAATGAAAGAAAACCAGTAAATTGACTTCGGGACATCTATTGGATCAAGGAAACCATGGTAATTTAGCAGTGCCGCTAAGTGTGCATCAAGTTCAGTTATCTGATCGATACTGAGACATGGGTACATACACTAGCGATGGAAAAGGACTATTAGCGACAATGTCAAGATGTCATATTCACTCTTTGCATGCACTCCCTTTTTGCAAGCAAGCGATGTTCTTAGCTGAGTACAGAAGTGATAGTGGGAAAGATGCATGCATTAATTACCTTCTCCAGCCTTTACGTCCAACAGATTCGACCATGCCGATCCTACCTTGAACTGCTTTCTCCAGGCTGTCAACATACATAGGAAGCCCATAGTTATTAGTTGGGTCATTTAGCGTAATACTACATGTATCCGTACCTAGGTTTACGATGAAGACAGTTAAACCCAATAATTATCCTTTACTACTATTTCTGTACACGGTACTCAACAGGGACAAATTATTTGGAACGTTCTTAGTGAGGAAAAAATCCAAGTTAAATGGAGACTGAAAACTAACAAACTTGATAACTAGGGAACTCACCATTGTAAGAACAACGAGCAACTCTTTATCTTTCTTACTCGAGTATGTAAGGAGATCGCTAACTTCGACACCTTGAGTCACTATGCCTGTCCACACAGTGAGCTTGTCTTTAAGCTCCATGTCTTCTCGTTTGTCGTTCTTTAGGGTCCTTCTTACCTTGATTGCCTGTGTGGACTGTGGTGGCAGGATCCGCAGAATTGGATCTAAGACGCCATATACAGAAACCGACGTTGTGGTCTGTAACGTTGACTATTTTAAAGAAGCAAAACACGGACACCGTCTTGTTTTGCATGAAGGGGAAGAGGAGCTGGGGAGGGTCGAACTGGATCAACTCGTCTGATGCGCATAAGCTTGTCTGCAAAAAAAAGGAAGTGGAAATATGCAGCTGTGGATTAATTGGTACCAGAGAAGCTAGTACGTACGTGTAACTACATCATCTGTTTGTTTCTACTAGCTTGCGCTCAACTTTGAAAAAGACAAAATATGTTCATACTATTTCAAGAAGTCTTTTTTTGGATTCGAAAAAATGACAAGTCAAATCGCACGTGTGTTGAACATGATCGTTGATAATCACCTTCAAGATTTAGAGTTTATTGTCGCACAACATGGACATGCCGATACTATATAATAGAACGAGCAAAATGCTTAAATTGGGTAAAACTGGGTTCAAATTGCTTAAATGGTGTAGAATTTTTCATTAAATAGGTTAATTGGCGTAAAAAAATGCACAACTAGAAGTAAAAAGTGAAATTAACTCAAAAGTGCACACATTCTCGTTGAATTTAAATTTTCTCAGGAAATGTTATTTAGCTTTTAAACTCAAACTGGACACAAACCTAATTGTAGCGTAACAGTATATCTCGGTTAGGTCTCGCACGCTTATAGCTCGCCAATTTGAACTTTGGTTTACACTTGTTTTGCGTAATATCGGAGATTTAATCTTACACATGTGAAATAATACTCAAAAAAAAAGTACAACTGTTAGGAAATCGAACCTTGGACCTCCAGGAGAGAAAACCAAGCCCCTGCGACCGCGGTACGCCTGCAGACTTGTTTATGAAAAGATAATACATTCAATTTAGGAGAGTTTAGATATTTAAAATTTAAAATTTCCAACAAAATCTCTGGGATTTTTCAAGGCCGGTAAGCACATTTATCGGGGGTGCTTGGAAAACTTGGTTGTCGGTCGGTAAACGGATTTACGGACCACTAACCAAAACCATGCTGCCACCTCTTATGGGATCAATAGTTGGATATACTATAATGTTTAGAATGTTTGGAATGGCATAATAGTAAATTAAAGTTTGACCCCATTCATTGCATAATTAGGGAGCGTACCTTCTTATAAATAATTGGCAACTCCTTACTCCCTTCGAGATCAATGTATTTAAAAATGTCACTGTCTTCCACAGCTTCACTCATTAATAAGCTGCTCCACAGAAAGAACTGGTCCTTACACTGCATGCCATCCGGTTCCTTTTCATCAGTTGGTACCCTTTGCACAGTGAGCCTTTGACTGGACCGTGGTGGCATAACTCCACCCGCCGGTAGTATATGGTACACACCCACATTTGTTTGCGGGTGATATCTATTAAAAGCAACAGTGTAATCTGTATTGTTGACTATATTAACTGAAAACACCAACGGCTTGTTTGGCACGAAGGGGAGGCTGAGCTTAAGCGGGTCAAAATGGATCAGCCCGTTTGAGGGACATGGGTTTACCTGCCAAAACAAAACACCAGCCATGTATTAGTTGGGCCCAACTAAAATCATCATCTGTTTGCTTTCATTAATTTAAATTGATCATCATTAACTATACAAAATAATACATTGCGTAATTAGGCAGTCACCTTATTAATAATAAAAGGCAATTTCTTACTCTCTTCCTCAACCATGTAACCAACAATGTCTCCGCTTTCGACACCTTCAGTCACAACACGATTCCACACAAAGCAATCAATATCGGGCTCCCCGTCACCAATTGACAAATGTATTATGCATCTTTTAGTGGCTCGTGGTGGCAGGATTCCTGTCTCCCGTGATTTCTTGTCCCGTGCTGCATTCCTGCTGACGCTATATCTATTGAAAGCAACGTAGAAATCTGTAGTGTTTACTACTTTTACTATTAACTTGATATTCTTTTTTGGCCAATTAGGAAAGCTGAGCTCTGGGGGATCCAATTGAATCAGCTCATCCGAGGTTAATGAGCTTATCTGCAAAACAAACACCATTTCCATGCAATGAGAGAACATCTTCGTCAACTCGTTTCAGCTGGAATAAATAAAGTTGGACTAGAAGTATATCGCAATTAGCACCAAAATATCATCGGTTTGTGGTGCATCAATCATCACATAGAAATGGTTTCCTGATCATTGGTTTGACAGTGTTGCAATTAAGAGAGAGATCACACGCTGGTTGCTGGAAAGGCATGAGCCAAATGTCCTGGTGGCCTGACATAAGCAAATTGATTTCCCTCTAGTTTGCTTTCTCTGCGAGCACATAATTTTCGATGGGCACTCAACGCGGCGGGGGCAGACGACACGCCCGCCTACACCAGCTTACTGACGGCCCGTACCACCCTCGACTCCGCCTCTCCTCTTCCTCGGTCCGACACAAGGAGCTCGGCCGCCGCTTGCGCTGCTGCTGCACTCGCTGAGGACCCGGCGACTGTCCCGGCCGTACTCTACAGCCGCCAGAGGGCATGTCCGACAAGGGGGAGCCGGCGTACGCAGGCAGAAGGACTCGACAGCGTGGTTGCTATGCTGCTGCACTCGCTGAGGACCCGGCGATTGTCCCGGCCGTACTCTTCAGCCACCGAGGGCATGTCCGAGTCCGACGAGGGGGAGCCGGCGTACGCAGGCGGAAGGAATCGACCGCGTGGTTGCTATGCTGCGCGGCCTGTGACTGTGAGGCAGGCACGGCCTACTGTACCCACGGCTTAAGCAGGCCGGTGCCACATCCGTTTTGCAGCGGCCGCAGGACCTTGGCTAGCTAGGCACTTCCCTCATTAGTGAAGTGGAGACCACTTGTTTGGCTGCGGCCAAACCAGTGATAAGCCATCCACTCCTTTTTTTTTTAGTGTAGGATATGGAGTTTTGTTTAGCCGTACTAGCAAATGGTTTTAAACGATTTCTCAATCAAGTTCCTACACTTTAGATGCATTAGATAAATAAAAGGAAGTACCGTGCCACCAAACGCTGCATTATTGTCAGAACCATGCAATCCTCTGTGCGTCACCACCCAAAATAAAGTCAGGAGGACCTGCTAGTGATGCGTGATGAGTCTGACCGACACCACCAATTATTTGTGTCCATCGTCTCTTGCACCGACCACAAGCTGGTGAGCCTCTACTTTTTGCCACTTTAAATTAGTTATATAGCTGATAATTTTGTACCTCACTTTTTGTGAACTTAAATTAGGACTCATGCCGGGCTCTGATTTGTGAAAGCTTCTAAGATGCTGCCGTGAGGACTGAATGGGATATAAAGAAGGATGGGCTGATGACGATTGGCAGGTTGCTAAATATTTCTTGACGTTGTGTATGCCATCTGCCTCTGAAAGGCCTTCATTTTTTAACTCTAACAGACAGCAGATGCCAAGACTACAATTTTAATATATATTAAGAGTTAGTTTCAGAAAAAGGTAACAGTCTTGAAATTATTTAACTTGCTATAAGCAGCAATACAACTCCAATTATTTCCATTCTTTATCGTCAACCTCTTCAGTCCAAATTTGATTCTGACGTTTCCTTCATTTCCTTGCAATAGGTCTTCTTGAATGAAGCTTGGTGTTCTCTTTTGTTCTGACACCGAGACAATTATAGAGCAACCATTCAAGGTTATAACTCCTACATGGTTTCAGGCCCGTGGTACTCAATCTCAGATGTCCTTACTGGAACCAATTGAGGCTATGTAACTTTTCAGTAGCCACTCCTAAATAAATAAGTGTTTTTTGTTTGAAATAACCTACCATGTTGAAAATTCTCCACAAGTCTGACGCATCCTGTTTCTAGGTTACATCCGGTGGAGATGCTTAACCGGTTATATTTTGTTTGTGTTAAATGGTATAAAAAATTTATGCATGATTTCCCCCTCCTAAATGTCTATCAAACTGAATTTGAGAACACTTTCTTATTTGGTAGGAGTTCTGTCTCGTAGCATAGAATTATATAGGTAGGTAGGACTCTTTACTTAGCATTTTCTGGATGTTAAGGATTAGCTATAATTTTCTATTGCTATATAGTCTGCCCTAGATTTCGTGTTGTTTCTTTGTTGAATACATTTAGAACTAATGTGAAGCTTTTCAGCAGTATGTACATCGTCTTTTAAGATTATAGCTGAATGCTCATTACTATAATCTGGAGATTAACTTTGTGTGGAGCTTTCTGGTAGCATATTGTTATTTTCTAAACCTGAGGAAACCTCTTTTACCTCATGTTGCCTTTTTGTAGTCCAGAAAATATGGAGGGTATTTAGAGCCATAAAGACTTGGAGTAGATGCAACAAGGGAAACGATCTAAACTAGCTGAAGTTTATGATCACAACAACCTTAGTCTTAACACTGAAGTGCTTCTTCAGTGAAGATGCCATAACAAATGCGGAATTTGGTGGCGTCTGTGATGAACGCCGAAAGGCAACTGAAGTTAATTTTATATATCCCTGAGAGCCATGCCACTCTGCTCCGAGTCTACATAAACATCTCTGCTCCGTGTATTGTTTAGGTGCTTATGAGACCATGCAGGTATTGTAGATGTATGAGAAGCTGGATCCTGATGCTTCGGCGGATCACCGCGTTGGTCCACCACTGGTTTTATGCAGCAACAACACAGTCTTGTACAGGGTTGCAGATCAAGTTTTCAATTCGCTTGATAGCATGTACTGATGCAGATCTTTCCTCTTTTTCTTAGATCAGCTTTGCTTTTAGTAGGTGCTAATGTTCTTCTTAGTGGAGTTTGTGTAGTGATGTTTACTTTCCAATGTTAACTGGAAGAAACTTCTGTGCTTATTTTAGCAGAATAATTTGATGCACATAGATCATAAACTGTATGATACCATGTACAAAACGCAAGACCAAATAATAGCTGCCATCATGCAGTCTAAATTGGGGCGCATAGTAACGGCCAGGACTCGCCCCAGCCTCTAGTAGTTTCAAGATAGTTTCACCAACAACTCCTAGGCATGAACGGTGAGTACCGCTTGCGGAAACCCCTGTGTTAGACAGCAGTTGGGTCATCCCCCTTCTCATCGGATGGGGTGACGTGTCATAGTGGCACCAGCATCTCGACTGTGAGAGCTGGGTCTGCTCCAGGATCGGTGATAACTCAGATCACGCTGTTATTTCGAAATCCTATATGTCTTTCAAAGACAACTATGACAGTCTTTGATACAATTACAAGGTTGTTTCAACACATCTATCATGATTTTTTTTTGAATAAATACCAAATTCTAGAATATATATATCGCATTGTTGACCAATAATTAGCCACAATTTTAGAACAATTACTACAAAATCTGAGTTTAGTCGTCTATAGTCTATATGTGTGAAAAACTACTTATCAAATGTCTTTTTAGGGCCTATATATCACTTTCCTGTTGCAAAATGGCAGCTTGCATACATAGCATCGTATCAGGTCTAGGTAGGGAGGTGACCATACCGCAGCTTAGTGTGCCGCTAGACGAAAAAGCTGTGGAAGTGCACCGTAGCATGACGGTCGACATGTCATCGCAGCGGCGTGGCGTTGCGAATTGTGTGACAACGATGAAAATGGTGAGTGTATCCAATTCAAAGCGTGTCCTTCGTCACGGGCCATGCATGAGTTTTTGGGTTCCTGTGCAACGTCCTGCCATGATGCGATGAAGTCGGAGTTGTGTCACGGGGCAGCATACGTGCAACGATGCCACTTGATCGGTTGCGCCTCTGCACGGATCTTCAACTGCCTCGTGGATTTCGTCGTTGCAACTTTTTATTTTGAAGCTCTTTGTCAGAAGTCAGAGCAGCCTCTTTATCGACATGGTTTGGTTAGACTATTTGGCATGGGCCAACATAGGCTCTGACGTCCGTTGCGGAAGGTGCCCCTCTATGGTCGTCGAAGATGAAGTCGGAGTCGCTTGCTCGCGGATGAGTGATGACTATGACACCCGATGGCAACCTTGACGGTGTTTTTTTTTCTCGAAGACGTGTTTGTGCTTTGTGTGGGTAGCCAGGTTAACCGGGTTACGTAATGTGGTCGTGTTCCTTGACGGCATTGGTGTACTTGTTTCGATTTTGGTCCGTTTTTCCGATAATTAACCAGACAATTATATTCTCGTTAATTAATGGGATGAGCCAAAACGTTTGCCTCATTTAAAAAAAGATAATTGGAGAAAAATCAAGAATTTAGAGTATATAAAGTGTCATTCATGAACGTTACCAAAAGGAAATAGTGGACTTACATTCGTTAGAACGATGGGCAAATTCCTCCACTGTTTGTAATCCTTCAAATCAAGGGGGCATCCATTGAAATCTTCGGCCACAATGGCGTACCACACAAATACTTCGTCATTGAACGACAGGTCTTTTTCTGCATCTTGTTTTTCTTCCCTTGTTATTGTGAGCTTTCGTGTGGACCTCGGCGGCAGGATTGATTGAGAATCGTTTTGTGAGTAATTTGCAGTGTTTTTGTCCGCGAAAGATAAGGTGAAACTGACATAGAATTCTGTGACGTTGATTATTTTAATTAAGGATAACACCTTTTTATCTGGCACCAATGGGAAGCACAGTTCGGGGGGTTCAAACTGGATCACCTCATCTGAGGAAGATGCACTTACCTGTGAAAGAAAAACATAGCCGATGGATACATTAACCAATTAGAAACATTCAATTAGACAAATTAACTTGCTCGTAAACTATTCTTATGATTATAACTGTAATTCTACCTTTAAGTTTTTGTATGTATAAGCCATTCATGTTTTAGATGATTTTCAGCATGTTTTCCTTTCAACACCTATTTACTAAACTATGACTTATGCTTCTATACAACGCACAAACTAAGCCACATCAAGGGCTGAGATTGCTTTGTACCCCTTCATAATTAAGGGCATGATGAACATTGATGAATTATTAATTTTTTATTAATCGATAATTAAGTCAACTCCAATTCTCTAAGAATCCGTATGACCCAATTTAAACATGTACGGATAAATATATGTACATAATAGTTTTTGGTATGGTCAGGTCAAACTCAGGTTTGTCGAGGTCTCCAAATTATGATTAAAACTGTAATTCTACCTTTCAATATTATGTTAGAGAAAATTAACTTGCTGGTAATTTGGAGACCTTGACACGGGATCCATGACTGATGACACTCGCATCGGCGAGCAGATACTCCGTCCAACACGGTTCTGAATACGACACTGTGAGTCAGCATCAGCCACGGCACCGCCCTTTCTGGATCACTTATAGACATACGAGTAGCTCCTCGAAAACAAATACGCGTAACTGTGCTGCGTACGGGTGTTTAGATCTGGATCACGACAAGCCAACTAAATTTTATCTGGATTAGCAACTAGAAAACCGTATTACCATTTTATATTTTGGAGGGGGCAGGGGGTACCCAAAGCCGGGCTCCTAAACTATTTCAAGTGTGAACTATTCCTATATAGTGGAGTTACTCAGTAACACACCATTATCCAAATGTAACAAGTATCCCACCAAATAGGGGCCATTCTAACTTTTCTGGTTGAAGTGCAATTTGTGAAAACATCGTATGTTTTAAAGTTGAGGAATTTATTGAGCACATCACTGCTTCTTTTCAAACTAGAGTAAAAAAATGTACAGAAGGGGGAGTTGAGTATGTAACGTTAACACAACAGGTAATTATTGATTATTGAAACACCAATCATGAACCATCACAAGATTGATAATTTCAATAATTTAAAGTTTCTGGTTAGGGTTTGTCCATTATTTTATTCACTAAAAAATGTGACGCAATGGAATGAATCAACGGTAATTTTCAAAAAAAATTGTGTTTAGAATAGACTTGTTGCAAACCATTCCTTAAAAGTCATATATCGTTTTAGGAGAATCATCATTTGAAGTGCATATCTACAGATATACATGCACCATAGTTTCTTATGCCAAAATTATTGCATCGATCAAGGTGATGTTTTCCGATTTCCTTTCTAAAGAGTGAATGAGAGAGTTAGAACTTCTCTACTGTAGAACACTAGAACTATAAGTTGAGATATTTTACGATTGTGAACGCAACTTAAAGGTACTAGGCACACAGCTGCCAGACATCTAGGTCATGGCTTGCACAAAGATTAGCAGCTAATTAACTTATCTAATTACAAAGATAATCTTAAAATGCATAGAACTCATAGATGAAATTTGGAATGAAAGATTATGACCGACATGAAATATATAAGGACAGCCCATTGATAAATTTTAATTTATCTACATCTAGAATTGCATAAAACTAATAGATGACATAGTCTAATCAAGGAAATCACAATGAGGATTAGACTTCCATTGTCAACAAGAACACCAAAAATGTCACATATTTGGAGGCTCTATGGTAAATGCTAATTATTTTATTGTGCATATCTAATGATACCCAAGTCGAATAAATCCAAATTCTTAAATGGTTGTTGATTCTGCTAAGGAAGGTAATTAAACTCGTCGCAAGCTTAATTATGTCAGTACGCTTACCTTGGATTCTTCCTTTGTTGGTGACACATTGCATTCTGGTGGACCGTGCAGATTTCTTGTGTTTGTAATTAATAGCGACCCAAGAGACACATCCACTGGGGGTACCTCAGCCTTATATGTAATCATTAGATTCACCTCATCAACCAATTTTCCCTTCTCTCTATTGAATATATCTTCAGTTATATCCTCACTTATAAGATTCTCATGAACTTTGGTGCTCCGCACTGTGAAATCGCCAATATATTGCCAATCTTGTGGTGCATGGTCCAATGGTTGCAATGTTATGTTGACACTATACTTCGACCGTGGAGCCAGAGTGTGTTTGTTTGGTTGAATATAGTATGGCAGGGGGCTCGTCGTTCGGATGATGAAGGCAAAATAAGCATTTGTGTCATTGGTTATCTCGAGAGAACTTGAGATGTGAGTGTTGAGCTCGATAGGAAATCGTAGCATGAGCGGCTCAATCCCAAGCATGTCATCCTCCAAGTAGGGGATTATCTGCAAAAGTAAAACAAGATGCACTGCAACAATCAGACGTATTGTTCATGCAGTCTCATTAGTTGTGTTCACATTAAGGTGGAAACTTCTAAATTATAGGTGTTGGCAGATGGTAATGCATGTTTTATTTTAATTAATTTTTTGATGAGATTACACATCGGGTAGTGGACAGTGGTAATAGACACACTCCCTTGCATGTATACTACCACTTGTTCTTTTATCATATTATTCATATGTGAGTGCTTAGCACACATATAAAAGTCCTCTCCTACAATGTGGGTTCCACTTTCATGGTTTGTTACTCCACTTCCCTAAGGAGCACCTAATTAAGGAGAAAGTCACATTGGTTTGTACCCTCTTGGAAACAAAACAATGGAGGAACCAATGAAGTATTACTACTATTAATGTTATGAGGAGCACATGACCTTACCTGCCCAACTGTAGATTCATTTGTGTTGTTGATTTGCCTATTTGTGCTTTCCAGTTCATTTAAAACACTTATTATGTCTGATATGAAAGGCCTCTTAGTGGGGTCCTTTTCTTGGCAGAGTAGCCCAATCTCGATGAGTTTGGCTATCTGTTGGTATCTGAATGGTGTTTTTTTCTCTGATTTATGCCATCTATGACTCCATCTCCTAAGCACCTGACATTTCACAAAGTTGATATAGAACAATGACGAAATATATGTCTGCAATTTGTATAAGCATAGGGTAGACAAACCATGCTAGCTCGATTCTGGAAGCAATACACCAATTTATTTCTTAAAAATATCTCTTTTAAATTGTAGCAGCATGAACAATTCAATATGCCATCCAATGCATGGAATGCAAATAAAGTAGAATTATACCGAGATGGCATTCCTATTTTTCCAAAAACAGTTATGTGGTGCTGAATTACTATTTACCGTATTTCCACTTTGAGAACAATTTACGGATCTTATAGTCACAAGAAAAATATACTATTAGGTTGTTGAACAAGTTAGTCGATATTAGATCTGCGATAGGCACATATTAGACCTCTCATAAGAGGATTAACGTAACATTGTCTCATGTGCGAAATTATGTGGATTATCATAAAGCTAAAATTCATCAAATTACATGCGCCTATATTACCCTTGTTAATCGAAACAATATGCTTTTATCTCTATCGTTTATTAGAATTGGGCCGTACACTTTTTTACGGGGTACACCAAACCTCCTAACTATATGCAACTGATAGTTTGGCCAAATATGTACAAAAGGGACCATCTACAATGTAAAAAACACTTACATTATTACTATCGGGAATACTCCTATGTCCTGACACCAGTTGGATTATTATGACGCCCAAGCTATACACATCATAGCTTGCTGACATGGTGCGGCTGTCTATGAATTCTGGAGCGGCGTAACCTCTGCATGCAAATATATTAATTATAGAACACAGAAAGTGGAATGTAGCAAAGGTAAGAAAAATGCTTGTTATTTTCGTAAAATGCTTACGGTGTAAAAAAGAGGTTTTTAGTTTTGGTTTGTGAGTTATCCACCATTCTAGATAAACCAAAGTCAGTTATTTTCGCTACCATGTTATCGTCTATTAGTATGTTCGCTGGCTTCAGATCCATATGCATGATACGCTTTTCCGTATGTAGATACTGCAGCCCCTCGCATATTCCCTTTATTATTAAATAACGGGTGTCCCATTGAAGCCCTCTTAGTTCATCTGCAGAATCAAAAGGCAGAAGAGCGTGAGGTCTTCCAACGTTTATCTGTGCACTGTTTAGATATAAAAATAACTGATATATATAACTGTTTGTCAGCCCCTAATAATATGTGGCCCGTTACTGAAGAATAGAAGTTAACAAGAGAGTGAAGAGTTGCCTTTAGGCAATCACATTCCAGAGTGTACCTGCAATATAGTTTTCAAGACTTCCGGTGTTTATGTACTCAAAACAGAGAATTCTTTCTCTATCCTCGTATAAAATGTATTCGCTTGATCCTTCAGGTTGGTATGGTTTTTGTTCTGTATGAGCACAGAAGCCAAGAAACCGAACTATGTTTTTATGCTTGGCCATCAATAGACAGTTAACCTCTCGATGAAATAGCTTCTCGCTTATTGTATGGATATTCTTTATCCTCTTCACTGCCATTTCTCCATTTCGGAGGACACCCTGTTCATACTTGGACAGCATTAGAAAGTATCTGAACATGCAATTCAAAAGTTTGTGAGAAAATCTGGCATGCATAAAACTCGACATTGCACATATCAACCAAAGTATTTGGCCCGGCAGTATAGCACATAACGTCCAGTCCTCCGTCGCTCCCTCCTCCGCGGGCGACCGAGACGCCTTGCTGCCCTCCCCCCTTTTTTCTCCTTCCTCTCCCGCCGCCGGTGGGGGCTGCAGTGGCGGGGATGGATGGCTGACGGTGGGGGCAGCGGTGGCCGGCGCTGTTGGAACTAATCTTATTATTAGTGTTAAGTACATAGGATTTAGATCATGTTTTATTTGTGTACTTGCTTCCTAACACTAGGAGTTGCGGGCTGTGTAGAATAGAGATACATGCATGCAAAGCTAATGGTGTTAATTAGTTGCATGTCAAGTTAGTAGGAGGTGCGTTCATGGATTGCATTAGCTCATAAGATAGGACCTGCTAATCAGCCGTTGTGCGCAGTCCAAGCCGTGCGATAAGCAGTTATGGCTGCATGCGTGGCAGGAAACAATGTAGCCAGTGTGCTCACCAAGGAGCAGAGCCTCTCGGCAAAGCTTTGTGCTCTTCCTTGGTTGTATGTATTCTTGAGAGAAACAAGAAAGGTTGAGAGGTTGAAGAAGAGGGGTTGCCGAGGTGGCCTTGGTTGGTTGGCGGCTGTCAGATATGGGCCTCAGTCTGGGCTGAACTGGGCCTGGGTGGTCTAGGGGTGCGGGACGGCTTGTGGGTCAATCTTGCCGCCCCCTGCTGCCTCGTCTTCCAAGCCATGAGGCAATGGCCTCCTTTGATATCCTTTATTCCCTTCCACAAGAATCCTCTGCAAATGCCCATCAGCTCGTCCAAGGTTTTAACAGGAAGAACTAGCGAATCCATCGACGTAATTCGCAAAGATGGATGTGCAGGGACGGAGCCCTCTAATGCCCATGTCCTATAGTAATCCCAGTTGAGCCGCACACAGAAACCTAGTGGTAATTTGATACAATTCTGCATCTAGAAATGAAACATTTGTCGAGTAGTTTCGTTTTGCTCTTTCGTGGAACCAAATTAAAAGAGATAATCAGGTTGTTTAAACCAGATTTTGTGAAACGTGAAGCTTACCTTGTAAACAGTTGCAAATCCGCCCTTGCCAATTATTCGGTCTTTGGAGAAATTGTCGGTGATGCTCTGTAGTGCTGATAACTTCACATTTCTTGGTTGGATTTTTCCGTCAAATATACTCTGCAATTCTTCAAGTTCCAGGTTTTCCATGTCTTCCTAAGAGCACAATGCAACATATTTACATACATAAATCTAACAAAGGAATCCATGAGCGATGAAACTAAGCATCCAAAAAAGGAGTTGCGTACGTACCTATTTGAGACTTGAGCTGAGCCCGGTAGGTGCTCAACGGAGCAAAAACTGGAACTGTTTGGGGAGATGTCCGATGATTCAATCAAACAAGTAATCTTCAACAGAGCATTTTATTCGAGATACTGGGATGTAGAGTAAAAAGTATAGAGTAATCTTTCAAATTCCTGAAACTGGAACCCCGAACCCTTGACCAGTTACGCCTACTGGCAAAGGGCGAACCCGACCGGTAAAACTGGGATGGAATCGAAAGTGGTAGACAGTTAAACACGATCTAGATCTCTAGAGCCACATGCCGGCTGAGGCTTGAGCAGATCTTAGAGAAGTAACTATATAAACATGCAACAAGAGCAAAACTAAATAAAATTTAGGAGCGATCCTGTGTCTGCGATATGTACATACCTGTTAGCAGAGGGCAGGCTGGTCAACAAGATCGATATATGGACTGTATATAGGTAGTATATCTGCAATGAAACTCTCGTGATTGGTGTTCTGATGAATGTGTATGTGTATATATGCAGTACAGGGGAACCTCGAAGTCTCCCCTCTCTTATTAGTGAAGTATTGTTTTTGACAAGTTGGTGGATTGTTGGATGCGCATGTGATTAGTAGGCAACTTTAATAGTTGCAAGTTGTCCAAGTGAGCTGTATGCCATTTCTTATAGGCTTGATAGATTATTACTCTGTATTGTGCATTGGTGGACGCGCATGTGATTAGTAGGCAAGTTGCAATTTGTCCAATTGTGCTGTATTCCATTTTTTATAGGGCCAGACAGGGACTTGATAGATTAGTAGACTTGATAGATTAGTGGTTTCCTTTTATTTGTTTTTTATTTGCTTTTTAATGAGGGAGCTGCCACCCCATCTACAAGTCGTTCAAGATGTTGCACGCTCTGATGTGACCATGGAGATGGTGGGAGCTCATGTTCTGCAGTGAAAAAGGGGGTGCGAGGGGAAATCCATCGAAACCATCTGCTTATTTGGATTGTCCACTCTCAACGTCCAGTCTAAGCCACCATTTTCCCGCAATCGAGCTCTCATTTCCGGTTGGCGAGCAGGTAAGCGGCGCACTCATCAAAAGTCGGCGGCAGCGGCAGTGGCAGCGGGAAGTCTACCACCCCCTCTACTCGAACTGTCCTCTTCATCGCACACGTGTACCGATGGATCTAAGTAACCAAACCATCTTCAACTTCACACAGATGCATACCATCTTCTTCGATGGTCTGACCACCGTAAAATTTTCCATGAGCTCAAGTGAGAGCCCCTCGGTACGCCCTCGCTATACTATCCAGACACGTAGGAGTCGGACCGTCATCATAAATGGCCCAGACAAGCTGGCTGATGCCCCGGTAGCACCGACTAGAGGAATAAGAATAGGGGAGCCCTCAGCGATGATGAGAACCAGACCATCGCGAGCATGCACCATGGTGTCAAGGACATCGCCCATGCCATCAAAGAGAACATGTTATTAGGCGTCCTGACCCCGGCTCGCCCCTTCCTCTCATATATATTACTAGAAGAACCTCATAAAACTATAAAATACATAGAGTTCTCAATTTTTTTGCAAAAACAAAACCCTGATTTGAAGATGAAGATCAAAATTGGGCCCTTCTCCATCGATTTTTAAGCTGAAGATTCACCATATGTAGGCGGAGCAGGAGATGGATGCCATGTTGTGGATGAGATACCTTAATTTTGCAAATCATACCTCCAGGGTGAAAGAAGTCGTGGCATTCGATGACGAAGGAAAGATCGCCTTTTCCAACATAAATCATAATAGATGGCGCGGAAGGGCATAAACGAAGAAGGACTAGAATAGTAGCTTATATATTTTGTAGGCTAGTCATCAGATCGAAATATGTACTTAACATATTATTAGTAAAAAAAGCTATTCCTATCCTCCACCACCTTTCTTGCGCTGGATTGGACGCGCCGGACTTTTCTGTTGGCCTTGAGAGTCACCCCGCATGTAAACTCCATCAACATGTCTATATCTGACAAGTCAGTCAGATGGTCCCACACGAGACTTGCAACTTGTGAGGACCACCACGAGGACGTGGGGGGGGGGGGGGGGGGGGGGGGGGGGGGGGGGGGGGGGGGGGGGGGGGGGGGGGGGGGGGGGGGGGGGGACAACATCAGCGGCGCGGAGCTGTGCCAGCGATGAACAAAATTGGATGGCCGGGCTGGGCCGGAACGGTTTGCGAACAGGGCGGCACCATGCTGGAGAATGAAATGCGAATCTGACTTGGACGCGGTTGTCCCACCTGTCGGGCACTCCCGCGCCAATCCCTTTCGGTCGGGGCCTTGGTGCAGTTGGCACACGCGGTATTGTGCTCGTCCGATAATAATGTCGGTATTGGGGCCACGACTGGCCGTCGTTTTTCTCTCGGGGGTTGATGCATGTAAAATGCATACATGGAATTTGAAGTTTTTTTTTGCACTTATTCCCATATATTTGCATCATATAGAATGTTATATCCATATTTTAATATTTTCATTTCAATTGTTCACAAGGAATCAATATTTTTGTCACTCACATATTTCATCAAAAATATATTTCATCGACCAATATTTTTGTTCATGTCTACTTAAGGGTGTGGTTTCTCTCGTTATTAATTGTTTCTTATTTTCAGATTTTTCAGTCATTGTTAAGTATTTATTTTTATTTCTCACACTATTTTAAATCTTTGATGTATAAGTGTATATTTTTGTTTTCATTCAAACAAACATATCTACAATTATGCCTTGTATATTTTTAAATAGGTCCCGTCCGAAACGCACACAAGATGAAGCATCGTTTACCAAATATAATTATGGGCAATCATTGCACATTGTTTACATGATCAGACTGACCATCAGTCCATGTCACGCAGGCAATGATCGCAAATTGTTTACTCGATCAACTGAAAGTGACAAATCAAATGTCCTACTAAGAACGGTTCAATTGTTGAGGCAATGACGTCTTTTCTTTGTAGCACCAGCTTGCAGCCATGTTAGTTCAGACTATCAAACTTAAGACAATTATTGGGGCGGTCGTTAGGAGAAGATTACGCCAGAGCAATTAGGTTAACCACCATGTATGGAAGTCTAAACTCTGAACAACGCACCAGCTTTCTGAAATGTAGTCACCAATAATAAACTGCATATTGGAAGGTACAAACTTGACACAATTATATGCGTTCTCTCTTCTGCCTGCCTACCTAATCTTAGCAAGCAGTGTCCATTTTCTTTCACGAAAAAGCACCAAATCTGGGCATTATTTGACTTGAGAAGAGAGAAAACAGAACAAAGGCTCAAGGTAAACCCCCTGACAAGGCTGAGTACGAATTAAGAAACTAGCTAGCTAGTGCAAAAGTACAGGCCTCTCTCAGAACTAACTTCCGCAAATCATATCCTGACAAGTGTGGCAGATTTTATTCAGATCATCTTCCTACTTTCCTAGCTCGCAACCTCAGGTTTGAAGTATCTTCCTCGCTGCGGAAGCTGTGCTCTGTGAATAATGTATTGTCAATTCTACTTGAGAGGCCAAGCTTCACAACTAACTGAAAAAATGCATCTAGTAAAGCCCCCAAGAATATTCTTCTTCGCATCTTGCAAAGATCGGATTACTGAAAGATAAAAGCTTTCACCTCATTTCATATTTAGCCACGACACTCGCTGCTTCATCTCCAGTGTCTATTCAGCAAATTTCACCTTCATCTTTGAGCAAAAAACTGTTCCACCACAGAGCAGTTTCCTCTTTCGAACTTGCCGAAGTGGCGATAGTCACGTTGAACCCATAATTATTCTCAAAGATCTCGAAGTGGTATTCTATCTCTGGGGAGAACTCGCAGAACTCCGTCGCCATGAAGAATTTGATGCAATTTCCCTGTTCTAGCGCTACCTGGGAATCCAACATGGAGATCACCGTCAACAACCTAACCAGAAAGTACTACATTCCATGCCCTCGGATGACACTTTGTCTTGGAGATGCAGTGTCTTTCTGGGACACCAGCAATGCATTGGATCCCAACGACCTTCATGCCTTCAAATGTGGGGGCAACTGTGCCTCTATGCATCTCTGGCCGGACAGGATCTCCATGCCAATGTCCCGAATTGGAATTTGATATCAAAGGTAGATTTTTTGTCCTAATCTGATCTCAAACTTCCATGATAGTGGTATGGTTCGTTTGAGCAAAAGATCCTGACGCAATACAATTTCGTAATGAAAATGGGGAGGAAACATCATTTCTTTTCCGCCTTTTGTGCCCCTGGCCTTGTTACCCACACGCCGTGGCTGCACAAACAAATTATGTATTAGCAATTTCTACCTGTATCATCAGTATTAATGCGCTACCAATTGAAGGTTCATCATCACTGTCATCATCAGATAAGACAATCAGATCAACTGAACATCACGTGATTAACTGCACTTCATCACTGCATAACCCTCTTATATGTTTTCCTCTTATGCTTCCCCATTTATACATAAAAATCTAAGTTGGCTCTGTATGCAGGTCACAAAGAAAGAGTACATGTTGATCACTAAACATATAGAACCTAACCAGACCATGTGATAAAAAATCAACTCAAGTATTTGTACCCTATTTTCTCTATCACCACTTTTCGAAATCTTCATTTATACATAACATCCACCCGACACTTTGGTAAAATTACAATCAGCACACGATAGCATGATATTCTCATTTTACACTGTTCCTCTTTTTTTTTATTGAATGCAGGATGAAACGATCTCAATGTAGCATGCTGGTCTAGCATCCATGAACGGTTGCAAAAAAAAAACAGTTATATGGCATATATGTGTATGCAGATCCAGCTGCAATGGTGATATATTGTCTTGAATCTCGATACAGTACACTACGCATATAAATACCCAATCCTGGTTTGATTTGCTCTTCTTTGATGAAGCACAAGGCAGGTCATGACTACCAAAATCAATATGCATGTGTTGAATGCTCAGAAAATACCATCTTTCAGCTATTATGGTGGATGGCTAAATTTAACTACTGTAATGTATCGCCTAGACAGAGTAGACGCATCTCCCCTTGGGCTGGGTGACAAGATTTGTGATGAGTTTGCTTCCTGGACTGTAGCTAGGAGAGGAGTTTCTGGAGTTTTTGATGCTATTACGTGAGATGTAGACTAGAGAGTTTTTCTGGAGTTTTGGAGCCTTTCTCTGCCCCTTTCGCCTGTGACTGGGGCATGACTCTGTAATTATTTCTGCCTTCTATAAAAGTAAAGTACGCCTTTGGCGTACTCGCGTGAATATGTCGGCATGACTACTTGATGTATTTACAATAACCCGAAGCAAGAAAAAGAGGTGTTGTTTTTTCTCTTCTATATTATATGCATATGGATATCAGCTAATTATCAAGGTTCTATTAAGCGCTAGGCGCTAATTGAGCGTTTTGTCTCCGCTTTTCTCTTTTCTAAAGGATTAAAGCGCTAAGCGTGATTAAGCGCACATTGAAAGCGCAGTTGAGCTTAAGCGTGCGCTTAAGCGCGCTTTTTATAACCTTGCTAATTATACACAATATCGTATTGCAAAAATGCTTTGAAGTGGTTGTAAACAACAGCACATTCTGCTAGTTTAAATTTATTTAGACATTTACAAATGGATACACTCATAGTTAGCAGAACATGATAGATTTCGGAGCCACTGGGGCAGGGGAATAGCAGAGCACACCTGAATCAACATCCGCGCCTTGAGCTACATACATGCTAAAGAGAAGATTCAACACTCCCCAGAAGTAAGAGGCAATCTTGCCATATTAGCAAGAAATGCACTTGAAGCCTGAACACGGCGGCGTGCCGGTGCGCTGCCCTGGAAGCCTGAACAGACAAGGCGCGGCAAAGTAAATCAGATCAGCTCGAAGATCGGTACCCTGCTTATCTTGTAATAAATGAAACGGCTTGGATAAACGACCTGGTAGATGGTGGCAGCGGCGGGGCCGACCGGCTTCAGGCGGTGACCGCGCAGCACGGAGGGCGGACAGGCAGGGGAGGAGCGGCTCGCGCGGCCGTAGACCTTCGTACCGGGGAGGAGCAGCGCGGGCCTGCCGTTTTTCTCCGGTGGCCGGCAGCAAACCTAGCGCCGCCGCATCTCTCACTCTGACTCTGCGACTTTGCGACAGGAACGATAATTACATAATTTGGGCCAACTTCAGGGGAAGTGCTGAAGTGAGGCTCTGTTTAGCAAAATGTGTGAAAATAATTTCTCGATAATTTCGGTTTCTTTCAAATTCAGGTATCAAAGCAACCCAAACATGTGCTCAGGTGCTTACAAAGTCGAAAAGTCAAGCAATTATTTGACACATCCACACAATATTTCCTCCACTCACTACCGGAAATCACTTCTTTGTCGTGCGGCTAATTCACACGACGAAGGCTTTGCGAAACCCGGCAAACGCTTTGCCGTGGGGAACAGCACGGCAAAGGTTGCACGTCATAATACACGTCGGCAAAGCCCTTTGCCGTGCGCTTTCGATATATACAACGGCAAAGTCTTTTGCCGTGTGTTTTTCCACCGCACAGCAACGAAAAGGTGATTGACGATGGTAGGACGTCTGACGGCACGGTGCCTGTCAGTTTGCCATGTGCTTTTCACAGGTACACAGCAAACATCTTTGCCGTGTGTTTTTTCCACCACCGGCAAACCGGTAAGATAAAATAAAAAAAAAACCACAGGGAGCCATGCCGTCGCCGCCGCTATGCACGTTCTGCTGCTGGTGCACCTGGAGCGTGTCCGCGGGCCGACACCTCCGAGCCAACACCGGCGGCGAAGGACACGGAGTGGCTGCCGCCACCATTTATCCTGGCAGCAGGGCCGCCATGTGGCCTGCACCTCGCCGCGGCGTCCGTGTCCATCCAGGACTGTGAGGACAGGGACCTGCTGAAGAGGCCTCTAATGGGGTCGGCGGCCCGGCGGGTGGTGCGCTCCCACCACGGCTGCCTGCTGTTGCTGCCGTCGTTGGAGTGGAAAACGAGCGCTGAGGCGGAAGCATAGGCGGCGATGGTGCTGGGCGGGGCGGCAGAGGCGGAGGCGTTGGCGTCCCAAGAGGAGCAGCAGTTGGGGACGGTGGGTGGATCCTGATCCGAGGTGGAGGTCGACGGCAGGGGCCGAGGGGCGGACATGGCACGGACGGAGGTTGTGGTTGTTGGCGAGGCGAAGGTCGACGGCAGGGGGCGGCCATGGCTCGAAGATCTCTGTGTCCCACCCACCCAGCACGGCGAGGTCGTCAAGGGCCAGCAGCTTGGCGTAGGGCGCGCCCAGGCGGCGAGAAGAGCGAGAAATTCCAGCGCCGTGGCGGGGATCCCGGCGGGGTACGCGGCCGCGGTGGTTTCGGTGATGTTCCAGCCATGGTGGTGCCGGCGATGTGCAGCGACGAGCAGACTACAGCAAGTTTTTTTTTGTTGACCTGAGCTAGCGATGAGCAGACTACAGAATGAGGAGGAAAGGATCGATCCATTAGAAAATAGCTAGCTAGCGATGGTTGACGTCATCACGTGTGTAACATCCAGACCTTGACCAATCAGAGGGCAAATACATGGATCGTGTGCTTTCTCAGGGATGTTGAGAGCCGTTGGATCGTGCAGAATCAATAATCCAACGCCACAGAGTAGTGATCCGCGTGAGGACATCTCTGGCCAATCAGAACGCACAGTGTCTTTAGACGACTCTTTTGTGCATTTTTTCATAAAGTTTGTCAAAACTCAAGTTTATTATTTTTGCTAGCAACTAGTACACATAAAAGGACTACATGCCAAAGGATTTCATTTTTTGAGTATTTTTTTCTCTTTCTTTGATTTTTTGGAAAAACGGTCAAAATGGCCGTCGTGCCTATTCATTGCAAGGGGTCGAATTTTTCAAAACTATAGACGGTTCTGTGATATAATCACTACTTCTTTACCTTAAAATGATTTTTGTAAAATTTCTAGAGCAAATTATCGGACCCTTGTCGTTCAAATTTCAATTACTTTCAGAAAATCGGCATAAAGTCATTTAAATAGGAAAAATTAGGTAGAAATCGAGAAAATTCTTTATATTTGGGGATTATCCATAAAATATGGACTACTTTGTGTGGAATTTATATGGGTGCCATTTTGCAACATATTTTTGGTACTTCCTTCATAAAAAAGTCATTTTTGACACTTAAAAAATGGAAAATGACATTTCTAAATATAATTTGAAAAATCCCTTTGGCACCACTATGTCCCATACCAAGACTCACCTATGTGTCAAATATGGACACTATATCACAAACTATGACACGAAAATGGCCATACCTTGATCATTTGGCTTAAAACTTATATATGTTTATAGATTATAGACCTTTTTGTGAAGTTTTTTTTAATAAAGTTTGTCAAAACTCAAGTTTATCATTTTTTATATCAACTAATACACATAAAAGGACTCCATGCCAAAGGAGTTATTTTTTTGAGTATTTTTCACTTTCTTTTATTTGTTTGTAATTGGTCAAAATGACCGCCGTGTCTATTCATTAAAAGGGGTAGAATTTTTCAAAACTATTGACGGTTCTATGATATAACCACTAATTGTCTATCTTAAAATGGTTTTTGTAAAAAATTTAGAGCAAACTATAACACACTTGTAGTTCAAATTTGAATTACTTTCAAAAAATCGGCATAAAGTCGTTTAAATAGGCGAAATTAGGTAGAAACCGAAAAAAATCCTAATACTTCTGGATTATCCTTAAAATATGATCTACTTTGTGTGAGAATTGAATTGGTGCCATTTTGCACAATATTTTTCTACTTGCTTCACAAAAAATATCATTTTTGACACTTAAAAAATGAAAAATGATATTTATGAAAATAATTTAAAAAAAATCAGTGCTGCAACATTGTTTGCCATATCAAGATACACAACTATGTGTCAAATATGGGAACATTATCACAAACTATGCCACAAGAATGGTCATACATTGGTAATTTGATACAAAACTTATACATGTTTGTAGATAATTGATCTTTTTGTGAAGATTTTCTTTGAAATTTTTGTCAAAACTCAAGTTTATCATTTTTCCTATCAACTAATACACATGAAAGGACTCCATGCCAAAGGATTTCTTTTTTTAAGTATTTTTTCACTTTCTTTTATTTGTTTGAAAAACGGTGTACATTTTGCACAATATTTGTTGATTTGTTGCCGTGTGTTTTCAAGCAGACGCACGGCAAAGCCGTGCCGCCGTAACGGCTCCGTGAACTGTGGTCAGGTTAGTCACGTATCCGCTTCTTTGCCGTGCGGCTTGTCTTTGCGTGTGTCTACTAAGCTCTTTGCCGTGTGTATTTATTTGCCAAGTGTATTTGCCTTTTTATGCCGTGTACATTTTATTTGCCGTGTGTATTGAGCAGGGTACCGTGTTCATTCCTTTGCCGTGTATTTTTCTGTCATCAGACATGGCAAAGAAGCTCTTTGCTGTGTTCCGTGTTTTTAGACACACGGCAAAGAAGTCAGTACACGGCAACGATGTTTTTTCCCGTAGTGACTGTTTCCTTATCTCTCTTTAGATTAATCAATCTTGCTAAGTTTGACGGTGCTGCAACCACCATGCGCTACTATAGAGCCAGTGCTGAGCGAGCATTGACCAACAAATGGTTGAATTGTTAGCAAGCAAGATGCAACCACCGCCGAGTGCTACGTGGGTGATGCCTGGACTGTGACGGTGTGCTTCCTGGTGCCTCATTTTCCTACTAGCTTATACTGTACCTATCATGTGATTCTCGTGGTTTCATGGTCGTTGATGCTTGAGGACTGCAAGAGCAACAGAAAGGTTGGGTTGTGGAAAGGGAACTTGTGGGTGACTTCATACGGAGAGCAGTGGAGTGGTATATATGATGAATCTCTATCGGTCTTACTAGTTGAACGGCGCGCCTTTTGGTGTAAATTTTGGAAATTACAGTCGGAAATTTGTTCTCGAACGCCGCACCCTTTAGGAAAATTCATCTTGTGAAGATCATTTTTTTTATGTATAGTTGGGAAATACGGAAAACAAATTGGCTAACAGATGACATTTCCATAAGCTGCATAATTAGTATAAAAAGATTATATTAGGTTTTATAATTAAAATTATTTAAAGTTGTTTAGTCGTGCATGGAAATGTGTTAGTTGTGAAGATTTCATTTTTCTGCAAATTTTGGTTTATTATTTGTATTTTTCTAAATTATGGATTGGAAGATATGAATTTTACAATTTTCTGCATTTTCTGTAATTTTTTAAAAGCTGACAGCCGGGACCTACTTGCCAGTTTTTTTTCTAATTTTTAAAATCATTTTGGAACATGAAAAACTCTGTTGAGCGGGGCCCACTCGTCAGCGTGTGTCACACCCGCGACGGCGGCCACCGCCAGCTCTGCCGAGCTCCGGCGAGCAAGCTCAGCTCGCTGCAGGACGCGTGCGAGGCTAGGGCCGCGCCTATCCTCCGGAGGAGGTTGCGAGGAAGCCGGTGGCGGCGGAGCTAAACTATTTGGTCACCGGAGTCGCCGGTGACGACCAAAATGACGGCGGCGGACGGCAAGTACGGCCAGGGCTAAGGAGGGCACAGGGAGGCCGGGAAGAGGTCTAGCCAGGGAAGAGGTCCAGCCGGACCAGCATCTCACCAGGAGCACGATGGACAGGTCGGGGAGGCGAGGCGAGATCGGAGTGGAGCGAATCGAGCTTTATGGGGCGGCGGCCGGAGTTGGGGAAGAAGAGCACGATGGCGGCGATTTCGGGAGTCCCAGCACGCGATACTCGCGGAGGATGGAGAGAAGGAGACGGCGGAGCTTGCTGTGTCCGTGGATTCGTCGGGGGAGGAGCGGAACGGCCGCGTCGCGCGTCGGCAACCTCGGCGTCGCGCGGGAGAGAGAAGAAGGGTGAGGGGGATGTGGGATGTTTTTGCAGGAAGGTCCCTAGAGTTTGCTGAAATTGCCATTTAGTCCTTTGCGGGGGTTCTTTGTAAATTGACGAGTACTGTTTGTCGTGTCTCGATGCACGGACACCGGGAGTAGAGGATACCCCCTTTTAGGTTCGGCACGTGGCGCGAAGGCAGCTGAGAATCGCCTTCGGGATCGGGGCTCGGATCAAGCTCTCATCTCCACGATCAAAGCATGCAACCAAAGGGAGACAAGGAGCTACCCAGGTTCAGGCCGCCCGGAGGCTAAAAGCCCTACTCCTGCATGTCTGGATTGATGGGTTCTTCATAGTGTGGTGTATAATGGAGCCCTTCGGGCGGGGTACCCGGAAGGGTTTTGGCTGGAGGTAGAAGAAGGACAGATCCTGACCCGGACAAGATTTAATTTTAAGGGGGGAAGAGCTGTAACATCCCAAATTTTGAAACCAAGAAAAACCTAGTTTTACCAGACCCAAAATTCAGAACCAACAAATTTTTTTTTTTTTAAATTTTTTACAACTGATTGTGTTTCCCTTTATATTGTTCTGCTTAACCTTGTGTGAAGTGGTTTGACCACTAAATATAAACCTAAGAACTTAACCAAGATAAAAGTATACTAAACTTTGGTGATCATGTTATGACAAGGAAAACAATTCCATATATCTTCTGTCACTCCTGTTTTATTCAAATGTCATCAAAAAAATAATTTGGTTTTGGCAACAACCAAATCATCCTTTATTGACAAAGTAAAAGTATTTCCAAAATTATGTGTTTCCTAAAATATGGAGATTCATATGTTATCTCCTATCTATTCTTCAACCTTGACCGTTTACAACTGCTATTTTATAAACTCCTAGGTTCACTCCTTTTGGAAACAATAAAAGTGGGAAATATACTACCCATATATTTTAGCAACCCTTTTGAAAAATATCAAATTATGGAGTTGAGCTTTTTCAACATCCTAATTGACATGATGATACTTGATCACCAAACCCACCACCTAACTAAGTATTTGATATTTGTTTGAGAACTTATATTGTTGCTTGTTTGATGTGGCTTGCTGAATGCTTTGATTGTGTGATCATTGTTGTGTCTTGATATGGTTGTGATTGTTTGCTTGTGAGGATAATTCCTCAGGTGTGCTTGGTACTAAAATAGAACTTACTTGACAACCAATTTTGAAGTATGACTTGAATAAAGACAAACCCCTCAAGTTATTCAACAACAGAACCTTTAGATCATGAATTAAAAGACATGGTCTTAATAAATCAATTTCCCTACCGAACTATCTATTCCTTTCAAACAAATGTTTTCTCTATGAAAATAAAACTTATTTGAAGTTATCATATTTGTCAAAGAAGTTCCAAAAGTTCAAAACCATATTTTATCACTTGCTTCAAAATATAAAAGAAATGTTATTTTAGTTTTCACCAAAAATGATTTATAGAAATCCTATGAATAAAAATAGTTCAAAACATTTTATTTTCAAAAACCAATTTTTGTGGAGCTTCCTCATATATATGGGAGGCTACCTGAATTTTCTCAAATTTTTGTAAAATGTTTAAGCACCCCAATTAAATCACTGAAACCTACTGGTTTTAAAAAGAAATAAACGAAATAGGAAGAAGGACCTATCTGTGAGGGAAAACTATTTGTCAAGGGGCGTTTTGCAAAATCTGCATTGACTTCCTGTAGCTCCAACGCCACACGCCGCCGATGCCGTGCTCCCTCGCCGACGACGCCGTGCTCTCCCCGGCATGTCGACACCGCCTGGACCCCTCTTCTCTGCGCTGCCCTGCGAAGGCGATAAGAAGCACTCCACTGTCTCCTTGCTCCCCTGCTCCCTCACTCTCCCCCTCTCCATTCTTTTCTTCCACAGACAAGAACCCCGGCCGAGTTGCCGTCGCGCATCGCCGGCAATGGAGAGCTCCCCGAGCAAAACCAAGACCGCCAGAAGCTCAGACGCATCGTCCTCTCTATCCCCGTGCTAGGAATCGAAGGTTGGAGCTCGGGATAGCCGTCGCCGTCTCCTTCCCCTTTTGCTCCGGCCACCGGGATGTCGAGCAAGCTCACGGTGGACTCAGGCTACCTCTCTTCGCCATTTCTGTGCCATCAAGCTCCCCTCATCGCGATCTCTCTCACGGGCATCTCCTTTTCTTTCCAGAAGCACCGGAGCCGCCGCGTGACCTCGCCGTGCTTCCCCACCGTACCTCGCCGTCGCTGTGTCGAGGAAGAAGACGCGGCCCAGTACCGCTTCGCTCGCCTGAGTGGGTCGCGAGCTGGGCCACTCCCTGCACCGCACGGCCCAGATCCAGCAGATCCAGCCCGTTGACCTTTTTTTTAGGTGGTTTATTCTATTTCTTGTAGATCTATTTCTGGCCCTCTAGTTTAAATCATTTTAAAATAGTTCACATGCAATTTTGGCCAAACCAAAAAATCACACAAGTAACCTAATGAGTTTGGAGTCATTTCTAACTTACAGATCTGAAAAATATTGATTTGTGTGTCTTTGAAAAATGTTGTGCTATGATTGGTCACAATCAGTGTTTTGTCCATAACTTAATTTGTGTTGATCTAAAATTTGTGAATCCAATGGTTTTAGAAAGATCTTCACATTACCTTTCAGTAGAAATTGGTCTCATGTGTTTTGGATGCTTAGAACAAAAGTTGCATCCATTTCTAGTTTAGGCCAGCAAGCACTTTGTGCATTTTTAATAAATTATGTAAATAACTTTTTGGATCAAACTCACTTGGAGTAGTTTCTAATAGCAACAGAGAACACAAACCCAAGTTTGCATGGTTGTTTGATTGACAGAACTCCCTAGGTGTAATATTTAGTAAAAATAATGTTTCTGCCTCTATTTGAAAGAAAATAATTAAAATGGTCTTGTTATTAAAAATATGTTTTATTCTTGCAAATGCTTGTTCTGGTACTATTGCTTGCTAGTTACTATGGTTAGCATGTTGGCATATGTTAGTACTGTTAGTGAGTGCTATGCTTGTTTAACTTGTTGTTAAATTAGTTTTGTGTGATTACATTTTTGATTGTGGGCTAAAATAAATCGTATAGAAAGTAAATAACTCCATATCTCAAGATCTAGGAATCCAAATAAATCAAACTCAAATGTTCTGGAAAGCTTATGAAATTCTTTAACTCACTGAAGTGGTTTCATCTCATTTAGTTTAATATTAAAAATGTGTTATTTAAAATGCCACAGAAGGTTTAGATTCTAAACTTGTTTGTTTCTGATACTCAAATAGTCCAAATAATGCCAATCCAATTTTGTTAGCTTAGTACTGTGATAACTTAGCTCCCCTAATTTTGGTAGATTTAATTGAGCATTATTAAGTAAATGGCATTAGTTTGATTATTAGAAAACCTTTCTGGACTAAAACAATTATAGAAAAATAATGGTTACTCCAAATGAGTTAGGACCAATTTTGTTAGATCACATTTAGTCAAGGTTAGTTACCCCTAAAAGGATTTAATTTTTGAATAACATTAACTTGAGTTGTAGCAAAAACTTGATTAATAACTTACTGGATTAAAACAATTATGTAGGGAGTTTAATAACTCCAAATGAATCAAATCCAAGTGTGTTGTCTTCTACACTTCAGTAGCTTTATGTAGAAATTTAGTTTGTATTTTTGTGACCAACAGAACCCAAGTTATGCAATTAAACATGCACCACTAATTTCTGCCATATTTAAGACCTAATTAAATAATAGTCAATTCAATTAAATTGAGATCAAATTGTGTTGCTTTGTGTGTGCAGTAGCTGTGTGTGATGGTTGAGAGTTGTTGTGATGCTTGATGGAGTAGTTTAGTAATTGTAGGTATTGCTTGTTCATGTTGATGTCTTCACCTTAACTTGGTGAGATATTTTGAATTACAGAGAACTTTTGTCTGAAGTATTTCCTATTTAAATAAAGATGCTTAACCACAACCTTAACCATATCTTTATAACATGAGTAGCGTGGTGATTGCCCAACTTGTTTGTTAAATGATAGTCTTCCCTCTTGATTGTTGTTTGTTAGTATTGCTTGATGTTTTGTTGTTAGAGTGTTCTACTGTATGTTAAGTGTGTTCTTTTCTTGTTACGACGCTAGATATAAGCCGTTACCGGAGTGATCGTTGGAAGGATTTATTGAAGAAGGATCGGAGTTTATTTCTTTGATCAGTGAGAAGAAGTCCAGGAACATTATGCCGAAATCAGGCAAGCTACTTCACTGAGCTTGCATTTATATACATCTACTTTAGTCTCAAGGGTTATTCAAAAGTGTCGATGAGTTTGGAAAAACCCCTTTTTCAAAAACATGAAAACTATTTTGCCACCCTAAGTAGAAGTATAAGGTAGTTATTTAAAACTATAGGATGGAAAAACAATGTTTATCCAAATCTCCTTTGAAAGTACTTGGATGGAGAGTGAAATGCCAAAGGTCGGTATTAAGATGGAGGAGTAAAAATGGGTGTTTTTGGAAAAGTGCACCTTGTGTCCTTGTACTTACATCCCCAGCCGAAAATCTGTGCGACCACATTTACCCACATATGGGCAAGGGCGTAGTCATACAATTTGCTAGTGTTAGTACTGGATGACTCAATAACGAGGATAACCTCGTTCCATGAGGGGATGGTCTGAGGACCTACCCCTGACCTGGGTCCTTTTAAGTGAAGTCTACCGGAAGCCGGTATGATCGTGTCGGAGAAAGAGGATTGAAGGGCTCCCTTGGGTCCGCCGGGCAGAACTACGAGTCCTGGCACTTAGTTTCCGACGGATTTAAGTGACGATGGAAAGTGTCGTAGCGGCAGGGTCCTATACTAGCATGAGCAAAGGACAGACTATGGCCGGAAACTCAACTTCGCATACCCCGGTATGGCGGGACGTGGCTGACACGATGAGTGACCGGATGGGTGTGGGAAAAGCGTGCTACCTCTGCAGAGGGTAAAACTATTCGAATAGCCGAGTCCTCGGATATGGACAGTTGGGAAGAACTACTAAGGCCATGTGCAAAGTTTTGCAAACTCTGGACTGTGTTGAGGGAAGTGATGTGGAGAGGATGTTTCATACCTGTACCAAATGAGTTGGTACGAGGTTGTGATGTGATTGGAACCATGATTGGGTTATGGTCGGATAAAGGAAGAGTTTAGGAGGAGCAGCTAAAATGATGATTTCTTAAAGGATAGTTATAAACTTCTTCTTACCTTTTTAAATAAATATATATAGAGATGTTTTTCAATAAAGATATGAAGATGTTTTTCAATAATAAAAGTCTTTGAAATAAAAATAAAACTAAAACAGTGCATACTCAAGTTGGGGTAGTTTGCGAGTACAATCAAATGTACTCATATTGGTTTCGTCCCTGGCTATTGTCTTAGCCAGATTCTAGAGAAGAGCAGATTAAGGAAGACGGCTTCGATGACGTCAATGCGAACTAGGGCGCTTCCCAGTCAGTTGCTGCCTGTAGGGTTATGGCAAATGACTTGGGCTCCACGTTGATTGGTGATTTCCGCTGCAAGTACCTGATGAAGTTGATCACTTCAATCAAGTAAGTAAATAAATTCGGTATGTATGGATGTTCTTTGGTTACCAGTTTAATTGTGCTTCAGCGACGCACTGATCATGGGATCGCTGATATGTAGGCACAAGGGTATTTCGGACAGCTAGTCCGGGGTCCCCACACCTTCGGCGCGAAGGACCCTCCCTGGCTGGTTTAGAGGGAGACGTGGCCTCTTCCCAGCCTAGCGCTTCCTCTGGGTTAGGTGGGAGCGTCCGCCTTGGGGGTGAACAGTGGCTGACACAACCACGGGCTATGTCCCCGGCCTGCGCCACCATCACCTTGCTTCCCAAGTCTTCTCAGGTCTTCTAGCATGAGGTGGAGTGCTTATCCACAACGATGCGGGGAGGTACCCGAGAGGGAGCCCAGCCTCCTGCCGGGAGCTCAGACCCTCGGGGTCCTCTATGTCTTCTAACTTGGTTTGGGGACCCGTCAGGCCCCCAGGACCGGAGCCCTTTGTCGGTGTAGGTCTTGCTTGGCCTCCGCAGGGTTGAAGGGTGAACCCGTCAGCTTGACTTGGTTCTTGGCCTTGTCCATCTTCGTCTTGGGCCCACAGGGAGTGGACCCATTTTGGCAGCACTAGGGGAACCCCATGTTCCACTGCTGTGACAGTAGCCCCCGGGCATGGTCCCGGCGGCTTTTGCTCCAGCTGCCGGGGCTATGGCCTAAAGATAAGCCAAAGTGGGTCCTCAGGCATCTGGTCTTCTTGACTTGGTCCATTAGTGGCCTTGATGGTCTTGGAGCTACTCCGCTCAGGGGAGTAACTGCGATGGCCTCCTCGATTCCCAGAAACGGAGAACGCGAGGGAGACGCCTGACGGAGACGCCGCCGAGGCTATAAAAGCAGGGCGCACCCCTTGCATTCTCATCCAATTCCTTCTTATCCCAGCTCAGGGCCTCCTCACAAATCACCAGCTCCAGTGGCGAGAGTGAAAAGGAGAGTTGGGCGTCCTCGTTCATCTTCAGCTGCTGCAGAGGACGGTCCTTCCGCTCGTGGACGGGCCGCTCCGCGGGGTCGAGGGATTCACGGTCGCGGCGGCCATGGAGGCCGCGGCTCCGCTGCTCCTCCTCCTAGGAGCATGGTTCATACCGGCTTCGCGCCGTTCGAGTTCATCGTGGATCTGAACCACAGGCCTCACAGCCGGCTTCTTCTCCTGGATTCCTTTGCGACGGCGACGGACGACATCCGCCCCACCGGCTTCTGGTTGCAAGTGGAAGGATGCCCCAATGGCCCCTCCTGGGCCTCCACGGAGCACACCGCCGCTGGCGCCATGCTCCTGGGTCAAGGGTGGAAGTCGTTCTCCCATGCCCGCCGCCTGTCCCGAGGGCAATGCCTGCTGTTCCGGTACGACGGAGACGCGACGCTCTTCGTGAAGATCTTCGGTGTCGACGGTGGACGCGTGGAGTGCTGCATGGAGAGCTGCAGCGGCAGCTAGCGCTCCTACGACGAGGATGAAGATGAGGAAATCTCATCTGACATCAAGGTCGAGGGGGGCTCATCATCCTGAGGGTGAGGAGCTTCGGGCGAATGCCATGGAGATCTCGTTGACCTCATTGGTGGCGGCCTTGACGACATACTTCTGGAAGTAGCGTTTTCCATTGTACGGCGGTGCTCCTTGTTCGACGGGAGCCAACCTTTTTGTTGTAAAAAGATCGTCCCTTGTAGTCCTTGTAAATGAAGAAGATCTTGTTTCCTCCTTGTCTCCGTGTAGCGCTCGTGTGAATGAGAACAGGTTTGTCGTTCGTTCTTCTTCATTTTCCCTTCCTTTGTTCCCGATTGAACCTAGCCTTGACTTGTACTGCTTTTCGCAGGCCGAGTATCAGTCCATAGGTGAGCTGACAGACGGAATCTTCCGTCTTTTTGGCCCTGGAGGGCACTGGTCAGCAGAAGGGGGTCGAGCTCTTTGACGTGCCTGACAAGATCCTGCACGTGTGTTATCCTTTCATCCAGGCGTCCCCGGAAGAAAGGAGCGCACCCGGCAGACAATAAAACAGAAGACAGATCTGCGCATCCAGAAGCTCTGAACTGGCCTTAGTAGCATAGGCTAGATATATGCCCAGGGAGCTCACTGAATGTAATTCAGAATTATAACTTCAGAATGTAAGTTCATATGAATGCAATCCTAGGCTCAACTCCCGGGGTCATTTCCCAAACCTCCCTTTGCACTAACGCGCCGTCAAGTTTTCAGAGGAGATCTCTTAGGTGACAAGTACTCTGACCGCCCGCACCGGTAGCAGTACCCCTAAGAGCACTATGCCTTCCGGGAGTCCACTCCACAGCCACGGGTACTAGGCCAGAAGGGAAATCTGACCGTTCGCCGGGGAGGACGCATTACCCCCGCAAAGGTTCTCATCAACTGTCAAGCATGCGCAGGTTGGTGGTATATTGACTCCGAGCGAGATATTATGCCTAGAATGCAAGATGCACATGCAAAGACTTAGCTGTTTTTGCCGCTCTTGATCTGCTCTGTCCTTCCCGGGTATCCAGCTCCTAGTCGCCCTCCAGCATCCATTCCTGTCCCGGGAGAGGCGCTACACACAACACTTTCAGTAGGAAAAGAATGGACCCTCCCTTACATGTCGTGAAAGTGTTTCATCCGAGCAACCCGCAAGCAAAGTTGAATGTGCATTTCTGTGTTTAGTTCTTTAAAACACAGCACTGCCCGTTCCACTTCTTACCGCGGCAGTACGGCACGATCAGGTGGCAGCGCCTACTGATAGGCTACTCGCGCTCGACCTGTCAGCCACCGGCACCATGTCAGCCCCCTGCTTGGGGGTTGTTACGGATAACACACTTCACGACAACAAGAGAGGCTCACGGAATTGAAAAACTTATCTTTTATTCCTTGGCGACGATTCTTACACCCTTATACAGAACACTAGCCCCTTGGGCGTGCTTAGTTGACTCGAACTATCTGCGATTCATGTTCGTATTCAGGGGTAGAATTTCCGGAGATTCTCGATGTTCCAGGCGTTGCCCTCCGGCCTGCCTTTCTCGTCCTCCAGATAAACAGCTCCGGGTCTCAGGGTATGCGTCACCCGATAAGGTCCTTCCCACTTGGACGACAGCTTGTTCATGTTATCAAGCTTCTGCTTCTTGCGGAGAACCAGGTCTCCGGGTTCCAGTACCCGTGAACGGATATGGCGATCATGATAGCGGCGGAGCCCTTGCTGGTATCGAGCAGATCGTAAGAAGCTCGACACCGCACCTCTTCCAGGAAGTTGATGTCATCAATCCTCCTCTCAGCTTGTGCGTCTTCATCATAGGCAAGTACCCGGGGGATCCATGCCTGAGCTCTGTTGGCAAGACGGCTTTGCTCCATAGACAAGGAAGAATGGTGTTTCTTGAGTGGCTCTGCTTGGTGTGGTTCTGAGGGACCACAAGACACTTGGTAGATGCTCAATCCAGTTCTTGCCCTTGTCTTCTAACTTGTCAAAGGCCTTGGTCTTCAAACCCTTTAGGACCTCCGCATTGGCTCGCTCCACTTGCCCATTGCACCTTGGGTAGGACACCGAGGCAAAACACACCTTGATTCCCAGCTCTTCACAGAAGTTGAGGAAGGATCGGCTTGTGAACTGAGAGCCATTGTCCGTTATGATTCTGTTGGGTACTCCGAAGCGGTACACGATCCCTTCAATGAACTTGATGGCTGCTTGAGCTGTCTGCTTGGTACTGGCATCACTTCCACCCACTTTGTGAACTTGTCGATGGCCACGAAAAGGTATTCATGGCCCCCGACAGACTTCGGTATCTTCCCACGATGTCCAGCCCCCAGACCGCGAACGGCCAGGAGATTGGAATTGGCTGCAGAGCTTGCGCCGGCTGATGTATGTTCTTCGCATAGTACTGGCAGGCTTCACAGGTCTTGACTAGCTGCTCGCATCACTGAGGACTGTTGGCCAGTAGAACCCGTGACGAAAAACTTTACCCGCCAGTGATCTTGATGCCACATGACTTGAACATGTGCCCTCGTGGATGTCCCTAGCAGTACTTGGCCTTGTTCTTGAGGGATGCAGCGGAGCTTGACTCCGTTGTCCCGTCGCCGGTAGAGCTCGCCGTCGATCATGACGTAGAGCTTGGCTTGACGAGCCACCCGCTCGGCGTCGTGTCATCCTCCGGGAGGGCGTGCTCCATGATGTACTTGACGATGTCCCGGGCCCAGGGTGGGTGGGTTCCTTCCACCGGTAGCACCATCCGACGGAAAGAAAGCATAGCTTCCTCCGCCAGAGGGCTGCCGGGTCTTGAGCTTCTGGGCTGGCTACCCGTGTTGTCGAGGTAGAAGGGTCGCCAGCCCCCGGCGCAGATCTTGCCGCGAGCCTCTCGGGGGATCGAAGGTCGCCTGAGGACCTCGATGTAGATCCCGGGAGGCACTGGTTCTTGCTTGGACGCCACCTGCGATAGCTCATCCGCGGCCGTGTTTTCTCCCCGTGGGACGTACACAGCCCGGAAGTTGTCGAAGCGCCGCTGCAGCTTCCAGACCTCTCGACGTATGGTGCCATCTGAGGGCACGCGTACTCCTTGTTCACTTGTTTGATGACTAACTGAGAGTCACCCTTGACGACGATCTTGTTGATGCCGAGGCCGATGGCAGCACGAAGTCCTGCGAGCAGGCCCTCGTACTCCGCCGTGTTGTTGGAGATGTTCCCTTGGTAGTGCATCTGGACGACGTACTTCAGCCGGTCCCCGGTTGGTGAGGTTAGGACAACCCCAGCACCTCCTTTCCCCTTGGTGTAGGAGCCGTCGAAGTGCATGGTCCAGGCGCTAGGATCTTCCTTCCCGGGGAGGCAGGTTTCCTCTTCCGGGTCGTCGAACGCCGTCTCGGTCCACTCGGCCGTGAAGTCCGCCAGCGCCTGACTCTTGATGTTGTCCGTGTGCTCGAACTTGAGGCCGAAACCTTGAAGCTCCATGGCCCACCATGATATGCGACCAGTGGCAAGTGGGTTCTCCAGGGGGCTTCTTAGGTTGTACTTGGATACCACCGTGATGGGATGGCTTTGGAAGTACGGCCTCATCTTGCGGGAGGCAATGAGGATTGCCAGCAGCAGCTTCTGCATCATGGTACTGCGCTGACGAAGTAGACCGGGTGCTGCACCTTGCGGGTCGCCGAGTCCTGAGGGGCTCGGCTTCCTCCATGTCGACGTCTTGGGGTGGGGACGAGGTAGCCCCCGGCGAAGTCTCGTCGGAGGGAGATTCTCCATTCGGGCTCCGCGCGTCTGGTAAGGTTGCAGTGACGTCAGGATCGCTAGACCCCTGGTCACCCGGCAGCCTTTTCTTGCATGGTTGTCCCGGGAGAGAGTTCCCGGGTCGCTTGCCCTTGATCTTGCTTGACTTCTTCGGAGGAGCGTCACGCTCTACCACAAGCACAGCGCTGATCACCTGGTTGGTGGCAGCAATGTACAGTAGTAGGGGCTCCTTTCTTCTGGTGCCACGAGGATTGGTGGCGAGGCGAGGTAGCGCTTGAGGGACTGCAGGGCTTCCTCGGCCTCGGGGTCCACTCCACGGGGCCTGACTTCTTGAGCAGCCTGAAGAACGGTAAGGCCCGCTCCCCAAGCCTTGAGATGAAGCGCCCGAGTGCAGTGATGCACCCGTTGAGGCGCTGTACGTCCTTGACCCGCCGGGGCGCCTCCATGCGCTCGATTGCCTTGATTTTGTCCGGATTCGCCTCGATCCCTCGGTGAGAGACCAGGAAACCCAGCAGCTTGCCGGAGGGGACCCCGAACACGCACTTGTCGGGGTTGAGCTTGAAGTTGACCCGGCGGAGGTTCTCGAAGGTCTCGTGCAGGTCTTGGATGAGGGAGTCCTTGTACCGGGTCTTGACCACGATGTCGTCGATGTACGCTTCAACGTTGCGGCCCAGCTGGGCCCAAGGCATGCTTGCATTGCGCGCTGGAAGGTAGCGCCGGCGTTCCGGAGGCCAAAAGGCATCCGGGTGTAGCAGTAGCAGCCCTTGGGAGTGATGAAGGCCGTCTTCTCTTGGTCCTCGAGCGACATCATGATCTGGTGGTACCCGGAGAAGGCGTCCAAGAAACACAGCAGCTCGCACCCGGCCGTGGAATCCACGATCATGTCGATCCGCGGCAGGGGGAAAGGGTCCTTGGGACAGGCCTTATTCAGGTCTGTGAAGTCGATGCAGAGTCTCCACTTGAAGGTCATGGGCTTCGGTACCACCACGGGGTTGGCCACCCAGGTTGGGTGGGGAACCGACCGGATGACACCAGCTTCTATCAACTTGTCCACCTCGGCGATGATGAATTCCAGCTTTTCCTTGCTTTGGTTCCGGAGAACCTGCTTCACGGGGCGAGCCCCCGGATTGACCGCCAGTTTGTGCTCGATCACCTCCCTTGGAACACCGGGTAAACCTGACGCCTCCCACGCGAAGACATCAGAGTTTTCCCGAAGGAAGGCGACGAGCGCGCTTTCCTATTTGTCGGTGAGGCGGGCGCCGATGGTGATGGAGCGAACTCCGTCGCTGGTTAGCGCCACCTTCTTGGTCAGCTGCGGATCGCCATGGAATGGCGCCTTCTTGGGGGAGTAGATGTGGAGCCCCCAGGGTGCCCTTCGCCCCCGGGGAGAGCCCCATCATCATCCTCCTGTACACCTTGAGGGACATCCGCCATGATTGCCACCGTCTGGTTCAGCTGGTGAACGCAGTAGATAGCATCGTCGATGTCGGCCTTGACCTTGATCACGCCCCACGGCGCCGGAATCTTCAGCATGTTGTAGGCGAAGTGGGAGACGGCCATGAACTTGGCCAGAGCAGGTCTGCCAAGTATGCCGTTGTACGGAGCGGAGTGTCGGCGATGTCGAAGACGATTTCCTCGGTGCGGAAGTTCTTGGAGTCGCCGAAGGTGACCGGAAGGGTGATCTTCCCGAGGGGTCGAGTAACACTTCCGTTCACGCCTTGGAACACCCGGTGTCTTGCAGGCGAGACAGGGAATTTGAAGGATAGCCAGGACCTTCGCCGTCAGCAAGTTGAGGCTGGAGCCTCCGTCGACCAGCATCTTGGTGACCTTGTAGTTGTGGATGACGGGCGACACGATCAGCGGCAGGGTCCCGACCCCGGCAGTGTTGCAGGGTGGTCTTCTGGGTCGAAGGTGATGACTTGGCTGGACCAGTCCAGGGGCTTGGACGGAGCAGAAGCAACCGCGTTCAGCTCCCGGACAAGTCTCTTGCAGGCGCCGTTGGAGGGAGGCAGAGAAGACCCTCCGTGGATGCACCCGACAACTCCGTGACTTCTTGATACTTCCGCCGTTGCCTCCTTGGGGAGCCGGAGCTTCCCCGTTGCCATCGTGGGCGGCCTCGGAGTGTTGTACCCGCGACCACCTTGACCGCCGCGTCCTCCTCCACGGCCCCCGCGGCCACCGCCTCGGTTCCATCCACGGCCGCCTCCGCCTTGGCGACCCGTGGGACAGTCACGAGCGATGTGCCCGGCAGTGCCGCAGTTGTAGCAACCGTCTTGACTGACCCCGTCAGCTCGACGTTGCTCCCGGATGGCGAGGTTCTTGAGCATGCGGCAGTCCTTGAGCAAGTGGTTGCCTTCTGGATGGATGTGGCACCAGGGATCACCTTCACCTTCTTCCTCGGAAGTCGGCGCGGGCTTGGCCTTCTTCGGAAGAGGCTCGGTGACGAAGATCCGCTTGTCGGGTCCAGGGTCCCGCTTCTTGTTCTTGGCTGGAGCGACCTTGTCCTCGGGTTCATCCTCCCCGGGGAACTTGACTCCTTCTTCAGCTCGAGCGCACCGATCTGCAAGCTCCCAGAGCTTACGAGCAGACTCGACGCGATGGATGCTCAGCTTCTCGCGCATCTTGGGGTTGCGGACGTTGGCGTGGAAGGACTGGATCACCAACTCCTCCTTGATGCACGGGATGGTGTTCATCTTCTGGGTGAAGCGCTGGATGAACTTGCGAGAGTTTCACCCGGAAGCTGCTTGAAGTCGTGGAGATCACTGGGAGCCCCCGGGCGCTCGTACCCGCCTTGGAAAGCCCCCAGAAACTGCTCCTTCAGTGCCCGCCAGGAACGGATGGAGCACTTGGGAAGGTTGAGAAGCCAAGTCTGGGCATCTCCCTTCAGGGCCAAGGGAACCAGTTGGCCATCATGACTCGTCGGCCCCGGCAACCATTGCAGCAAGAGAGTAGATCTGCAGAAAGTCCCGGGGGTTCGTGGTGCCGTCGTAGCGAAGCACGTCGATCTTGAATTTCTTGGGCCAGTTGAAGTGGCGGAACTCAGGGGCGAGGGCGAGGCAGCCTCGGCGAGGTCGATGTCGCGATCCGCCCGGCGATGACGCTCGGCGACGCTCGATGCGGGTGCGCATATCCTCGTTCTGACGGCTGTTGAGCTCGTCACGAAGATCTGGGTTGCGCGAGGTAGAAGACCCGATGGAGATGGTTGGGCCGCGGTCGCGGTTAGCCGATCAGCCATCGGTGGTGCGGTGCGAGCAGGTGCCGCCTTGGCTTGACGTTCACCACGAGGCTGGCCTCGCGGTTCACGTGTCTTGTCTTGTGCTGCTCGGGATCGTCGACGGTGGGAGCTTGAGTGGGTTCAACCCACGGACCACCATCGGCGAAGTCGAGGAGCCTCTCCACACGAGTCCTCCATTCTTGGTAGACCTTGGGGTCTCCGTTGGTTGGAGGGAACTGCATCAGGGCCTTGGCAGCGACCAGAGCGTCATGGCGAGCTTGCGCGTCCGTGGCGGTGTGCGGAGGACTTGCTCTTGGATGCTCGTGGATCCCCGCTGGGGCGAGCGCTGCGGTCCCCTCCTCCAGCAGCAGGATCCTTGCTAGCGCCGTTGCAGACGCTCTTCTCCCCCGAGCGAGGAGGAGGAGGTGGTGGTGCCCTTTGGAGCCGCCGCTCCGCCAGGGCCGTCGTCCTTGTTGAGGCCGTCCACTTCCTCCGCGCCACCCTCTCCGAGGGAGGCAGGGACGGAGAAGCAGCCCTCCGCGCGTTAGCAGCGCGACGATCGGATGAAGCTTGAGTGCGCGAGGGAGAGACGGGCTTGGATGTCGCAGGGTCCACCTTCCTCTTCGGCGCCATGCTTGACGAAGAACTTGCCGAAGATCTTGGTGAAGAAGAAACCAGCGCTTGCGCCCCTACCTGGCGCGCCAGATGTCGTGTCTTGATGCACGGACACCGGGAGTAGAGATACCCCCTTTTAGGTTCGGCACGGGGCGCGAAGGAGGCTGAGAATCGCCTTCGGGATCGGGGCTCGGATCAAGCTCTCCTCTCCACGATCAAAGCATGCAACCAAAGGGACACAAGGAGCTACCCAGGTTCAGGCCGCCCGGAGGCAAAAAGCCCTACTCCTGCATGTCTGGATTGATGGGTTCTTCATAGTGTGGTGTACAATGGAGCCCTTCGGGCGGGGTACCCGGAGGGTTTTGGCTGGAGGTAGAAGAAGGACAGATCCTGACCCGGAGGAGATCACCTTCCTCTCTACCTTGGCAGCCCTAGTCTAGTCTTGCTCCGGTTCAACTTGTGCTCTCTTTCTCCTCCCCCTCCTCCGTGCCTTGGTCCTCCTTTTATAGGCCAAGGGGGTTGCCACAGGGCACGTGAGGGGCATGAGGGGCCTTCGGCGCGAAGGACCCTCCCTGGCTGGTTTAGAGGGAGACGTGGCCTCTTCCCAGCCTAGCGCTTCTTCTGGGTTAGGTGGGAGCATCCGCCTTGGGGGTGAACAGTGGCTGACACAATCACGGGCTATGTCCCGGCCTGCGCCACCATCACCTTGCTTCCCAAGTCTTCTGAGTTCTTCTAGCATGAGGTGGAGTGCTTATCCACAATGATGCGGGGAGGTACTGATACGTTTCCAACGTATCTATAATTTTTGATGTTCCATGCTTGTTTTATACCTATTGTGCTACATGTTTTGCATCTACTTTATGTCACTTTTATACATTTTCCGGGACTAACCTATTAACAAGATGCCGAAGTGCCAGTTCCTGTTTTCTGCTGTTTTTGTATTCCAGAAAAGCTAGTCTGGAAATATTCTCGGAATTGGACGAAACCTTTTCGGGAGGTGCTATTTTTCCAGAAGACACAAGATGACGCAAAGAAGCAGCAGAGGAGGCCCACAGGGGCCCCACACGCCAGGAGGGCGCGGGTGCCCCCTTGGCCGCGCCCTCATACGGTGTGGGCCCCACGGGGCTCGCCAGCCGCCGCCCTTTCGCCTACTTATTCCCCCGAGAAAATAACCCTAGGCACCTGAGCCATTATCCACGAAAAGTTCCAGAGACGCCGCCGCCGTCAACCCTAGCTCGGGAGGGTCCAGAACCTCTTCCCGGCACCCTGCCGGAGAGGGGAATCGTCACCGGAGGCTTCTACATCGCCATGCCTGCCTCCGAGGTGATGCGTGAGTAGTTCATCCTTGGACTACGGGTCCATAGCAGTAGCTAGATGGTTGTCTCTCCTATTTGTGCCATCATGTTTAGATCTTGTGAGCTGCCCTACATGATCAAGGTCATATTATTGTAATGCTGCATGTTGTGTTTGCTGGGATCCGATGAATATTGAATATTATGTCAAGTTGATTATCAATCTATACCCTATGTTATTTATGATCTTGCATGCTCTCCGTTGCTAGTAGATACTCTGGCCAAGTAGATGCTTGTGACTCCAAGAGGGAGTATTTATGCTAGATAGTGGGTTCATGCCTCCATTGAATCTGGGGCAGTGACAGAAAGTTCTAAGTTTGTGGATGTGCTGTTGCCACTAGGGATAACCTAACGATGCTATGTCCACGGGCATATGTGCTTGTTTACATTACGCACTTTACTTAATGCGATTATCCGTTGCTTGCAACTTAATACTAACGGGGGACTCGCATGACAACCCGGCGGTGGATTATTAGTCATAGACGCAGTTGGATGACGGTCTATGTATCATGTCGTAATGCCCAATTAAATATCATAGTAATCATCATGCCATGTATTTGCATTGTCATGCGCTCACTATTTGTCAATTGCCCAGCTGTAATTTGTTTACCCAACATGATAGATATCTTTATGGAGAGACACCACTAGTGAACTGTGGACCCCGGTCCAATTCCTTTACATTGATTAAACCACAAACTGCAAACTGTTCCTTTTTCATTCGCTGCAACTTAATACTCATTTTCCACACGAGACGTTTAATCCTTTGTTTTCAGCAAGCCGGTGAGATTGACAACCTCACTGTTTCGTTGGGGCAAATTATTGTGATTGTGTTGTGTGCAGGTCCACGTTGGTGATCGTGTTGCGCCGTGCGAGCCGCCAACAACCTTCTGAAGAATCGGTACTCTACTGGTTCGATAAACCTTGGTTTCATACTGAGGGAAAACATGCTGCTAGGCTACATCAAACCTTCCTCTTGGGGTCTCCCAACGAGCAAGTACGTCTTGCATCAAGCCTTTTTCTGGCGCCGTTGCCGGGGAGTAGCAGTTCTTCTGCAAGGGGAGTTTCACACTTCCAATCTCTTTACTTTGTTTTTGTCTTGCTTAGTGTATTTTATTTTATCTTGTTTGCTTTCAATTATCAGAAACACAAAAAAATTAGTTTCCTGCATCTAGTCTATTTTGCTTTGTTATTATGTCTAGCTCTTTACTTGCTATCAATGGTTACTTTCCTTGAAACTAGTCCTATGGCTGAAAACAACATGAGAGAGCTTTATGAAATTTATCTTGAGTTGGGACATGAGGTGTTTAAAGAGAAAATTAAAAAACCTATGGAAAATTATTTGCATGATGGTAGCAATGTTATTAGTATAAATGTTTTAAGCACCATTATTGCTAATGCTATGCAAAGCTCTAAGCTTGGGGAAGCTGGTTTTGATATTTTCAGTCCCCCAAGTTTTGAGGAGAAAATTTTCTTTGATGATACTTTGCCTCCAATTTATGATGATTATAATGATAGTGGTATTTTGGTGCCACCTACTATGGAGGATAAAGTTTATTATGATTATACTATGCCTGCAATTTATGATGATTACAATGATGGTTGTGATAGTTTTACTCCCACTATTACTAATGAAATTTATTATGCTTGTGTGGAGAGTAATGATACTTTTATGCATGTGGATGATGATAAGAATGCTTTATGTGATGGATACATTGTTGAGTCTATTCATGATGCTACTAAAAATTATTTTGAGAGAGGAAAATATGGTTATAGAAATCTTCATGCTATTAAATTTCCTCTCTTTGTGATGAAAGTTTTGAGTTTTCTCTTGTGTTGCTTTTATATGATGGTTTCTTTAAGACCTACTGGTTATTATGAGAGAGGGAGACACAGTTTCATATATCTCAATAATATTAAGTCTCCTCTCCTTATGTTGAAAATTTTGAAGTTGCACATGTTTTGCCTTCCTATGCTATACACTTTGTGCTTCATTGACTTGTTTTCATACAAGGCTCCTATGCATAGGAAGAGTGTTAGATTTAAACATGTTTTATATATGCTTCTTGATGCTCTCTTTTACGTTTCAACTCTCATCTTTATGTGAGCATCATTAAAACTATCAAGCCTAGCTAAAAGGCGTTAAAGAAAAGCGCTTATGGGAGGCAACCCATTTTATTTTTCTGCAATTTTTCTTTATTTGAGTCAAGGAGATTGTTTACTTCTGTAGCAACTCCTTTGTATCTTTATTTTCTCGCATTGTTGTGCCAAGAGTAGCCTCTAGTGTTAAGGTTTTGCTTGATTTTGATTGCTGCGCAGAAACAGATTTTTGCTGTCCACTGTACGAAAATTAGAAAATCACCAAATTGTCGAAAAAATCTGAAATTTTTTGTGCGTGATCTTTATGCATGAATGTCTGAATCTTTCATTAGTTCAAGGTTTTTCGATTTGAGCGTTGTAAGTGCCTCGAAAAAATTTGTCTTTGCGGACTGTTCTGTTTTAGACAGATTATGCCTTTTTATTTTGCATTCTCTCTTTTACTAGTGTTGAGTGGAATTCTTTTTTGGGTGGAAGAGCTTCACATAACATCAGTGGCTGTAGCTAATGTTTAAAGTAACGAATCATATTGTGTCTTTATAGAACATGTGAGTTTTTGATTATGCACTAACCCGCTAATGAAGATTTACTTTGAGTTTGGTGTGACGGAAGTTTTCAAGGGTCAAGAGAGAAGGGTGATGATAGGATCAAGAAGAGTGAAGAGCTTAAGCTTGGGGAGGCTCCCATGGATCTCCCCAGCATATTTCAAGAAGACTCAAGCGTCTAAGCTTGGGGATGCCCAAGGCATCCCCTTCTTCATCGCCAAATTATAAGGTCATCTCTAGTGAAACTATATTTTAATTCTTTCACATCATATGTGTTTTTCTTGTAGCGTCTGTGTGCTTTTATTTTCAGTATTGTCTTTTATTTTCAATAAAGCTTGACTGGACCCTAGCATTCTTGATTGGGAGAGAGACACGCTCCGCTTTTTCATGAGAATACTCCTATTCTTCACTTATACTTGTTGAGTATTCATATCTAGCGCTGTTCAGCTTTTAGCTCTTGTTTTCATGTATCTCTTTTCAGAGCTATTAGTTTTTCTTTTATAGAAAGTACTCTCTTGCTTCACTTATATTTGTTTGGAGAGTTGATTAAATAAATTGATTAGTGTTTGGTTGGTTCCGAAAATGTTGCATGTGGTAATTGGTATAAGGAAAAACTTGCTTAGTCTTGTAGATCACTATTATGGATAACTTGATGCTTGTCAATCGTTTTGAGTTAACAAGTAGGTCATGATTAAATTTGTGCATTATGAGTTAATCCTATTAGTGAAGAACTACCGTAAAGCTTGTTCAAAACTTGGTTTGCATCGGTGGTACCTCTAAGGTCTAGATATTTTCTAGTAAGCGGGTTCGGTTAACAAGGAAGACAGTATGAGGTTTTATAACGCTTGCACTATGTTCGTCATGTAAAACTTGGTGTATGGGTTGATACTCGTGTTTGCTTACATAAATCTTGCTAGCCTAAACTCTGTACTGAGAGGGAATGCTTCTCGTGCATCCAAATCCTTGAGCCAAAATCCATGCCATCCGTGTCCACCATAACTACCTATATGTGGTATTTCCTTGCCATTCCAAGTAAATTTTTCATGTGTTACCTTTAAATTATTCAAAATGTTATTATTCCCTTTTGTATCAATGTTTACTAGATCATGAGGAATTAGTGTGGTTATTCTTTATTCTGGTTGTCAAATGGACTTTCACACCTGGACTAGCGGCATATACATCCGCTTATCCTCTAATTTTGCAAAAAGAGCTGGCAACAGGGTGCCCAGTCCCAATTAATTACAACTTTAACCATTAATTCTCTTCACACTTTTGCCCTGATTCATCTGTAAGCAATGACAACACAGTGAAATATCTGCATGTGTGTAAACCAAAGAGAAAAAGGGATGATTTGCCTTGCTGGTAGAAATAACGTCCCTATGGGAGCCGCTCTTGAAAGTCTGTTTGACAGGTAGAATACTGTTATCACCCGCTACCATTCGTTGACAATTAACATACACCTCTCAAAAATAGATACTCCTCCATGGTATGTGATTGATGGAAGGCACCCGAGGATTCGGCTAGCCATGGCTTGTTTAAGCAAGGTTGGGAGGAGTGTCAAATATTTTATGCAATCTCTATATGCTTTCAAAAACCTAAAAGCTCTAGCACATGATTTAATCCCTGCTTCCCTCTGCGAAGGGCCTTTCTTTTACTTTTATGTTGAGTCAGTTTTCCTATTCTTTCTGTCTTCCACAAGCAAACATTAGTGTCAATTTTGTGCAACATGGGTTATATGCAACGTATTGGACTTGTTATACTATTTTGTGTTGACGATATCCATGAGATAAATATGTTGAAAGTTGAAGCAAATGCTAAAGCTTAATTTTCCTTTGTGTTGATTGAATACCTTTGCTAGGAACTATTGCTTTATGAGTTAACACCTATGCAAAACACTTTGATGCTTGTCTTGAAAGTACTATCATGAAAACGTTTGTTGTGTGATTCATTGTTTACTCATTATCTATTGGTAGCAAATATAGACCATTGACTTGGATCACTTCATTCATTTACATGTGCCTTGCAATATATGATCAAGATTATGTTGGTAGCATGTCACCTCAAAAATTATTTTGTTTTTATCGTTTACCTACTCGAGGACGAGCAGGAACTAAGCTTGGGGATGCTGATACGTCTCCAACGTATCTATAATTTTTGATGTTCCATGCTTGTTTTATACCAATTGCTACATGTTTTGCATCTACTTTATGTCACTTTTATACATTTTTGGACTAACCTATTAACAAGATGCCGAAGTGCCAGTTCCTGTTTTCTGCTGTTTTTGTATTCCAGAAAAGCTAGTCTGGAAATATTCTCGGAATTGGACGAAACTTCGGATCTATTTTTCCAGAAGACACAGATGACAAAGAAGCAACAGAGGAGGCCCACAGGGGCCCCACACGCCACTAGGGCGCGGGCCCCCTTGGCCGCGCCCTATATGGTGTGGGCCCCACGGGGCTCGCCAGCCGCCGCCCTTTCGCCTACTTATTCCCCCCGAGAAAATAACCCTAAGGCCCTGAGCCATTATCCACGAAAAGTTCCAGAGACGCCGCCGCCGTCAACCCTAGCTCGGGAGGGTCCAGAACCTCTTCCCGGCACCCTGCCGGAGAGGGGAATCGTCACCGGAGGCTTCTACATCGCCATGCCTGCCTCCGAGTGATGCGTGAGTAGTTCATCCTTGGACTACGGGTCCATAGCAGTAGCTAGATGGTTGTCTCTCCTATTTGTGCCATCATGTTTAGATCTTGTGAGCTGCCCTACATGATCAAGATCATATTATTGTAATGCTACATGTTGTGTTTGCTGGGATCCGATGAATATTGAATATTATGTCAAGTTGATTATCAATCTATGCCCTATGTTATTTATGATCTTGCATGCTCTCCGTTGCTAGTAGATACTCTGGCCAAGTAGATGCTTGTGACTCCAAGAGGGAGTATTTATGCTAGATAATGGGTTCATGCCTCCATTGAATCTGGGACAGTGACAAAAAGTTCTAAGATTGTGGATGTGCTATTGCCACTAGGGATAACCTAACGATGCTATGTCCACGGGCATATGTGCTGTTTACATTACGCACTTTACTTAATGCGATTATCCGTTGCTTGCAACTTAATACCAACGGGGGACTCGGATGACAACCCGACGGTGGATTATTAGTCATAGACGCAGTTGGATGACGGTCTATGTATCATGTCGTAATGCCCAATTAAATATCATAGTAATCATCATGCCATGTATTTGCATTGTCATGCGCTCACTATTTGTCAATTGCCCAGCTGTAATTTGTTTACCCAACATGATAGATATCTTTATGGAGAGACACCACTAGTGAACTGTGGACCCCGGTCCAATTCCTTTACATTGATTAAACCACAAACTGCAAACTGTTCCTTTTTCATTCGCTGCAACTTAATACTTATTTTCCACACGAGACGTTTAATCCTTTGTTTTCAGCAAGCCGGTGAGATTGACAACCTCACTGTTTCGTTGGGGCAAAGTATTGTGATTGTGTTGTGTGCAGGTCCACGTTGGTGATCGTATTGCGCCGTGCGAGCCGCCAACAACCTTCTGAAGAATCGTTACTCCTACTGGTTCGATAAAACTTGGTTTCATACTGAGGGAAAACTTGCTGCTAGGCTACATCAAACCTTCCTCTTGGGGTCTCCCAACGAGCAAGTACGTCTTGCATCAGTACCCGAGGGAGCCCAGCCTCCTGCCGGGAGCTCAGACCTCGGGGTCCTCGGTGTCTTCTAACTTGGTTCGGGGACCCGGCAGTCCCCCAGGACCGGAGCCCTTTGTCGGTGTAGGTCTTGCTTGGCCTCCGCAGGGTTGAAGTGTGAACCCGTCAGCTTGACTTGGTTCTTGGCTTTGTCCATCTTCGTCTTGGTCCCACAGGGAGTGGACCCACTTTGACAGCACTAGGGGAACCCCATGTTCCACTGCTGCGACACTGTTCAACACTGTAGCTACTGTTCATTAGGACAGTGCCTGAGCGCTGAGAGCTCGCGGATCCGCTTGTCTTTGATATAGTTAGTAATTGTCCTGCCATGGTGTTATGTTGTGCTAAAATAATTTATTGCATGTGGGGACAACCATGCATCCAACAACCGATAATTTATAGTCAGGTAATATGATACATCACCACCCCGTATGGCTCATCCAAAAACTTTTTTCGTGACTTCTACAAGCAATTTGTAAACACTCAATCATAAAGTGTAAGTTCTACCATACTATGGTTTGTACAGATTATTGGAGTAGTCAAATTTAGTGTAATGTGTTGTATGACTTAATGTATGTGAATTCTATGCATTATTGGCATGCCAAATTTTCCTATAGACCTAAAAATCATTTATGCACGGGAGGAACAATCCACCAAACAACCAGTAGTTTATGGTCTAAGTACTATGATACACACACTCACATGACCCATCTTAGCAAATTAAGTGCGACGCGGTAATGAGGTATCCCGCGGCCATGAGACCAGGACGTGCAAGTTTTCTCAGTGGCGCAGATGGGCTTCCGGCATTGGCCACCGGGAGATGACAAGGGGATGGGGAGGAACAACCCGCAATGAGGGGACACTTTGGCGAGGAGCATTTGGCCAATGACCAGTGTGTGGGGAGGATCACGGGCTTGTCGTTTCTCTCTGGTGTCCAACGACAGGGTTGGTCAGGATGGAGACGCTCATAGGGAAAAGCCTAGTGGCAACGTGTCAAAACCCTCATTGGCAACGTGTGGCGGGACGTTACCGGTATGCGCTGGTGCTAATTAACTCTTACTGGCCACATGTCGGCAACACACGTTGGCAGTACGCGCTTCAGTGGCAAGCTTGCCATATCAGCAAGAAATGCACTTGAAGGCGCGAGCGGTCCAAGCCTGTAGAGTAGAGGTGACATGGCGGCCTGCCGGTGGTCCGCTCCGGAAGTCATAGCAGATAAGGCGCGACAAAGTAAATCAGATCAGCTCAAAGATCGGTGCCCTGCTTCTCTTGTAAATAAACGAAAGGTCTTGAAGAAACAATCTAGGAAGATGGCTGCAGCGGCGAGGGAGCTTGAGACCGGCTTTAGGCGGTGGCCGTGGAGAGCGGACAGGTAGGGGAGGAGAGGCTCGCGCAGTCCCGCGGAGGGGAGCGGACCGATGACCTTCGTGCGGGGAGGAGCAGCGCGGACCTGCCGTTTCTCTCTGGTGGCCAGCAGCGGAGGAGTTAGAGATGGGGCGGCGGCGGCAAACCTAGCGCCACCGCATCTTTCACTCTGTGCGACTTCGCGGGGTTGCGGGAAAAAAAAGAGAGAGGGGCAATTCTTTCACAATTTGTCCTACTCAAATATCAAAGCAAAATGTGTGAAAACAAATCTCTCGATAATTTCGGTTTCTTTCCAACTCAAATATCAAAGCAAACCAAAATGGCTACCAAAGTCGAAAATGCTAAGCAAACATTTGACACATCCACCACACATAGGTCTTCTCCACCGTTTCCGTATCTCTCTTTAGATTAACCAATCTTGTAAAGTTTGGCGGTGCCAGCACCACATGCGATACTACAGTACTCATGATGGCTGAACATTGACGGATAAATGGGCTGAATGATTAGGAAGCAAGATGCAACCACCGCCGAATGCTACGTGGAGGGTGCCTACCCCGTGGCAGTGTGCTTCCCGGTGCCTCATTTTCCTACTAGTAACTAGCTTATATCTATCATGTGATTCTCGTGGTTTCATGCACTGGCGGAGACAGGGGGACCAGCAGGGGCCCTGGCCCCCCCCTAACACCATTGATTTGCTCCTAAATTCATATGAACAGTGATGAATTTTGAAAATTTTGCTCTAATCGGCCCCTCCTAACATGGGAAATTAAGCAATCCTGCCTCCGCCAATGGTTTCATGGTCGTTGATATGCCTGAGGACTGCATGAGTAAGAAGAAGGTTAGGTTGTGGAAAGGGAACTTGTCGGTGACTTCATATGGGGAGCAGTGGGGTGATCAATATATGGTGAATCCCTATCGGCTATCAGTTCTTATCATTATTGTCCTGCCACCATATTATGTTGTCCTCAAAATATTTTACTGCATGTGGGGACGAACCATGCATCCAACAACTGGTAATTTATGGTCAAGTAATATGATACATCAACACCCTCGTGTGGCTCCTCTGAGTACTTTTTTTTTGTGACTTCTTCAAGCAATTTGTAAGTACTCATAATCATAAAGTGTAAGTTATATCATACTACGGTCTATAGAGATTATTGCGAGTAGTCAAATTTATTGTAATCTGTTGAATGACTTTATGTCTACGAATTGGGATTGATACTACTGTATCAATCCTACTCATTATTGTCATTCCAAAATTCCTTACAGACCTAAAAATAATTTACGCCATGGGAAGAACAATTCACCCAACAACCCATAATTTATGGTCTAAGTACTATGATACACAGATACACTCACATTTATCCGAAGCAAGAAAGAAAGCTGTTGTTTTTTTCTCTTGTATATTATCTGCATACGCATATCAGCTTATTATACACAATATCGTATTGCAAAAATGCTTTGAAGTGGTTGTGAACAACAACACATAAATGAATGCCTTAGTTGCCGGTGAGGCGAAGCATGTACATTCTGCTAGTTTCGATTAATTTAGACATTTACAAATGGATACACTCACAATTAGCAGAGCACACATGCGTTTCCATGACCGAGACACACGAATTGACATCATGTGGGCCTAGAGCTGCAAGATGCAAGATAAAAAATGGAAATGCACCGTGCGCTACCCCGGAAGCCTGAGCAGAGTATCAGACAAGGCGCGGCAAAGGAAATCAGATCAGCTCAAAGATGGCTGCAGCGGCAGCAAGAGGGCACGGCTGGACCTGGTTGACGCGGCGACGAGATACCCGACGGCCATGGTTGGACCTTGACGCGTGAGATTTCCCGGCGGGGGCGGACCGGCTTCCGGCGTTGGCCGTGCAGAGCGTACAAGCAGGGATCGAGCTCATGGAGTTAGGATTAATCGGAGGAGCGGCCTGTGCGAGGGGAGACTCCCGGGAGGAGCATCTGGCCGACGACCTGGGCTTGGGGTAGAATCAACTCATGATTTCCGATTCCCTCCGGTGGCCGGCAACGTAGGAGGTCGAGATGGGACATACGCCGGCGCCTCATCTTCACTGTGTGCGAGATCAGACAGGAACGACAGTGGACATAAATCATTTCTCAGTAATTCGATTGCTATCAAATCAAATTCGAAAACAAATTCAAATTGTTTACCTCAAACTCGGTCCGCTCTCAAGACTTAGTTATCTTCATCGGAGACAATCAGTTACATGTTTACTCTACTGTTTTCTTATCTCTCTCTAGTTTCATCAATCTGGCTATGTTTGGAGTCTAGACGGTGCCATGCCTACTCGTGTGCCATTTCATTGTTTTTCCGGCCTGACCGTTGATCAAATATGGTTTGAATGGTTTGCACGCAACATGTAACCACCGCCAACTGCTAAGTCAATGCGGACAGCTCTCTGACTGTGTGCTTCCCGGTGCCTCCTTTTTTACCTATACCTACGGTACAATTATCGTCATTTCATTTCCGTCGATGCCATGCGTGAGGATTGCAACAATAACAAAAGTTTGGGATGTGGAAAGGGAACTCATCTGTGATTTCATATGGAGAGCTGTGGGGTGTATATATGATGAATCCCTATTAGTCCTTCTCGTTATTCTCCTACCACGATGTTATGTTATCCTAAAAATAATTTACTGCACAGGAGGAAGAAACCATCCAACAACGGGTAATTTATTGTAAGTAATACTAGTGGTATTTGGCGCGGCGACACGCCGCGCCCTTTATGTCGAATTTTATGAGGATTTGTGTTGTTGTTGCGGTGCTGATTATATGTACAGCAATAATATTTATAACAGGGTTAGTAGAAGTGTTGAGTCTGCTCACTTATGGATGTGATGATGAGTGAGAGTATGAAGAGAAAGTGAGGTAGTCGTCGCTTTTGTTACGAATAGCTAACATTAATTTGTGAGCATTTTTTTTATATTTTTCGAGGAATTTTTAAATATTTGGTGGTGTGAAATGTTCAAACATGTTTGTATTTCGGCATCATAATTTAATTAAAATTAGAAAAATCCTTTTGAATTTGATTCTACATTTGGGGAAAGTTTTTTCGTATGATGTCGAAATATTGGGCAAATTGTAATGTCCAAAAAATATTTGTATTTTGCTGTAAGTGTATAGTGTTTTTTATTTTAGCATTTTCGGTATGTGTTGAATATCGGAATTTTGGCCTAAATGTTGACCAAATTGGGATTTTGAAATATGTTTTTTTATTTTGGTATGAGTAGGTAGCATTTTTTGTGAGCATTTTTTTCTATATGTTGTGCAATATTCAAATATTTCGTATTTTGAAATGCTCGAGCATGGTTGTATTTCGGTGTCAATATTTAATTGAAATGGGAGGAAATGCATTTGAATTATGTCTAAACGGCGACAAAATTTGAGTATTCGAAATTACATGTTTGCACTTCGCAGTCAAAATTTAATTGAGAATAGGAAAAATGCATTTGAAATGTCTCTAAATTGTGGGAAATTTGAGTGTTCCATTTTTTTTCTTCTTTAAAATAAGTAGTTTGTATGTAGTTATCTGAATATTTGCTTATATTGATCCATACATGTGGTAAAATTTAAATTTGAAAATGTCTACATATAAAATTTGTGTAGATTTGAGAATTATTGGAATGCAAAGAGAGCTTATGTTTGAAAGTTGTTTAGATTTCAAAAATTAGTCCAATTGGAAAGTTATTTAGAGTTGAATTCTTTTCATGTTAGCAAAAAGGTTAGATTTGGAAGGAAGTTGAAGCTTTAAAATATTCAAATTTGTTTGCCGTCTTACAGCTGTGAAACTAAAATTTGGAAAATGTCAATGTTTTAGAGGTGTGTAGATTTTGAAAGTGTTGAAATGCAAAGAAAGCTCGAGGTTAAAAATTGTTCAGATTTTGAAATTCGATGTTTTTTTCTGTGCGTAAAATGGTTAGTTTTGAAAGATATTTGAATGTTCAAAATTTTCAAAACTGAAATTTGATTATATGCAATAAGTAGTTAGCATTTGTTTTTTGTGGTCATGTTGATATATTTTTCATATTTTATCTGTGGATATAGTTGAAGTTACTGATTTTGCAGCATTTAGTAGTTCTTGGAAATTGTTTAAATATCCTAAAACAATATCTATTAAGTGTCTTAAATTTTTGAAAGCATGCTCTATTTTTTATTTTTTATTTTGGTATGAGTAGGTAGCATTTTTTGTGAGCATTTTTTTTATATGTTGTGCAATATTGAAATATTTGGTATTTTGGCCAATATTTTCATTTGTGGTATGCCTATTTTGATTCCTTTTAAAGCTCATGATATAAAGCTTGAGGTTAAAAATTGTTCAGATTTTGAAATTCGTTCAATTTGGGGAGTTTTTGAGATTCGATGTTTTTTTCGTGTGTAAAATGATTAGTTTTGAAAGATATTTGAATGTTTGTAATTTTCGAAACTGAAATTTGATCATATGCAATAAGTAGTTAGCATTTGTTTTTTGTGGTCATGTTGATATATTTTCCATATTTTGTCGATGGATATAGTTGAAGTTACTGATTTTGCAGCATTTAGTAGTTCTTGGAAATTGTTTAAATATCCTAAAACAATACATATAAAGTGTCTTAAATTTTTTAAAGCATGCTATATATATTTTTTTGGTTCAATTATATTTGGTTCAAAAATTAGTTTGAAACATCTATGTGTCAATATTTTCATTTGTGGTATACGACGCGGATGCAGGGTGAAATTCAATTTTTTTAATGTGCACAATAAAAAATCATTTAGGTTTGAAAATTAGTGAAATGGCAAGAAAGGTTACGTTTTAAAATTGTTCATATTTGGAAGTTCTTAAAACTGCATCGTAGCTTTCGGAAGCTTTTTTTCGCCGTTGTTTTTATGGGTAGAAAAGGATAAGCTATTTTTAGAGAAATTCAATCCGAAAAGGTTTAGCTTTAGCCGGCTAATATTAATTGGCATGAAGAATATTTAATTGCACGATGGTCTTAATTAGGGAACAAAATACCTGTTTGTAACAAATCATAAGTAATTCATATCAATCAATGTGTCATATTTTGGTTGTCCATATATTATCGTTGGTAATGTAATTATTAAAATATTCAAGTTTGTACGGCGCGGGTGTGCGTTAAAATTCAAAGTTCAGAATTTGGACATTGGAAAAATCGTTTAGGTTTGAAATCTGTTGAAATGCAAAAAAAAATACGGTTTAAAATTGTTTAGACTTTTTTAAATAGTTTAGTTTGGAAAGGTGTCTAGTTTTGGATTGTTTTACGTAATAAAACGGTGAGCTATCAAAGTCTTCTGAATTGTTCAGATTTGTAAATCATTGAAGTGCAAAGAGAACGTACGTTAAAAAAATTGTTCAGATTTCGGGAAATATCGTGTGGTAAAATTCAAATCGTGTAAATTGAACTTGTGGTAGATGTGTAATTTAGCTCAATAATTTGAGGAAATACGCTATATGATAATCTGTGAAATTTAATATAAATCCAAACCATATTTGGGGGAATATGAATTTGTGTTCTCTACAATTATTCATGTAATCAAGCATTTGTGGGAAAATTTGCCTTCGTATTTGTAGAGGAAGTGCAGTTGGATTTTTTTTCTTTTTTGATATCTTAGCCCTTTTCGGAATTGGAAAACATGTTTCTTTTTTGTCATAAGTAGCAAATATTTATTTATTTTGAGGAAGTGCAGTTGGATTTTTTTTTTCTTTTTTGATATGTTAGCCCTTTTCGGAATTTCAAAACATGTTTGTTTTTTGTCATAAATAGCAAGTATTTATTTCTTTTGTTTGGTCGGATATGTTATTCATTTTTTTTCCGGTGGATAGATTCAAAAAAATTGTTTTTTGAGTACTTTTTATTTCATGCAAATTGTAACTTGTGTGCTGTCGAGTATATTGTTGTTGAATTTTTGTTTGATTCTAATTTAGCTCAATATTTTGAGGAAGTACATTATATGAGAATTTGTGAAATTTAATATAAGTCCAAGCCATATTTTGGGGATATGAATTTGTATTCCATGAAATTATTCATGTATTCAAGCATTTGTGGAAAAAATACCTTTGTATATTTGGAGGAAATGCATTTGATTTTTTTTCCTGATATATAGGCTTTCGGTCGGATATGTTATCCATATTTTTTCAAGTGGATAGATCCAAACATATTTTTTTTTTGAATACTTTTTATTTTATGCAATTTGTAACTTGTGTGTTGTCGAGTGTGTTGTTAGTGAACTTGTGTTAGATTAAATGTCTATTTTGGCTTAATAATTTGAGGAAATACATTATATGAGAGTTTGTGAAATTTAATTTATATGTGAACCAGAATTTGGGGACATGAATTCGTGTTCTGTGCAATTATCCATGTAATCAAGCATTTGTGGAAAAATTTACCTTTGTGTGTATGAGTGGAATTGTTGTAATTGTAATTAATAAATTAAAAAATCCTTAACTTTTGTGTATTTTTGAAATATATTTTGAAAATTAGGAAATAATCGAGTATTTTTTAGATAGAAAGAATGTCATGGGGAAATACATTTTTTTTCATGTGTAAAAATTATTAGAATTATTAAATTTTTTGAATTTAAATTTTGGAATGTTTACGCTTTGAAGCAATGTAGATATATTGTCGGAATATATTTTGAAATCTAGAAAATAATCAAATATTTTTTAGAGAGAAAGAATGTTGTTGCATGAAGTCCTAAAAAAAAGCAGGGATAAAATAAAAAAACAGGGGAAGAACGCAGCCAGGCCGGCCCACGTAACGGCCCATGTGACCAGCCCAGGCCCGCCATGACATCGCCGTGACGTCACGGTCGGCGGAGCTGCCGCGGCGGCGCGCCACGGCGTCCCAGCACGCGCCGCTGGGCGCGACGGGCACGCCTCGTCGCGGGACGCCCGTATACGGCGGCGCCGCCACGATTTGGTCACCGGAACAGCACCGGCGACGTGCGGACGCGGCGGCGGCCCGCGGTCACGGCGGCGACGATTCCAGCGAGGCGGCGGCCTCCCGGCAAGCAACAGTGGGCGAGGAGGGAGAGCGCGCGGCGGCGGAGGCCGCTGTGGGCGTGGATTTGGGTGGGGTGGTGCGGAGTGGCGGCGGCAGGCCGGAGCGGCGCCGGCGGCTCCCGAACGCAGCGGCGATGATTGCGACGCGATGCGGCCGTCCCAGCACGCGTTCGTCGGCGGAGATGGAGAGGGCGCGATGGCGCACCGCGCCGTGGCCTTCGATCCGAGCGAGGAGGTGCGGTGCAGCGGCACGGCGCGTTGGCGTCCGCGGCGAGTTTGGCGCGGGCGTGAGAGAGGAGGAGGAGGGGGGGATCGTGGCATTTTTGCAAAAAGGAACCCGGAGTTTCACGTAATTGCGAACAGGTCCCTCGCGACGGATTTTCTGTGAAGGATGTGTAATTTTTGGGCTCGCTTGTTTTTTTTGCAAAAATGGCAGCGTGGTGTGAGGATGACATGTGGAGGTCTGATACGTCTCCAACGTATCCATAATTTTTGATGTTCCATGCTTGTTTTATACCAATTGTTACATGTTTTGCATCTACTTTATGTCACTTTTATACATTTTCCGGGACTAACCTATTAACAAGATGCCGAAGCGCCAGTTCCTGTTTTCTGCTGTTTTTGTATTCCAGAAAAGCTAGTCTGGAAATATTCTCGGAATTGGACGAAACTTCACGGGGGATGCTATTTTATCAGAACACACCTGATGGAGTGAAGAAGCAGCAGAGGAGGGCCACGTGGGCCCCACACGCACCCAGGGCGCGGGTCCCCCTGGCGCGCCCTGGGGTGGTGTTCCAAAACCCTAAGTACCCGAGCCATTATCCACGAAAAGTTCCAGAGATGCCGCCGCCATCAACCCTAGCTCGGGAGGGTTCAGAACCTCTTCCCGACACCCTGCCGGAGAGGGGAATCGTCACCGGAGGCTTCTACATCACCATGCCTGCCTCCGAGGTGATGCGTGAGTAGTTCATCCTTGGACTACGGGTCCATAGCAGTAGCTAGATGGTTGTCTCTCCTATTTGTGCCATCATGTTTAGATCTTGTGAGCTGCCCTACATGATCAAGATCATATTATTGTAATGCTACATGTTGTGTTTGCTGGGATCCGATGAATATTGAATATTATGTCAAGTTGATTATCAATCTATCTATGTTATTTATGATCTTGCATGCTCTCCGTTGCTAGTAGATGCTTTGGCCAAGTAGATGCTTGTAACTCCAAGAGGGAGTATTTATGCTAGATAGTGGGTTCATGCCTCCATTAATCTGGGACAGTGACAGAAAGTTCTAAGGTTGTGGATGTGCTGTTGCCACTAGGGTAACCTAACGATGCTATGTCCACGGGCATATGTGTTTGTTTACATTACGCGCTTTACTTAATGCAATTATCCGTTGCTTGCAACTTAATACCAAGGGGAACTCGGATGACAACCCGGCGGTGGATTATTAGTCATAGATGCTGTTGGATAACGGTCTATGTATCTTGTCGTAATGCCCAATTAAATATCATAGTAATCATCATGTCATGTATATGCATTGTCATGCGCTCACTATTGTCAATTGCCCAGCTGTAATTTGTTTACCCAACATGTTAGTTATCTTTTATGGAGAGACACCACTAGTGAACTGTGGACCCCGGTCCATTCTTTTACATGATTAAACCACAAACTGCAAACTGTTCCTTTTTCATTCTCTGCAATTTAATACTCATTTTCCACACCATACGTTTAATCCTTTGTTTTCAGCAAGCCAGTGAGATTGACAACCTCACTGTTTCGTTGGGGCAAAGTAGTTTGATTGTGTTGTGTGCAGTCCACGTTGGTGATCGAGTACGGCGCCGCCGACAACCTTCTGAAGAGTTGCTCCTACTGGTTCGATAACCTTGGTTTCTTTCTGAGGGAAAACTTGCTGCTGACTACATCAACCTTCCTCTTGGGGTCTCCCAACGAGTGTTTTGCATCAAGCTTTTTCTGGCGCCGTTGCCGGGGAGAGCAGTCTTCTGCAAGGGGAGTTTCACGCTTCCAATCTCTTTACTTTGTTTTTGTCTTGCTTAGTTTATTTTATTTTATCTTGTTTGCTTTCAATTATCAAAAACACAAAAAAATTAGTTACTTGCATTTAGTTTATTTTCAGTTTTGTTTCTGTTAGTTATTATGTCTAGCTCTTTACTTGCTATCAATGGTTACTTTCCTTGAAACTAGTCCTATGGCTGAAAACAACATGAGAGAGCTTTATGAAATTTATCTTGAGTTGGGACATGAGTGTTTGAAGAGAAAATTAAAAAGCCTATGGAATTTATTTGCATAACAATCATGATAGTAGCAATGTTATTAGCATACATTCTTTGAACACCATTATTGCTAATGCCATGGAAAGCTCTAAGCTTGGGGAAGCTGGTTTTGATAAAAATGTTATTTTTAGTCCCCAAGCTTGGAGGAAAGAATGCTATATTTGAATGTCATGATTCTATTGAAATATCTCTTTTGATAAATTTGAAGTAAACAACCCCTTGACTCAGTAAAGGAAATTGCAGAAAGTAAAAATGTGCTCCCTAATGTTATTTATGATAATCTCTTGATGATGGTCCTATATTGCCTAATGATATTAATTTTGCTACTATTGTCAAAAGTGGTTTAATGACCCCACTATTTTGAGCTTAATAAAAATTATGTGTTTATAGATCATGATAAGAATGTTTTATGTGATACTATATTGTTGAGTCTATTCATGATGCTACTGAAAATTATTTTGAGAGAGGAAAATATGGTTATAGAAATCTTCATGTTATTAAATTTCCTCTCTTTGTGATGAAAGTTTTGAGCTTTCTCTTGTGTTGCTTTTATATGATGGTTTCTTTAAAACCTACTGGTCATTATGTGAGAGGGAGACACGGTTTCATATTCACAATAATATTAAGTCTCCTCTCTTTATGTTGAAAATTTTAAAGTTGCACTTGTTTTGTCTTCCTATGCTAGTCACTTTGTGCTTCATTTACTTGTTTTCTTACAAGGCTCCTATGCATAGGAAGAGTGTTAGATTTAAACATGTTTTATATATGCTCTTGATGCTCTCTTTTACGTTTCAACTCTCATCTTTATGTGAGCATCATAAAAATCACTATGCCTAGCTAAAAGGCATTAAAGAAAGCGCTTTTGGGAGGCAACCCATTATCTTTTATTTTCAGTATTAGTCAAGGAGTTTGTTTACTTCTGTAGCAACTCCTTTGTATCTTTATTTTCTCGCATTGTTGTGCCAAGAGTAGCCTCTAATGTAAGATGCTTAATTTTGATTGCTGCGCAGAAACAGATTTTTGCTGTTCACTGTACGAAATTCCTAAAATCACCAGATTGTTAAAAAATCTGAAATTTTTGTGCGTAATCTTTATGAATGTCTGAAACTTTCATTAGTTCAGAGTTTTCGATCTGAGCGTCGTAAGTGCCTCGAAAAAATTCGTCTTTGCGGACTGTTCTGTTTTAGACAGATTATGCCTTTTTATTTTGCATTCTCTCTTTTACTAGTGTTGAGTGAAATTCTTTTTTGGGTGGAAGAGCTTCACATAACATCAGTGGCTGTAGCTAATGTTTAAAGTAACAAATCATATTGCGTCTTTATAGAACATGTGAATTTTTGATTATGCACTAACCCTCTAATGAGATCTACTTTGAGTTTGGTGTGACGGAAGTTTTCAAGGGTCAAGAGAGAAGGATGATATAGGATCAAGAAGAGTGAAGAGCTTAAGCTTGGGGAGGCTCCCATGGATCTCCCCAGCATATTTCAAGAAGACTCAAGCGTCTAAGCTTGGGGATGCCCAAGGCATCCCCTTCTTCATCGTCAAAATTATCAGGTCATCTCTAGTGAAACTATATTTTAATTCTTTCACATCATATGTGCTTTTCTTGGAGCGTCTGTGTGCTTTTATTTTCAGTATTGCTTTTATTTTCAATAAAGCTTGACTGGACCCTAGCATTCTTGATTGGGAGAGAGACACGCTCCGCTTTTTCATGAGAATACTCCTATTCTTCACTTATATTTGTTGAGTATTCATATCTAGCGCTGTTCAGCTTTTAGCTCTTGTTTTCATGTATCTCTTGTCAGAGCTATTAGCTTTCTTTTGTAGAAAGTACTCTCTTGCTTCACTTATATTTGTTTGGAGAGTTGATGAAATAAATTGATTGGTGTTTGGTTGGTTCAGAAAATGTTGCATGTGGTAATTGGTATAAGGAAAAACTTGCTTAATCTTGTAGATCACTAAAATGGATAACTTGATGCTTGTCAATTGTTTTGAGTTAACAAGTAGATCATGATTAAATTGTGCATCACATGAGTTAAGCCTATTAGTGAAGAACTACCGTAAAGCTTGTTGAAAATTTGGTTTGCATCGGTGGTATCTCTAAGGTCTAGATATTTTCTAATAACAGGGTTTGGTTAACAAGGAAGACGGTATGAAGTCTTATAACGTTTGCAATATGTTTGTCATATAAAACTTGGTGTACGGGTTGATATTCTTGTTTGCTTACATAACCTTGCTAGCCTAAACTCTGTACTGAGAGGGAATGCTTCTCGTGCATCCAAATCCTTGAGCCAAAATCCATGCCATTTGTGTCCACCATAACTACCTATATGTGGTATTTCCTTGCCACTCCAAGTAAATTTTTCATGTGCTACCTTTAAATTATTCAAAATGTTATTATTCCCTTTTTGTGTCAATGTTTACTAGCTCATGAGGAATTAGTGTGGTTATTCTTTATTCTATTGTCGAATGGACTTTTACACCTGGACTAGTGGCATATACATCCGCTTATCCAATTGCAAAAAGAGCTGGCAACGGGGTGCCCAGTCCCAATTAATTACAACTTTAACCAATTAATTCTCTTCACACTTTTGCCCTGATTCATCAGTAAGCAATGACAAACAGTGAAATACCTGAATGTGTGTAAACCAAAGAGAAAGAGGGATGATCTGCCTTGCTGGTAGAAATAACGTCCTTCATGGGAGCCGCTCTTAAAAGTCCGTTCGACAGGTAGAATACTGTTCTCACCCGCTACCATTCGTTGACAATTAACAAACACCTCTCAAAAATAGATACTCCTCCATGGTATGTGATTGATGGAAGGCACCCGAGGATTCGGTTAGCCATGGCTTGTGTTAGCAAGGTTGGGAGGAGTATCAAATATTTTATGCAATCTCTATATGCTTTCAAAAACCTAAAAGCTCTAGCACATGATTTAATCCCTGCTTCCCTCTGCGAAGGGCCTTTCTTTTACTTTTATGTTGAGTCAGTTTTCCTATTCTTTCTGTCTTCCACAAGCAAACACTAGTGTCAACTTTGTTACAACATGCGTTATATGCAATGTATTGGACTTGTTATACTACTTTGTGTTGACAATATCCATGAGATAAATATGTTGAAAGTTGAAGCAAATGCTGAAACTAAATTCTTCCTTTGTGTTGATTAAATACCTTTTGTTAGAAACTATTGCTTTATGAGTTAACACTTATGCAAAACTGTTTGATGCTTGTCTCGAAAGTACTATTCATGAAAACGTTTAGCTTGTGTGATTCATTGTTTACTCATTATCTATTTGATAGCAAATTATAGACCATTGACTTGGATCACTTCATTCATTTACATGTGCCTTGCAATATTATATGATCAAGATTATGATAGTAGCATGTCACCTCAAAAATTATTTTGTTTTTATCGTTTACCTACTCGAGGACGAGTAGGAACTAAGCTTGGGGATGCTGATACGTCTCAAACGTATCTATAATTTTTGATGTTCCATGCTTGTTTTATACCAATTGCTACATGTTTTGCATCTACTTTATATCACTTTTATACATTTTTTGGGACTAACCTATTAACAAGATGCCGAAGTGCCAGTTCCTGTTTTCTGCTGTTTTTGTATTCCAGAAAAGCTAGTCTGGAAATATTCTCGGAATTGGACGAAACTACACGGGGGTGCCTATTTTTCCAGAACACACCTGACGGAGCGAAGAGCAGCAGAGGAGGGCCACGTGGGCCCCACACGCACCAGGGCGCGGGCCCCCCTGCGCGCCCTGGGGTGGTGTGGGCCCCACGGGTCCTCCAGCCGCCGCCCTTTCGCCTACTTATTCCCCCCGACGCGAAAACCCTAAGTACCTGAGCATATCCACGAAAAGTTCCAGAGACGCCGCCGCGTCAACCCTAGCTCGGGAGGGTTCAGAACCTCTTCCCGGCACCCTGCCGGAGAGGGGAATCGTCACCGGAGGCTTCTACATCGCCATGCCTGCCTCCGGAGTGATGCGTGAGTAGTTCATCCTTGGACTACGGGTCCATAGCAGTAGCTAGATGGTTGTCTCTCCACTTTGTGCCATCATGTTTAGATCTTGTGAGCTGCCCTACATGATCAAGATCATATTATTGTAATGCTACATGTTGTGTTTGCTGGGATCCGATGAATATTGAATATTATGTCAAGTTGATTATCAATCTATCTATATGTTATTTAAGATCTTGCATGCTCTCCGTTACTAGTAGATGCTTTGGCCAAGTAGATGCTTGTAACTCCAAGAGAGAGTATTTATGCTAGATAGTGGGTTCATGCCTCCATTTAATCTGGGACAGTGACAGAAAGTTCTAAGGTTGTGGATGTGCTGTTGCCACTAGGGGTAACCCAACGATGCTATGTCCACGGGCATATGTGTTTGTTTACATTACGCGCTTCACTTAATGCGATTATCCGTTGCTTGCAACTTAATACCAACGGGGAACTCGGATGACAACCTGATACGTCTCAAACGTATCCATAATTTTTGATGTTCCATGCTTGTTTTATACCAATTGTTACATGTTTTGCATCTACTTTATGTCACTTTTATACATTTTCCGGGACTAACCTATTAACAAGATGCCGAAGCGCCAGTTCCTGTTTTCTGCTGTTTTTGTATTCCAGAAAAGCTAGTCTGGAAATATTCTCGGAATTGGACGAAATTTCACGGAGGGTCCTATTTTACCAAGACACACCTGACGGAGCAAAGGAGCACCAGAGGAGGGCCACCAGGAGGCCACACGTGCCAGGGCGCGGGCCCCCCTTCTGCCGCGCCCTGGGTGCGTGTGGGCCCCTCGGGGGTCGCCAGCCGCCGCCCTTTCGCCTACTTATTCCCCCCGATGCAAAAACCCTAGGTACCCGAGCCATTATCCACGAAAAGTTCCAGAGACGCCGCCGCCGTCAACCCTAGCTCGGGAGGGTCCAGAACCTCTTCCCGGCACCCTGCCGGAGAGGGGAATCGTCACCGGAGGCTTCTACATCGCCATGCCTGCCTCCGAGTGATGCGTGAGTAGTTCATCCTTGGACTACGGGTCCATAGCAGTAGCTAGATGGTTGTCTCTCCTATTTGTGCCATCATGTTTAGATCTTGTGAGCTGCCCTACATGATCAAGATCATATTATTGTAATGCTACATGTTGTGTTTGCTGGGATCCGATGAATATTGAATATTATGTCAAGTTGATTATCAATCTATGCCCTATGTTATTTATGATCTTGCATGCTCTCCGTTGCTAGTAGATGCTTTGGCCAAGTAGATGCTTGTGACTCCAAGAGGAGTATTTATGCTAGATAGTGGGTTCATGCCTCCGTTAAATCTGGGACAGTGACAGAAAGTTCTAAGGTTATGGATGTGCTGTTGCCACTAGGGACAACCTAACGATGCTATGTCCACGGGCATATGTGTTTGTTTACATTACGCGCTTTACTTAATGCGATTATCCGTTGCTTGCAACTTAATACCAACGGGGAACTCGGATGACAACCCGGCGGTGGATTATTAGTCATAGACGCTGTTGGATAACGGTCTATGTATCTTGTCGTAATGCCCAATTAAATATCATAGTAATCATCATGCCATGTATATGCATTGTCATGCGCTCACTATTTGTCAATTGCCCAGCTGTAATTTGTTTACCCAACATGTTAGATATCTTTATGGAGAGACACCACTAGTGAACTGTGGACCCCGGTCCATTCTTTTACATTGATTAAACCACAAACTGCAAACTGTTCCTTTTCATTCGCTGCAATTAATACTCATTTTCCACACGAGACGTTTAATCCTTTGTTTTCAGCAAGCCGTGAGATTGACAACCTCACTGTTTCGTTGGGGCAAAGTACTTTGATTGTGTTGTGTGCAGGTCCACGTTGGTGATCGAGTAACGCGCCGCCAACAACCTTCTGAAGAATCGTTACTCCTACTGGTTCGATAACCTTGGTTTCATACTGAGGGAAAACTTGCTGCTAGCTACATCAAACCTTCCTCTTGGGGTCTCCCAACGAGCAAGTACGTCTTGCATCAAGCTATTTTCTGGCGCCGTTGCCGGGGAGTAGCAGTCTTCTGCAAGGGGAGTTTCACTTCCAATCTCTTTACTTTGTTTTTGTCTTGCTTAGTTTATTTTATTTTATCTTGTTTGCTTTCAATTATCAAAAACACAAAAAAATTAGTTACTTGCTTTTACTTTATTTTCAAGTTATTTTCTGTCTGTTTTTAATTCTGCTAAAATGAGTACTCCTGAGAACACTAAGTTGTGTGATTTCACTAGCACAAACAACAATGATTTCATATGCACACCTATTGCTCCACCTGCTGCTTCAGCAGAGTTTATGAAATTAAACCTGCACTTTTAAATCTTGTTATGAAAGAGCAATTTTCTGGTGTTAGTACTGATGATGCTGCTGTTCACCTTAATAACTTTGTTGAACTTTGTGAAATGCAAAAGCTCAAGGAAGTAGATGGTGATATTATTAAACTGAAACTTTTTCCTTTCTCCTTGAGAGGACGTGCTAAAGAATGGTTGCTATCTTTGCCTAGAAATAGTATTGATTCATGGACTAAATGCAAAGATGCTTTTATTGGAAAATATTATCCTCCTGCTAAGATTATTTCTTTGAGAAGTAGCATAATGAATTTTAAGCAATTTGATAATGAACATGTTGCTCAAGCATGGGAGAGAATGAAATCATTGGTTAAAAATTGTCCCACTCACGGACTGACTACTTGGATGATCATCCAAACCTTCTATGCAGGATTAAATTTTTCTTCAAGGAATTTATTGGATTCGGCCGCTGGAGGTACCTTTATGTCCATCACTTTGGGTGCTGCAACAAAGCTTCTTGATGATATGATGATTAATTATTCTGAGTGGCACACCGAGAGAGCTCCAACAGGTAAGAAGGTAAATTCTGTTGAAGAAACCTCTCTTGAGTGCCAAAATTGATGCTATTATGTCTATGCTTGCAAATGGTCAAACACATGTTGATCCAAATAATGTTCCTTTAGCTTCTTTGGTTGCTCAAGAAGAGCATGTTGATGTGAACTTCATTAAAAATAATAACTTCAACAACAATGCTTATAGGAATAATTTTGGTAATAGCAATTATAGGCCCTATCCTTCTAATAGTGGCAATGGTTATGGAATTCCTATGGTAGATCTGAATGCCTAGTGAGGAAAGGATGCTAGAAATTGAAAAGGCCACTAAAATTTTATGCAAAAGCAATATGAGCAAAACCAACTTTTACTAGGACTATGGATGAACAATCTGCTATGCTAAAAAATATAAGCCATCAACTTGAGAATTTAAATAGGGAAATTTCTGGTTTGCAACTAAAATTTCTCATGCTGAAACTTGTATTTCATCGATGTCTGAAACACAATCTTCTTTGATTAATAAGATGGCAGCTAAGCCCGAAACAATTGAGAGTAATCTTTGCAACAACCAATGCTATACAAGTTAAAATTGATAACAATGTGAGGATGTTAGCCGAATTGCATGCTAGATGGGAAAGAGAGGATGAAATTGCTAGAAAGAATAATATTGCTAGAGTTTATACTATTACTACTTCTGAAAATGCTTCAAACACAAGTGTTAGCAAACTCCTACCATTAATGGCAAGATAATTGGTGTTGGTAATGTTTCCACTTCTATTGCAAAATGTCCTAAATTGCTGATAACTCTGAAACTGTCTTGATAAAGATGCTGAAATTTCTAGCAATAAGGAAGAGATAATTCCATTACTTTTGATGATAATGATTTTGATTTTGATGGTTGTAATTTCTGAAGTAATTAATTTTTGCAAAAGCTTGCTAGAAGTCCTAAGGCAAGTGAGATAAACATGGCTTTTACTAAACATATTACTAATGCTCTCATACAAGTTAGGGAGGAAAAATTGAAACGTGAAGTATCTATCCCTAGGAAGTTAGAAGATGGTTGGGAGCCCATCATTAAAATGAAATTGAATGACTTTGATTGCAATGCTTTGTGTGACCTTGGTGCTAGTATTTCTGTTATGCCTAAAAGATTATATGATATGCTTGATTTAGCACCTTTGGAAAATTGTTACTTGGATGTTCACCTTGCTGATTCTACTATTAAAAAACCTTTGGGAAGAATTGATGATGTTCTTATCATGGTTAACAACAATTATGTCCCCGTTGATTTTATTGTCTTGGATATTGAATGCAATCCATCATGCCCTATTGTGCTGGGAAGACCTTTTCTTAGAACTGTAGGTGCTATTATTGATATGAAAGAAGGGAATATAAAATATCAATTTCCTCTCAAGAAAGGTATGGAACACTTTCCTAGGAAGAAGATTAAGCCACCTTATGATTCTATTGTTCGAACAAATTACAATGTTGATGCTTCTTCACTTGGTAATACTTGATGCATGCTTTGTGCCTAGCTAAAAGGCGTTAAAGAAAAGCGCTTATGGGAGGCAACCCATTTTATTTTTCTGCAATTTTTCTTTTATTGAGTCAAGGAGTTTGTTTACTTCTGTAGCAACTCCTTTGTATCTTTATTTTCTCGCATTGTTGTGCCAAGAGTAGCCTCTAATGTTAAGATGCTTAATTTTGATTGCTGCGCAGAAACAGATTTTTGCTGTTCACTGTACGAAATTCCTAAAATCACCAGATTGTTAAAAATCTGAAATTTTTGTGCGTAATCTTTATGAATGTCTGAATCTTTCATTAGTTCAAGTTTCTCGATCTGAGCGTGTAAGTGCCTCGAAAAAATTCGTCTTTGCGGACTGTTCTGTTTTAGACAGATTATGCCTTTTTATTTTGCATTCTCTCTTTTACTAGTGTTGAGTGAAATTCTTTTTTGGGTGGAAGAGCTTCACATAACATCAGTGGCTGTAGCTAATGTTTAAAGTAAAATCATATTGCGTCTTTATAGAACATGTGAGTTTTTGATTATGCACTAACCCTCTAATGAGATCTACTTTGAGTTTGGTGTGACGGAAGTTTTCAAGGGTCAAGAGAGAAGGATGATATAGGATCAAGAAGAGTGAAGAGCTTAAGCTTGGGGAGGCTCCCATGGATCTCCCCAGCATATTTCAAGAAGACTCAAGCGTCTAAGCTTGGGGATGCCCAAGGCATCCCCTTCTTCATCGTCAAAATTATCAGGTCATCTCTAGTGAAACTATATTTTAATTCTTTCACATCATATGTGCTTTTCTTGGAGCGTCTGTGTGCTTTTATTTTCAGTATTGCTTTTATTTTCAATAAAGCTTGACTGGACCCTAGCATTCTTGATTGGGAGAGAGACACGCTCCGCTTTTTCATGAGAATACTCCTATTCTTCACTTATATTTGTTGAGTATTCATATCTAGCGCTGTTCAGCTTTTAGCTCTTGTTTTCATGTATCTCTTGTCAGAGCTATTAGCTTTCTTTTGTAGAAAGTACTCTCTTGCTTCACTTATATTTGTTTGGAGAGTTGATTAAATAAATTGATTGGTGTTTGGTTGGTTCAGAAAATGTTGCATGTGGTAATTGGTATAAGGAAAAACTTGCTTAATCTTGTAGATCACTATTGGATAACTTGATGCTTGTCAATTGTTTTGAGTTAACAAGTAGATCATGATTAAATTGTGCATCATGAGTTAAGCCTATTAGTGAAGAACTACCGTAAAGCTTGTTGAAAATTTGGTTTGCATCGGTGGTATCTCTAAGGTCTAGATATTTTCTAATAACGGGTTTGGTTAACAAGGAAGACGGTATGAAGTCTTATAACGTTTGCAATATGTTTGTCATATAAAACTTGGTGTACGGGTTGATATTCTTGTTTGCTTACATAACCTTGCTAGCCTAAACTCTGTACTGAGAGGGAATGCTTCTCGTGCATCCAAATCCTTGAGCCAAAATCCATGCCATTTGTGTCCACCATAACTACCTATATGTGGTATTTCCTTGCCACTCCAAGTAAATTTTTCATGTGCTACCTTTAAATTATTCAAAATGTTATTATTCCCTTTTTGTGTCAATGTTTACTAGCTCATGAGGAATTAGTGTGGTTATTCTTTATTCTTTGTCAATGGACTTTTACACCTGGACTAGTGGCATATACATCCGCTTATCCTCTAATTTGCAAAAAGAGCTGGCAACGGGGTGCCCAGTCCCAATTAATTACAACTTTAACCAATTAATTCTCTTCACACTTTTGCCCTGATTCATCAGTAAGCAATGACAAACAGTGAAATACCTGAATGTGTGTAAACCAAAGAGAAAGAGGGATGATCTGCCTTGCTGGTAGAAATAACGTCCTTCATGGGAGCCGCTCTTAAAAGTCCGTTTGACAGGTAGAATACTGTTCTCACCCGCTACCATTCGTTGACAATTAACAAACACCTCTCAAAAATAGATACTCCTCCATGGTATGTGATTGATGGAAGGCACCCGAGGATTCGGTTAGCCATGGCTTGTGTTAGCAAGGTTGGGAGGAGTATCAAATATTTTATGCAATCTCTATATGCTTTCAAAAACCTAAAAGCTCTAGCACATGATTTAATCCCTGCTTCCCTCTGCGAAGGGCCTTTCTTTTACTTTTATGTTGAGTCAGTTTTCCTATTCTTTCTGTCTTCCACAAGCAAACACTAGTGTCAACTTTGTTACAACATGCGTTATATGCAATGTATTGGACTTGTTATACTACTTTGTGTTGACAATATCCATGAGATAAATATGTTGAAAGTTGAAGCAAATGCTGAAACTAATTCTTCCTTTGTGTTGATTGAATACCTTTTTTAGAAACTATTGCTTTATGAGTTAACACTTATGCAAAACTGTTTGATGCTTGTCTCGAAAGTACTATTCATGAAAACGTTTAGCTTGTGTGATTCATTGTTTACTCATTATCTATTTGATAGCAAATTATAGACCATTGACTTGGATCACTTCATTCATTTACATGTGCCTTGCAATATTATATGATCAAGATTATGATGGTAGCATGTCACCTCAAAAATTATTTTGTTTTTATCGTTTACCTACTCGAGGACGAGTAGGAACTAAGCTTGGGGATGCTGATACGTCTCAAACGTATCTATAATTTTTGATGTTCCATGCTTGTTTTATACCAATTGCTACATGTTTTGCATCTACTTTATATCACTTTTATACATTTTTTGGGACTAACCTATTAACAAGATGCCGAAGTGCCAGTTCCTGTTTTCTGCTGTTTTTGTATTCCAGAAAAGCTAGTCTGGAAATATTCTCGGAATTGGACGAAACTACACGGGGGTCCTATTTTACCAGAACACCCTGACGGAGCAAAGGAGCACAGAGGAGGGCCACCAGGAGGCCACACGCCAGGGCGCGGGCCCCCCTCTGCCGCGCCCTGGGTGGTGTGGGCCCCTCGGGGGTCGCAGCCGCCGCCCTTTCGCCTACTTATTCCCCCCGACGCGAAAACCCTAAGTACCTGAGCAAATATCCACGAAAAGTTCCAGAGACGCCGCCGCCGTCAACCCTAGCTCGGGAGGGTTCAGAACCTCTTCCCGGCACCCTGCCGGAGAGGGGAATCGTCACCGGAGGCTTCTACATCGCCATGCCTGCCTCCGGAGTGATGCGTGAGTAGTTCATCCTTGGACTACGGGTCCATAGCAGTAGCTAGATGGTTGTCTCTCCACTTTGTGCCATCATGTTTAGATCTTGTGAGCTGCCCTACATGATCAAGATCATATTATTGTAATGCTACATGTTGTGTTTGCTGGGATCCGATGAATATTGAATATTATGTCAAGTTGATTATCAATCTATCTATGTTATTTAAGATCTTGCATGCTTTCCGTTACTCGTAGATGCTTTGGCCAAGTAGATGCTTGTAACTCCAAGAGAGAGTATTTATGCTAGATAGTGGGTTCATGCCTCCGTTTAATCTGGGACAGTGACAGAAAGTTCTAAGGTTGTGGATGTGCTGTTGCCACTAGGGATAACCTAACGATGCTATGTCCACGGGCATATGTGTTTGTTTACATTACGCGCTTTACTTAATGCAATTATCCGTTGCTTGCAACTTAATACCAACGGGGACTCGGATGACAACCCGGCGGTGGATTATTAGTCATAGATGCTGTTGGATAACGGTCTATGTATCTTGTCGTAATGCCCAATTAAATATCATAGTAATCATCATGTCATATATATGCATTGTCATGCGCTCACTATTTGTCAATTGCCCAGCTGTAATTTGTTTACCCAACATGTTAGATATCTTTATGGAGAGACACCACTAGTGAACTGTGGACCCCGGTCCATTCTTTTACACTGATTAAACCACAAACTGCAAACTGTTCCTTTTCATTCGCTGCAATTTAATACTCATTTTCCACACGATACGTTTAATCCTTTGTTTTCAGCAAGCCGGTGAGATTGACAACCTCACTGTTTCGTTGGGGCAAAGTACTTTGATTGTGTTGTGTGCAGGTCCACGTTGGTAATCGAGTAACGGCGCCGCCAACAACCTTCTGAAGAATCGTTACTCCTACTGGTTCGATAAACCTTGGTTTCATATTGAGGGAAAACTTGCTGCTAGGCTACATCAAACCTTCCTCTTGGGGTCTCCCAATGAGCAAGTACGTCTTGCATCACAACCCGGCGGTGGATTATTAGTCATAGACGCTGTTGGATAACGGTCTATGTATCTTGTCGTAATGCCCAATTAAATATCATAGTAATCATCATGCCATGTATATGCATTGTCATGCGCTCACTATTTGTCAATTGCCCAGCTGTAATTTGTTTACCCAACATGTTAGATATCTTTATGGAGAGACACCACTAGTGAACTGTGGACCCCGGTCCAATTCTTTACATTGATTAAACCACAAACTGCAAACTGTTCCTTTTCATTCGCTGCAACTTAATACTCATTTTTCACACGAGACGTTTAATCCTTTGTTTTTAGCAAGCCGGTGAGATTGACAACCTCACTGTTTCGTTGGGGCAAAGTACTTTGATTGTGTTGTGTGCAGGTCCACGTTGGTGATCGAGTAACGGCGCCGCCGACAACCTTCTGAAGAATCGTTACTCCTACTGGTTCGATAAACCTTGGTTTCATACTGAGGGAAAACTTGCTGCTAGGCTACATCAAACCTTCCTCTTGGGTCTCCCAACGAGCAAGTACGTCTAGCATCAAGGTCCGAGGACCAAAAGAGGTGGGCCCACGCGGCCAGGTATCTGGGCCCTCGACGCTCCGTTGCCGTCGATCTTTCTTCCAGAAGCTTCGTCTTGACCTAAAACCGACTATAAAAATAGTCCCCGAGGCTCTTCGGAGAGGAGCGCCGCACAAACACAGAAACCACGAAACAGAGATCAGGAGCTGCAGATTGGAGGGGGAAAACTCCGGGGGGGCGCTGCCGGGGAGGTCTCCACCTCCTCCAACGACATCTCCATCAACTCCATGATGAAGAGGGAGTAGTCCACCCCTGGACTATGGGTTTGTGGAAGTAACTTATCTATCTCTCTCTCTTGTGCTTCACTAATTAGCACCGTATGAGCTGCCGAACATGATTACGGTCATCTATGTAATACTGATGACTCCCAAGTGCAGAGATCAATTGTAGTACCTTTCAATTAGAAAAGGTTGTCCAACCCACGAGGAGCTGAAGGTATTGGTTAGCAAGATCGATAAATAAAACAATGAAAGATGCGAGTGTTTTTGGTATTTTTGGTTGTAAAGGGCAATGCAGAAAATAAACTGTAGCAAGTCAAAGCTCTCAAAGAGAGAAAGCCCAATCCTCCTCTTATGTGCAAGAGGACAAGCTCAAGTGATGTGTAACTTATAAGTGGAAACCGTTCCCGAGGGCGGCATGGATATTACTAGGCATAGAGATTTATTAAACAACACGCCGAATATCTTGTCAAGTTTTAATCTTTTTCGGACGGAGCCATTTTTTAGGTAAAGCTAAATAAATAAACTAAACCCCTTATGATGGATCATGTGGCCAAGCAAATGACTGCACAAGAATTATTAAGACGAAAAGTCCCACCATAGCATTACACTCTAAGGTCCCCAATACTAATACCCTCATAATGCAACTTCATGAGTCGGACGAGGGTTTATGTATCCTCCCAAGTCACCCTCAATTCATTACACTACGGTGTTCTCCTATGAGCCCATAAAGGTGAAGTGTTGTGCAGTCGACGTTCGCACAACACCATCATAGAATCACATAAAAGATAAACACTTGACAAAATACCAACACATGTCATATATAAATCATTGCCAATTCATCCTATGCCCTCAGGAACATACGAGAACTACTCACAACGTGCAAACATGATGATATTTAGTGACATAAGTGGTACAATGCAATCTGAAAATATAACTTCACCTCCAAATAATGACAAGTACTCAATCACAAACATGAATAGCAGCACAAGACAAGTATCTAGGGTATAGCAACTTTCAAACTACGAGGGGAACGAGGTGGATCACGGAGATGATGATGGAGATGGTGCTGGTCTTGGTGGTGGTGATGATGTAGAGGCCTCCTCCCACGCCAAGGAGGAGAGGTGATGACGATGACGGTGATTTCCCCCTCCTCCGGAACTCCGGAGCAGCAGAGTCTGATTCCCCTCGGAGAGAATCAGGAGTTTCGCCGCCGCCACGGCCTCGGATGGACTTGGAAAAATTAGGGCGTCACTTTTCAGGGAGGACGAAGGCGTGCATAAAAAGCCCCAGGCGAGGAAGTGCTCGAGGCCCCACTTGGTGGGTCCCACACGGCCAGGTACTGTGGCCGCGTGGGCCCACCCATCTTGGGCCTTGTGAGGACCGGAATTACACTTCCAGACCTCCTGTGTAATCATGTCAATCCCAAGATCAATGTTGACAACACAGCGAAATGATACCATTGCAGAACGTACAAAAAGTACAGTTACATAGTTTGAATAGCAATAGCGAAATGTCTTGTGACATTTGTTACAATCAGAAAGCTCAGCGGAAATATAAATGCAAAGTGACTCCATCTAGCCACAGGCAGTCGATGTAGTCCACGAGGCCTCACTCTTAAGCATCGTCGTAGTAGTCGTAGTCTTCTTCTTCGTAGTGATCTGAATAATCAACAAAAGCAATGCGATGAGTACATAATAATGTACTCAGCGTGCCCCCTCATGCAAAACCTATAATAGCTACATGTGGCTTCAAAGAAAGGCTATATGGTTCTTTTGCATAAAAGCTAATTTTGTTTGCAATACCATATGTAGTAGTTTTGATAAAAACGATTTTAGATGAAAACATGTTTTGTATTCAGTGTAATGTTTCTCATCATTGTGAGTGTCCTTGACACCTCACGTTCTCCATAAGATTCCAGAATAGGGGTAGAGGGAAGTAGCAAAACAGGTTCCTGTATGTCAAGAAAGATTCATGTGTCGTCCATGACCGTGGACACGGCTATTCGAATAGTTTTACACTCTGCAGAGGTGGTACACTTTCACCACACGTCACAAACTCGCCTAATTACAACCAGCCGTCGCTAGCATAGCAATAGAGAATTCGTGACAAGGTCTTTTAGCTAGATCCCCCAAAGATGTGACATGCCCACCGGGTATGGCGCCGGAACTGAGAGTACGTCCCCAAACCGGTCCCCCCATCTGTGCCGAAGGTTCTCCCGTAGGCAGACACCCCATCTGCGGTACGGCGACATCGACACCAAAGGCTGACTAACTTACTTGACCCAGCCAGAGCCCATTAGCATGTGGTTGTACGGTGGTCACAATCTTCAAATCCGAGACTTATTAGGCCCTTATGCGGCACGGACGACGGATTGCCCCCTTCAGCTAGTGAAGGGCAGCCAATCGCTCCTTCATCAGTTGATCCAGCAGTCGCCCGCGCCAATGTTTAGATGGTAAGTTACACCCAGAGTAGAAGGTAGAGTAGAGGAAGCAACAACGGCGTATCAGCCAAGCTCAACGAGCTCATCAAGTTCAGAAAGATGTTTGTGACCCAAGGGTCAACCAATTCCTCCAAAGAGGCAAGATAAAGATATCCTACTGGATATTAAGCATGGCTAAGCATTTCTACTCTACAGGATTACTATATAATTTCTACTCAGGGTATCAAGTATATAAGGCGACAGGCGGATCAGGCTGGTGTGTCAATCGACACGCCTGTAAATTAAAAATAGCATGCATAATTTTAAAACAATAAATAATGCCCCTTTTAAAAACATAGGATAAAAACATGAGAGGGGGGGCATGCCTTCGTTGACGAATCTTCTTCTTATTATTCTTCTTCAGTAAGCTGATTATAACCACGTTCTTCAATAAGCTGATTATATCCGTCCAACCACGTCACTCCCTACTCGTCGTAACAGTAGCAAATGGCAACCAAATAAATACCAGAGCAATAATTACCAAATCCAAATGAAATACAAATGAGAATGCATGGAGTAGTAGTGGGAGAAGAATATAGAACAACTTGATAGAATTGTGAAAGTGAGTTGTGACAACTCAGATATGAATCAAATGGCATGGATAGGATGCTAGGATAGATTATCAAGATAAAGAGCTAGGATTAGATATGTGGATAGATTATCATACTAGAATGTCGTCATAAAGAGATACATGTAGATCTTACTATACTGTCTACAAACCCAACATAGGGGCTATAACATAGTTGGTCGTACCCGTGTAACCCGATAAACTCAATAACGTATAAACTATAGAAAAACTAGATACTTAGCAAACATGTAAACAAGACATATCAACAAACCATATCATACTAGTTTGCAATAATCAAACCAACACCTGTCATACTAGTAATATAAACAGTAGCTAGGACTATTTAGCATGCTAACATAAGCATATAAGCAAAACAAGAGCTAAGGTAAACATCATCATATATAAAACGACAACAATTGCAAGCGAAATTTGATACAGCTGAAACACACATTACACTTGCAAACCATATAGCTCCACAACTAAACACATGAGAGTAACATAAACAATAAACAACTACAACCATGCTATAATTCAGCGATAATAAGCTAAGAACTAAACAAGGCGTAATAACATGTAAAACATATGAATCATGCCATAGCAAGATATCAAACTAATATATGCCATCAACAATAAACATATATAGATACATTTAATAACAAGAATACCATCACAAGCATATATGAACAAAGCATATTATATACTAAGCAAAGGTCATAACATATATAACACTATATGAGACTAATCACGAATGATATACAAGTCTTCTACATTTGGGAGATACAACAGCATAATAACGAAATAACGATCAAGCATAACATTACCAATATTAGATAACAAAGCATACAAGTATATACTACAAATCATATTCATGCCATTCTATGATCTACTTAAAATAAAACACATGCTCACAAGTATATACAATGGTATGATATTATCATATGCAGTACCTACGTGTCATACAAACTATCATAAGCACGAGATGATCTACTACAATAAGTAACACACAACTAGTAAAGTAACATACATGTATTAGACACACAATATACATCTAAAACCAAACAACCACTCAAAGTATATTGTCATCTAGTCAATATGCAAGTCTATTCTAGCATACATGAAGACAAGGAACCATAACATGTAATGCTAACATGAAAAAAATCTAAACAATCATAAACATAACACAACGAACGGATCAATCAAATGCATGCAACATGAAGTTAGATAATGAATAATTATACATACATGCAAGCCATTAACACACATCCAAGCACAAAGATATGCAACTAGAATAAATAGAACTAAACATTATATTAAACACATGACACACAATATACAAAGATAGCTAAGCATGAATGATAAATTAGACAAACGACTCGCGGGCAATAGCACGATAATATACTTATAAGATGAATGTAATAACTATGTCCATCTATGAACTAGTAAGCAACAACATTAATCAAAGAATGACATCTTCATATAAAGTACTAACACGTTTCACAAAAGTACTAAACAACTAATAAACTACTACTAAGCAAAACTTATCTAAACATGTCACAAAATAACACATAGAAATTAAAGAAAACTCCTACACATGTGATTTAACTAGGAAAATAGATCGCACACAAAATCAAGTACACAATTCAAAAACAATTTGATTCGACTCAAAATTCGGTATATTAATACCCATCTTAAAATATACCCACTGTAATTAAAATATAACCCCACCAAATGGTTTATGCAGTCGTATAGATAGTTTGATATGCTCCGGTCGAAGTCTAAAGATGAACAGAACATGATACTAGATGGCGATGTCGATTTTAGATGAATTGGCAGCAACGGTGTTTTCTCTACGGTGGTGGGATTGGAGATCGATCTTCTTCTCTGAACTTATGGAGATGAGTTGCACAAAGTTACGCGAAAGGATATGACAGAATGGTGCTGAAAATTGAGGATGAAATAACCACGTCGACACTGGACATGATTAAGTGTTGGCGTGGACAGTGACATGTATAGGTTGCAAAAAGATGTCTAGGAGGCAGGGCTACATGATATGAGACTACGTGGCAAAGGGATTGATATGATTCTCACCGTACGCGATGAATTCGTCTGACGAACTCCATGAACAGAGTAGATGTGATCGCCAAATTCGTCCGGTGCGATAAACAAATCCAGCTTGTGATAGCCTGATTCGATCCTCCTCCTCCGCGCAGTTCTTATGGCGCAGAAGTTCCGCTTGTGGTAGCCGATCGCTGGAAACATGAGCGTCGTCGTCGTCGTTGACAGTCTCACCGGAGCTTCGCGAGATTGGATCGTTGGCGAGCTAGGACTTGTGCTGGTGGTGAGAGATGGAAAGGAGGGCAAGAGAATCTACTGGATGCTTTAGATAGGCAGGGGCTGGCTACTGGCGTTTCGTATCGGTGCGTGCATAGATAGGATGCAGTGCGAGCACGGACTGCAAATCAATTCCGGAGTAAATAGAATTTGATGCTGCAGTTTCTGGTGTGAGGCGTTTCTGTTTGATGAATATGTGTGGCGGACTGCTCGGCTGGAGATGCTGTGTCGCCGGTGAGTCAAGTCGAGCGATCGCTCGGCTGGTTGGCTCGACTCGTGCTTACTGGGATGGTGCGATGTACTATAATCCCATGGATACGCATCGCTGAAAAAGGAAAGAAAAGTAAAGGATCGATCGGTGCATCGATCGTACATGAGAACGGAAAAGAACGAGGAAGAGAAACTAGCTAGCGACCTGTGCTAGTTCAGCCTGTCCAGGCTTGGCCTACTGCCAAAGATTGCACGTACATGCATATGGATACCCATTGGAATTTTAGAGAGAGAAGGATATGAGGAAATAGTAAAGAAGGAAAGAAATCAATCGATGATGTACTAGTTACGTACTGGAGTATACGTACTTACGTGTGAATAGCTGGAGGATTAAATCCAATTAGGAAAATCTAGTAAATGCTATAAAGCTCCAAAAAAATTAATATACGAAACGAATTTATGAAAACAAAGTCAAATCCAAAAGAGGATATTTTAATAAGCTGAAGCCAAGAAAATACAATCTAAAATGAGGGGAAAATAAAATAAGAGATTTATTTAAGTTGATGCTAAATTCATTTTATACCTTCATGTTTATGAAAAATCGAGTTAAGTTTTAATTAATCAAACGAAATTTTCTAGTCCTCATTTTAGATAAAAGTTTTTGAAAACTCCAAAAATCGGTCCGTTACAATTCTACCCCACTTAAAAGAATCTCGTCCCCGAGATTCGGGCTCACTATAGAATGGGTTTTGGATGGCTGCTGGGCTCGGTTGAGGCTTTTCAATCTTTACTTTGGATATCTGTCCGCTACCCCTCTTAAAGGAACTCTCGTTGAGGATTTTTCAAACATCTCTTCGAGGTTGGTTAGTGTGTCTTTCTTGCATCGCTTGGTCGCGCGGTGCTCCCAAGAGTATGATGAACATGGTGGTAGAGTAGTATTCTCGTTCTTTGCATAAGCTCAAGCTATCATAGATTGGGGACAATGTATGGTTGGGTAGCTTGCATCATCGTCTGGTTAGCTTCACGGTGTCCTCAGGCGGTGTGTACTATCTCACTTTCAAGCATCTTCCTTCCTTCTTGATTTGCATGGAAGGTTGTAGCAATAGTCTTCGATACTGGTAAAGCACATATCTTCCCTTCACTTTATGGGTCTTTAGAGCTTCATGCAAATTGGTATAATTGGCGTTCACAATTTGCTTTGTTTCCAAGGCTCATAGGTAAGAGGGAAAAGAATAAGACGCGTGCAAGAACCTAGTTTGGGAGAGATATCCAAGAATAAAACATGAGTCCAACCAAAAGGTTTCTACAGAAGAATTCAGAAGCACAAAATATTTTCTTTGAAATTACATAGGTTTTAGCATGACTGCACATATAAAGGTGCAAAAGGCAAAAATATGCAGACATTGCTCAAGCAAAAACATTTTTTTTACGACTAAACGATATCAACTATACACCTTCAGGGTGTTTCCTAACTTACCCTATATATGGTTGGTTGGTCATAGCAGGTCTTGGTGTCCGATCTTCAACACCGAAGAACAATGAGTGGGGTCGACGACTCTTGACTCCATGAGTTCTTGAGATGGTTCTATTGGATAGGGTATGGGATACTAAAGAAGTAGTTAGGGAAGAAGCAATTAAGCACAATGTTGAACAAGATAAGAAAGGGAATAGAAATAGTCGAGAAGTAGACTACGAGGATTTTTATAAATAGTATTTTACTTTTAAATAACCCCTAAGGCTTTCCATTTCTACCTAAGGCCACGTGACTAGGCCGACGTCGGCTCTGATACCACTTCTGTGAGGACCGGAATTACACTTCCAGACCTCCTGTGTAATCATGTCAATCCCAAGATCAATGTTGACAACACAGCGAAATGATACCATTGCAGAACGTACAAAAAGTACAGTTACATAGTTTGAATAGCAATAGCGAAATGTCTTGTGACATTTGTTACAATCAGAAAGCTCAGCGGAAATATAAATGCAAAGTGACTCCATCTAGCCACAGGCAGTCGATGTAGTCCACGAGGCCTCACTCTTAAGCATCGTCGTAGTAGTCGTAGTCTTCTTCTTCGTAGTGATCTGAATAATCAACAAAAGCAATGCGATGAGTACATAATAATGTACTCAGCGTGCCCCCTCATGCAAAACCTATAATAGCTACATGTGGCTTCAAAGAAAGGCTATATGGTTCTTTTGCATAAAAGCTAATTTTGTTTGCAATACCATATGTAGTAGTTTTGATAAAAACGATTTTAGATGAAAACATGTTTTGTATTCAGTGTAATGTTTCTCATCATTGTGAGTGTCCTTGACACCTCACGTTCTCCATAAGATTCCAGAATAGGGGTAGAGGGAAGTAGCAAAACAGGTTCCTGTATGTCAAGAAAGATTCATGTGTCGTCCATGACCGTGGACACGGCTATTCGAATAGTTTTACACTCTGCAGAGGTGGTACACTTTCACCACACGTCACAAACTCGCCTAATTACAACCAGCCGTCGCTAGCATAGCAATAGAGAATTCGTGACAAGGTCTTTTAGCTAGATCCCCCAAAGATGTGACATGCCCACCGGGTATGGCGCCGGAACTGAGAGTACGTCCCCAAACCGGTCCCCCCATCTGTGCCGAAGGTTCTCCCGTAGGCAGACACCCCATCTGCGGTACGGCGACATCGACACCAAAGGCTGACTAACTTACTTGACCCAGCCAGAGCCCATTAGCATGTGGTTGTACGGTGGTCACAATCTTCAAATCCGAGACTTATTAGGCCCTTATGCGGCACGGACGACGGATTGCCCCCTTCAGCTAGTGAAGGGCAGCCAATCGCTCCTTCATCAGTTGATCCAGCAGTCGCCCGCGCCAATGTTTAGATGGTAAGTTACACCCAGAGTAGAAGGTAGAGTAGAGGAAGCAACAACGGCGTATCAGCCAAGCTCAACGAGCTCATCAAGTTCAGAAAGATGTTTGTGACCCAAGGGTCAACCAATTCCTCCAAAGAGGCAAGATAAAGATATCCTACTGGATATTAAGCATGGCTAAGCATTTCTACTCTACAGGATTACTATATAATTTCTACTCAGGGTATCAAGTATATAAGGCGACAGGCGGATCAGGCTGGTGTGTCAATCGACACGCCTGTAAATTAAAAATAGCATGCATAATTTTAAAACAATAAATAATGCCCCTTTTAAAAACATAGGATAAAAACATGAGAGGGGGGGCATGCCTTCGTTGACGAATCTTCTTCTTATTATTCTTCTTCAGTAAGCTGATTATAACCACGTTCTTCAATAAGCTGATTATATCCGTCCAACCACGTCACTCCCTACTCGTCGTAACAGTAGCAAATGGCAACCAAATAAATACCAGAGCAATAATTACCAAATCCAAATGAAATACAAATGAGAATGCATGGAGTAGTAGTGGGAGAAGAATATAGAACAACTTGATAGAATTGTGAAAGTGAGTTGTGACAACTCAGATATGAATCAAATGGCATGGATAGGATGCTAGGATAGATTATCAAGATAAAGAGCTAGGATTAGATATGTGGATAGATTATCATACTAGAATGTCGTCATAAAGAGATACATGTAGATCTTACTATACTGTCTACAAACCCAACATAGGGGCTATAACATAGTTGGTCGTACCCGTGTAACCCGATAAACTCAATAACGTATAAACTATAGAAAAACTAGATACTTAGCAAACATGTAAACAAGACATATCAACAAACCATATCATACTAGTTTGCAATAATCAAACCAACACCTGTCATACTAGTAATATAAACAGTAGCTAGGACTATTTAGCATGCTAACATAAGCATATAAGCAAAACAAGAGCTAAGGTAAACATCATCATATATAAAACGACAACAATTGCAAGCGAAATTTGATACAGCTGAAACACACATTACACTTGCAAACCATATAGCTCCACAACTAAACACATGAGAGTAACATAAACAATAAACAACTACAACCATGCTATAATTCAGCGATAATAAGCTAAGAACTAAACAAGGCGTAATAACATGTAAAACATATGAATCATGCCATAGCAAGATATCAAACTAATATATGCCATCAACAATAAACATATATAGATACATTTAATAACAAGAATACCATCACAAGCATATATGAACAAAGCATATTATATACTAAGCAAAGGTCATAACATATATAACACTATATGAGACTAATCACGAATGATATACAAGTCTTCTACATTTGGGAGATACAACAGCATAATAACGAAATAACGATCAAGCATAACATTACCAATATTAGATAACAAAGCATACAAGTATATACTACAAATCATATTCATGCCATTCTATGATCTACTTAAAATAAAACACATGCTCACAAGTATATACAATGGTATGATATTATCATATGCAGTACCTACGTGTCATACAAACTATCATAAGCACGAGATGATCTACTACAATAAGTAACACACAACTAGTAAAGTAACATACATGTATTAGACACACAATATACATCTAAAACCAAACAACCACTCAAAGTATATTGTCATCTAGTCAATATGCAAGTCTATTCTAGCATACATGAAGACAAGGAACCATAACATGTAATGCTAACATGAAAAAAATCTAAACAATCATAAACATAACACAACGAACGGATCAATCAAATGCATGCAACATGAAGTTAGATAATGAATAATTATACATACATGCAAGCCATTAACACACATCCAAGCACAAAGATATGCAACTAGAATAAATAGAACTAAACATTATATTAAACACATGACACACAATATACAAAGATAGCTAAGCATGAATGATAAATTAGACAAACGACTCGCGGGCAATAGCACGATAATATACTTATAAGATGAATGTAATAACTATGTCCATCTATGAACTAGTAAGCAACAACATTAATCAAAGAATGACATCTTCATATAAAGTACTAACACGTTTCACAAAAGTACTAAACAACTAATAAACTACTACTAAGCAAAACTTATCTAAACATGTCACAAAATAACACATAGAAATTAAAGAAAACTCCTACACATGTGATTTAACTAGGAAAATAGATCGCACACAAAATCAAGTACACAATTCAAAAACAATTTGATTCGACTCAAAATTCGGTATATTAATACCCATCTTAAAATATACCCACTGTAATTAAAATATAACCCCACCAAATGGTTTATGCAGTCGTATAGATAGTTTGATATGCTCCGGTCGAAGTCTAAAGATGAACAGAACATGATACTAGATGGCGATGTCGATTTTAGATGAATTGGCAGCAACGGTGTTTTCTCTACGGTGGTGGGATTGGAGATCGATCTTCTTCTCTGAACTTATGGAGATGAGTTGCACAAAGTTACGCGAAAGGATATGACAGAATGGTGCTGAAAATTGAGGATGAAATAACCACGTCGACACTGGACATGATTAAGTGTTGGCGTGGACAGTGACATGTATAGGTTGCAAAAAGATGTCTAGGAGGCAGGGCTACATGATATGAGACTACGTGGCAAAGGGATTGATATGATTCTCACCGTACGCGATGAATTCGTCTGACGAACTCCATGAACAGAGTAGATGTGATCGCCAAATTCGTCCGGTGCGATAAACAAATCCAGCTTGTGATAGCCTGATTCGATCCTCCTCCTCCGCGCAGTTCTTATGGCGCAGAAGTTCCGCTTGTGGTAGCCGATCGCTGGAAACATGAGCGTCGTCGTCGTCGTTGACAGTCTCACCGGAGCTTCGCGAGATTGGATCGTTGGCGAGCTAGGACTTGTGCTGGTGGTGAGAGATGGAAAGGAGGGCAAGAGAATCTACTGGATGCTTTAGATAGGCAGGGGCTGGCTACTGGCGTTTCGTATCGGTGCGTGCATAGATAGGATGCAGTGCGAGCACGGACTGCAAAATCAATTCCGGAGTAAATAGAATTTGATGCTGCAGTTTCTGGTGTGAGGCGTTTCTGTTTGATGAATATGTGTGGCGGACTGCTCGGCTGGAGATGCTGTGTCGCCGGTGAGTCAAGTCGAGCGATCGCTCGGCTGGTTGGCTCGACTCGTGCTTACTGGGATGGTGCGATGTACTATAATCCCATGGATACGCATCGCTGAAAAAGGAAAGAAAAGTAAAGGATCGATCGGTGCATCGATCGTACATGAGAACGGAAAAGAACGAGGAAGAGAAACTAGCTAGCGACCTGTGCTAGTTCAGCCTGTCCAGGCTTGGCCTACTGCCAAAGATTGCACGTACATGCATATGGATACCCATTGGAATTTTAGAGAGAGAAGGATATGAGGAAATAGTAAAGAAGGAAAGAAATCAATCGATGATGTACTAGTTACGTACTGGAGTATACGTACTTACGTGTGAATAGCTGGAGGATTAAATCCAATTAGGAAAATCTAGTAAATGCTATAAAGCTCCAAAAAAATTAATATACGAAACGAATTTATGAAAACAAAGTCAAATCCAAAAGAGGATATTTTAATAAGCTGAAGCCAAGAAAATACAATCTAAAATGAGGGGAAAATAAAATAAGAGATTTATTTAAGTTGATGCTAAATTCATTTTATACCTTCATGTTTATGAAAAATCGAGTTAAGTTTTAATTAATCAAACGAAATTTTCTAGTCCTCATTTTTAGATAAAAGTTTTTGAAAACTCCAAAAATCGGTCCGTTACAGGCCTCGAGGCTCCCCTCTCTTCGGTCTTCTTCCCTATGCCTTGTTCTCCATGAAAAAATGGCTGTGCAATTTTCCTTTTATTATTTGGATCCCTGTAGCTCCTGAAACATTGAAAACAAGAAAAGGAGGTTTTCTGCCTCCCATAAATTAAATACCAAAAATAGGGACTTTGTAAGAAAGTCCCATAAATCGTCTAAAACATGTAAAAATAATGATATTATAATGCAAATAACATCCTAATATGATGCTAAGAGTTGTATAAATGATGATATAAAATGCACGTATCAAATACCTTTGTGGTGGATCTTTATGAGTTAATATATGTGTGAGATTGCAATTGTTTTACCTCAGTTATGAAAGTAGATGCATATTATGTACCCCTTTCTTATTTACTTGTTATGATCAAGCATGTTTACGAGAGCGTGTGGGGGGGAACGTGTGCATTAGATGGAGTAACGGGGGGTGGCTAGTGCGGTGAACGTGAGAGAAAGTTCCGCGATCCACTTGGGTGTTTTACCTTACTTTGTTGCCTCACTAGGGATAAAAAGAAATACCTTGCTACCGGAGATGTGGGTGTGACCATTGCCACTTCTCCATGACTAGATCTAGCATGTTCTTATTTCATCTTCATGTCATGAAACTTATTGCTATGGTCTGATTTATCTTAATACTAAGGTGTTATGATTTAGTTCGCATCTTAGTGGAGTATTAGAGAGATTAATAACCAAAAGATCTCTATGTTAGGACGTGATGCCCATATGATTATAACTTATCATGAAACTTTGTTGCAATCTCATATGTTAACTTTTGTGTTCCATTGTCCACCACATCATTAAAGAGAGAGTGCATTTGTGAAACCATGAACCCCGGTCCATTTTTAATCATAAGAAACAACTTTCCAACAACTTTCATCCACTTTTCATTTTCAGCCATAATTAAATCCAAAAATACAAAAATACTTTTGCATCTTTCATTCACCATATAAAACCCAAAAATATCATTTATCATTGTTTCCATCATCCTTGCATATTTATTTATCATCATTGCATATTTTATTTATTGTTTTGTATTCATAACTTACTCACACCTTGTGCTTGACAACCACTTGGTGAGGTTGAGGGCACCCAACAATTTATCTTTGTTTGCAGGTTTCCAAGGGAAGGATAAGGAGGTAAAGCTTCCACTGCTGATTCCCCGAGAGTTCGATATAAACCCTCGAGTCACCTTCATGGGAAAATTGTCTTGCCCGTACTACACACTCTGCTATTGGGGTCTCAACCTACGCCTTTGAGGGCTATCAAGACATATTTTCTAGCGCCGTTGTCGGGGAGTCATTGCTGAAAGTTTTATCCAAGGGTATCTCACAACAAGTCAACTTCATCACCAAGTTGTGCAAACACCTAAGCTTGGGGAGGTTGCACCTACGTGAGCACCATCTGATCCATCTTTACTTGCAAACCATTTTATTTTGTTTTGTTATTGTCTTGCATTTTGTGTTGCATATTTTATTTTCAGTTTTGCATAAATATTAAAAAAAACACATAAAAACTTGGAAAAATGGAAAAGAGAACCTTTTGGCCATTCAGTGTTAAGAATTTTCCTCAAGATATGAATATCACTTCTGATAAATGTGTGGTAGATTCTAATGTCATGAAAGCAATTTATGAATGCCGTTTTTATGCGAAACCAAAAGAAGATCCTATACTTCATCTTAAGAAGTTTAAAGAAAGGTGCAGAATGTTAAATATGAATCATGCTAATGTTGAACTTAAGCTTTTTCCTTACTCCCTAGGTGGAAAAGCCTTAGATTGGATATTGAGATGGCCACCTGGAAATTTAGCACCTGGTTTAATTTAAAAGCTGCTTTCATTGAAAGATTTTGTTCCACTGAAAAAATTTACAATCTTAGACAGGTAGTTATTACCTTTAAACATGAAGAGGATGAGCCTTTGGTAAAAACATGGGAAAGGTTTAGAGGAATAGCTTTTGGGATGGAACATGGTCTTAAAGATTGGATGCTCATGCATATATTTTTAGAGGATTGTCTGACACCTCTAAAACCTTTTTGGATAATGAATGTGCTGGTTCTTTTATGAATACTGCTGCTAGTAATACCCTCTACCTACTTGATGGCCTACTTTTGGAAGTAAGAATTAAAGAAAGTCTAGAAAAGGCCCAAGTACCTGAAGATGTCTTTGATGATCGTTATGAAATATTTAACCTATATAATAGAGATAAGAAAGTTGAAGAAGTTAAAATGCTAAGTGAAGACAAGGAACCATTACTTGACTTAGAGAATTGTAGCTTGCATGAATTAATATCTATCTTACAAAAATTTGCAAGTGATCCTTCTATTAATGCTAACCAAGCTGGTTTTGGTTCTTATATTGCTGAACATGTCTTAAAAGAAAAGATTGCTAGGTACCAACAAGAAGCTATGATACCACCTAAGCTTGGGGATGTATGGATTCCCAAAGTACTTGTTACCATAGGAAAAGAGACACACCATGCTATATTAGATTTAGGATCTAGTGTCTCAGTTTTATCTAAACAACTATATCAAGTACTTGAATTAAAGAATCTTGAAAAATGCTCTATTGAACTTGCACTTGCTGATTCCATTAAACATGCTATAGGAAGAGTAAGTGATGTTATGGTAGAGTTACATATGACTTTTGTGCCTGTTGATTTTCTAATCATGGATATGGGGAATAAAACCTCTAGTCCAATTATTCTTGGAAAACCTTTAATTCGTACTACAGGTGCTATCATTGATTCAAAAGAAGGGAATGTGAAGTTTCAGTTTCCACACAAGAAATGCATGGAACATTTCCCAAGGAAGAGGGACACACCAAAGTTCAAGCTCCCTCATGAGCTTCGTCCACAATAACTATCAAGTAAGAAGCCTAGCTATATGGCTATAAAGAAAGCGCTTTACGGGAGGCAACCCGGTTGTTTTTATTTTTGATTTTCTTTGTGTCCTCTTGCTGTCACAAGAGACTTTGTTTATAGTTTTGTTTCTGAAATTTTTAATAAAGTGTCAAGTTTTACCCATTTTGGTTTGAAAAAGTCACTTATAGCATTCGGAGATATTATTCCAGCACGAATCAGTGCACGGTTTGATTTTTAATTCCTATTCTGTAACTCCGAATGAGCTGATATTTAAACTGTAGAAGAAACTTTTCATCCTCTGTATGCATGAATTTTTGAAGAATTTTTTGACAAAGTTAAGTGGGGTAGAAAAATACGTTTTGCTACTGCTGTTTTTCTGGAAAGATTCTATCCCATTTTGTTTAATGCATGCTTAGAACTTTTAGCTTGAATCTTTCAGATCCAAATCAGTTTATGAGTAGGCATACAACATAATACACTTACTGGACATTCATATAAATTTTTGTCTAAGAATTATATGCAGCATGAAGCCTATTTGTTTATCACTACTAATGTCACCCCATAGATAAGAAATGGGAGAAACGGTGTTTTGAAGTTTTTTCACAGGGATTAGAGGAGATGCACCAAGAGTCATCTAAGGATGGTGAAAAGCATAATCTTGGGGATGTGAAGACAACCCACTGGACCAACACACTCTCGGTTTGCACACGTCTAACTTCTGATTTTCGATCAATGCACTTTATCGTATAAACTTGGAGCGTCCTTTTGTTTTTGTTTGTTTTGATTTTTATTTTGAGAGACCACCACATTACCATTTATATATGAGAGAGCTACTGGAAATATGGGTTGAAATATGTTGGATGCCATTATAAGATTGGGAAAAGGGATGTTTGATTTGATTTTAAAAGATACATATAGTTGCATGATTCATGAGCTTGTTAATAAGTAATAATTTGTTAGTGTTTTATCAAGAGCTATCTTTTATTCATGTTTTGATGTTTGATACGTCTCCAACGTATCCATAATTTTTGATGTTCCATGCTTGTTTTATACCAATTGTTACATGTTTTGCATCTACTTTATGTCACTTTTATACATTTTCCGGGACTAACCTATTAACAAGATGCCGAAGCGCCAGTTCCTGTTTTCTGCTGTTTTTGTATTCCAGAAAAGCTAGTCTGGAAATATTCTCGGAATTGGACGAAACTTCACGGGGGATGCTATTTTATCAGAACACACCTGATGTAGCGAAGAAGCAGCAGAGCAGGGCCACGTGGGCCCCACACGCACCCAGGGCGCGGGTCCCCCCCTAGCGCGCCCTGGGGTGGTGTGGGCCCCACGGGTGCCTCCAGCCGCCGCCCTTTCGCTACTTATTCCCTCCGACGCGAAAACCCTAAGTACCCGAGCCATTATCCACGAAAAGTTCCAGAGACGCCGCCGCCGTCAACCCTAGCTCGGGAGGGTTCAGAACCTCTTCCCGGCACCCTGCCGGAGAGGGGAATCGTCACCGGAGGCTTCTTCATCGCCATGCCTGCCTCCGAGGTGATGCGTGAGTAGTTCATCTTTGGACTACGGGTCCATAGCAGTAGCTAGATGGTTGTCTCTCCTATTTGTGCCATCATGTTTAGATCTTGTGAGCTGCCCTACATGATCAAGATCATATTATTGTAATGCTGCATGTTGTGTTTGCTGGGATCCGATGAATATTGAATATTATGTCAAGTTGATTATCAATCTATGCCCTATGTTATTTATGATCTTGCATGCTCTCCGTTGCTAGTAGATGCTTTGGCCAAGTAGATGCTTGTGACTCCAAGAGGGAGTATTTATGCTAGATAGTGGGTTCATGCCTCCGTTAATCTGGGACAGTGACAGAAAGTTCTAAGGTTATGGATGTGCTGTTGCCACTAGGGACAACCTAACGATGCTATGTCCACGGGCATATGTGTTTGTTTACATTACGCTTTACTTAATGCGATTATCCGTTGCTTGCAACTTAATACCAACGGGGAACTCGGATGACAACCCGGCGGTGGATTATTAGTCATAGACGCTGTTGGATAACGGTCTATGTATTTGTCGTAATGCCCAATTAAATATCATAGTAATCATCATGTCATGTATATGCATTGTCATGCGCTCACTATTTGTCAATTGCCCAGCTGTAATTTGTTTACCCAACATGTTAGTTATCTTTATGGAGAGACACCACTAGTGAACTGTGGACCCGGTCCATTCTTTTAACTGATTAAACCACAAACTGCAAACTGTTCCTTTTTCATTCGCTGCAATTTAATACTCATTTTCCACACGAGACGTTTAATCCTTTGTTTTCAGCAAGCCGGTGAGATTGACAACCTCACTGTTTCGTTGGGGCAAAGTATTTGATTGTGTTGTGTGCAGATCCACGTCAGCACCGATCCCTGCGCCGCATCATATTTCTGTTGACAACCTTCTGAAGAGTTTGCTCCTACTGGTTCGATAACCTTGGTTTCATACTGAGGGAAAACTTGCTGCTACTACATCATACCTTCCTCTTGGGGTCTCCCAACGAGCGTGTGATTCACCATCAAGCATCATTTTTCTGGCGCCGTTGCCGGGGAGAGCAGTCTTCTGCAAGGGGAGTTTCACACTTCCAATCTCTTTACTTTGTTTTTGTCTTGCTTAGTTTATTTTATTTTATCTTGTTTGCTTTCAATTATCAAAAACACAAAAAAATTAGTTACTTGCATTTAGTTTTGTTTCTTGTTTTAGTTATTATGTCTAGCTCTTTACTTGCTATCAATGGTTACTTTCCTTGAAACTAGTCCTATGGCTGAAAACAACATGAGAGAGCTTTATGAAATTTATCTTGAGTTGGGACATGAAGTGTTTGAAGAGAAAATTAAAAAGCCTATGGAACTTTATTTGCATAACAATCATGATAGTAGCAATGTTATTAGCATACATTCTTTGAACACCATTATTGCTAATGCCATGGAAAGCTCTAAGCTTGGGGAAGCTGGTTTTGATAAAAATGATATTTTTAGTCCCCTAGCTTTGGAGGAGGAAGAATGCTATATTGTCGAATGTGATGATTCTATTGAAATATCTCCTTTTGATAAATTTGAAGTAAACAACTCCTTGACTCAGTAAAGGAAATTGCAGAAAGTAAAAATGTGCTCCCTAATGTTATATATGATAATGCTCTTGATGATGGTCCTATATTGCCTAATGATATTAATTTTCTACTATTGTCAAAAGTGGGTTTATAACCCCACTATTTTGAGCTTAATAAAAATTATGTGTTTGTAGATCATGAAAAGCATGCTTTATGTGATAGTTATTTGTTGAGTTTGTTCATGATGCTACTGAAAATTATTTTGAGAGAGGAAAATATGGTTATAGAAATCTTCATGTTATTAAATTTCCTCTCTTTATGATGAAAGTTTTGAGCTTTCTCTTGTGTTGCTTCTATATGATTTTTGCTTTAAGACCTAATGGTCCGTTGAAAGTTTTGAAGTTGCACTTGTTTTGCCTTCCTATGCTAGTCACTTTGTGCTTAATTGACTTGTTTTCTTATAAGACTCCTATGCATAGGAAGAGTGTTAGATTTAAACATGTTTTATATATGCTCCTTGATGCTCTCTTTTGTTTTCAACTCTCATCTTTATGTGAGCATCATAAAAATCACTATGCCTAGCTAAAAGGCATTAAAGAAAGCGCTTTGGGAGGCAACCCATTATCTTTTATTTTCAGTTTAGTCAAGGAGTTTGTTTACTTCTGTAGCAACTCCTTTGTATCTTTATTTTCTCGCATTGTTGTGCCAAGAGTAGCCTCTAATGTTAAGATGCTTAATTTTGATTGCTGCGCAGAAACAGATTTTTGCTGTTCACTGTACGAAATTTAAAATCACCAGATTGTTAAAAAATCTGAAATTTTTGTGCGTAATCTTTATGAATGTCTGAAACTTTCATTAGTTCAAGTTTTCGATCTGAGCGTCGTAAGTGCCTCGAAAAAATTCGTCTTTGCGGACTGTTCTGTTTTAGACAGATTATGCCTTTTTATTTTGCATTCTCTCTTTTACTAGTGTTGAGTGAAATTCTTTTTTGGGTGGAAGAGCTTCACATAACATCAGTGGCTGTAGCTAATGTTTAAAGTAACAAATCATATTGCGTCTTTATAGAACATGTGAATTTTTGATTATGCACTAACCCTCTAATGAGATCTACTTTGAGTTTGGTGTGACGGAAGTTTTCAAGGGTCAAGAGAGAAGGATGATATATAGGATCAAGAAGAGTGAAGAGCTTAAGCTTGGGGAGGCTCCCATGGATCTCCCCAGCATATTTCAAGAAGACTCAAGCGTCTAAGCTTGGGGATGCCCAAGGCATCCCCTTCTTCATCGTCAAAATTATCAGGTCATCTCTAGTGAAACTATATTTTAATTCTTTCACATCATATGTGCTTTTCTTGGAGCGTCTGTGTGCTTTTATTTTCAGTATTGCTTTTATTTTCAATAAAGCTTGACTGGACCCTAGCATTCTTGATTGGGAGAGAGACACGCTCCGCTTTTTCATGAGAATACTCCTATTCTTCACTTATATTTGTTGAGTATTCATATCTAGCGCTGTTCAGCTTTTAGCTCTTGTTTTCATGTATCTCTTGTCAGAGCTATTAGCTTTCTTTTGTAGAAAGTACTCTCTTGCTTCACTTATATTTGTTTGGAGAGTTGATGAAATAAATTGATTGGTGTTTGGTTGGTTCAGAAAATGTTGCATGTGGTAATTGGTATAAGGAAAAACTTGCTTAATCTTGTAGATCACTAAAATGGATAACTTGATGCTTGTCAATTGTTTTGAGTTAACAAGTAGATCATGATTAAATTGTGCATCACATGAGTTAAGCCTATTAGTGAAGAACTACCGTAAAGCTTGTTGAAAATTTGGTTTGCATCGGTGGTATCTCTAAGGTCTAGATATTTTCTAATAACAGGGTTTGGTTAACAAGGAAGACGGTATGAAGTCTTATAACGTTTGCAATATGTTTGTCATATAAAACTTGGTGTACGGGTTGATATTCTTGTTTGCTTACATAACCTTGCTAGCCTAAACTCTGTACTGAGAGGGAATGCTTCTCGTGCATCCAAATCCTTGAGCCAAAATCCATGCCATTTGTGTCCACCATAACTACCTATATGTGGTATTTCCTTGCCACTCCAAGTAAATTTTTCATGTGCTACCTTTAAATTATTCAAAATGTTATTATTCCCTTTTTGTGTCAATGTTTACTAGCTCATGAGGAATTAGTGTGGTTATTCTTTATTCTTTGTAATGGACTTTTACACCTGGACTAGTGGCATATACATCCGCTTATCCAATAACTTGCAAAAAGAGCTGGCAACGGGGTGCCCAGTCCCAATTAATTACAACTTTAACCAATTAATTCTCTTCACACTTTTGCCCTGATTCATCAGTAAGCAATGACAAACAGTGAAATACCTGAATGTGTGTAAACCAAAGAGAAAGAGGGATGATCTGCCTTGCTGGTAGAAATAACGTCCTTCATGGGAGCCGCTCTTAAAAGTCCGTTTGACAGGTAGAATACTGTTCTCACCCGCTACCATTCGTTGACAATTAACAAACACCTCTCAAAAATAGATACTCCTCCATGGTATGTGATTGATGGAAGGCACCCGAGGATTCGGTTAGCCATGGCTTGTGTTAGCAAGGTTGGGAGGAGTATCAAATATTTTATGCAATCTCTATATGCTTTCAAAAACCTAAAAGCTCTAGCACATGATTTAATCCCTGCTTCCCTCTGCGAAGGGCCTTTCTTTTACTTTTATGTTGAGTCAGTTTTCCTATTCTTTCTGTCTTCCACAAGCAAACACTAGTGTCAATTTTGTTACAACATGCGTTATATGCAATGTATTGGACTTGTTATACTACTTTGTGTTGACAATATCCATGAGATAAATATGTTGAAAGTTGAAGCAAATGCTGAAACTAATTCTTCCTTTGTGTTGATTAAATACCTTTTGTAGAAACTATTGCTTTATGAGTTAACACTTATGCAAAACTTTGATGCTTGTCTCGAAAGTACTATTCATGAAAACGTTTAGCTTGTGTGATTCATTGTTTACTCATTATCTATTTGATAGCAAATTATAGACCATTGACTTGGATCACTTCATTCATTTACATGTGCCTTGCAATATTATATGATCAAGATTATGATAGTAGCATGTCACCTCAAAAATTATTTTGTTTTTATCGTTTACCTACTCGAGGACGAGTAGGAACTAAGCTTGGGGATGCTGATACGTCTCAAACGTATCTATAATTTTTGATGTTCCATGCTTGTTTTATACCAATTGCTACATGTTTTGCATCTACTTTATATCACTTTTATACATTTTTTGGGACTAACCTATTAACAAGATGCCGAAGTGCCAGTTCCTGTTTTCTGCTGTTTTTGTATTCCAGAAAAGCTAGTCTGGAAATATTCTCGGAATTGGACGAAACTTCACGGGGGTGCTATTTTTCCAGAACACACCTGACGGAGCAAGAGCAGCAGAGGAGGGCCACGGGGCCCCACACGCACCAGGGCGCGGGCCCCCCCTGCGCGCCCTGGGGTGGTGTGGGCCCCACGGGTCTCCAGCCGCCGCCCTTTCGCCTACTTATTCCCCCCGACGCGAAAACCCTAAGTACCTGAGCATATCCACGAAAAGTTCCAGAGACGCCGCCGCCGTCAACCCTAGCTCGGGAGGGTTCAGAACCTCTTCCCGGCACCCTGCCGGAGAGGGGAATCGTCACCGGAGGCTTCTACATCGCCATGCCTGCCTCCGGAGTGATGCGTGAGTAGTTCATCCTTGGACTACGGGTCCATAGCAGTAGCTAGATGGTTGTCTCTCCATTTGTGCCATCATGTTTAGATCTTGTGAGCTGCCCTACATGATCAAGATCATATTATTGTAATGCTACATGTTGTGTTTGCTGGGATCCGATGAATATTGAATATTATGTCAAGTTGATTATCAATCTATCTATGTTATTTAAGATCTTGCATGCTTTCCGTTACTAGTAGATGCTTTGGCCAAGTAGATGCTTGTAACTCCAAGAGGGAGTATTTATGCTAGATAGTGGGTTCATGCCTCCGTTTAATCTGGGACAGTGACAGAAAGTTCTAAGGTTGTGGATGTGCTGTTGCCACTAGGGATAACCTAACGATGCTATGTCCACGGGCATATGTGTTTGTTTACATTACGCTTTACTTAATGCAATTATCCGTTGCTTGCAACTTAATACCAACGGGGAACTCGGATGACAACCCGGCGGTGGATTATTAGTCATAGATGCTGTTGGATAACGGTCTATGTATTTGTCGTAATGCCCAATTAAATATCATAGTAATCATCATGCCATGTATATGCATTGTCATGCGCTCACTATTTGTCAATTGCCCAGCTGTAATTTGTTTACCCAACATGTTAGTTATCTTTATGGAGAGACACCACTAGTGAACTGTGGACCCCGGTCCATTCTTTTAACTGATTAAACCACAAACTGCAAACTGTTCCTTTTTCATTCGCTGCAATTTAATACTCATTTTCCACACGAGACGTTTAATCCTTTGTTTTCAGCAAGCCGGTGAGATTGACAACCTCACTGTTTCGTTGGGGCAAAGTATTTGATTGTGTTGTGTGCAGGTCCACGTCAGCGCCGGAATCCCTGGTGTTGCGCCACATCATATTTCGTTGTTGACAACCTTCTGAAGAATCGTTGCTCCTACTGGTTCGATAACCTTGGTTTCATACTGAGGGAAGACTTGCTGCTAAATTACATCATACCTTCCTCTTGGGGTTTCCCGACGAGCGTGTGATTCAACACCATACAAGCATCAATGTTGAATGTTACTTTACTTTGTTTAACATGAATTAGTTAGTTCTATGGACACTCATGCATGCTTTTAGACGGTCAACTTTCTCCCTCTTGCTAGCCCAAAAATTCCAACAAGTAAAAACTTGTTTCCAACATCTTCAACCAAAGTTTTTCCAGTGAGTCCACCATATCTACCTATTAGCTTTATGCTATTCCGAGTATGTATAACATGTTATTTTTTATCATTTATACTTCTGAATTAAAATGCTTATGTTGTTGATTGTTATGGGAAAAAGTTGGTTATATAGCTCTCACGAACTTGATGCACACTTTACTTTTATTGCACTTAAAGAACATGACCCATTGTGATTAAAATTATGATGTTATGAGCTTGACAAATGTCTTTGGTTGAGAGTTAGCAGAAATGTGTATCACATGGAACGCTTTCAACATTGCACTTCATTATATCTAGTTGATGGCATGTACTTTTGTTTATGGATGCTTATCATGGTGAAATAAAAGTGGAAATGGAGTAGGTTTAAATGAGATTGTATAATGGTTAAAGAGACGTCTGGGCCGCTAATCTAAGCCATGCAGGATCATGGTGGAAATTTACAGCGTACCATAGTGAACATTCAGTGATGCACATCACAATAAAAAGCTACACAAGTGGTAAATAAAAGAGTGCTGAGATTGTTCATTGTCTGTTTGTCTTGTTGTTTGGATATGGGCTTGTTCCATATCCTGGGACAAGAGGTACCCCAGTTGACGCTCTTGATGATACTATTTTACTTATAATGATATTTAAATTGAACTTGCTTTGTTTCCCAATTTGAGTAGCACATGGTGTAGGTACTCGTATTCAAGGGGCATGAGATTTTCAACCCATACTTTGTCAAGTACATTACTCATATTTGCTTTCACTTTAAACTTAATCATTCAAGATGCTATGATAGGGGCAATGAGAGCTTGACACCAAGGAGTACCATATTACAATCATTAACTTAAATAGAAACATTTGGAAGTTAGATGAACTTATTGCATGCTTTACCTCTACTCAAATATCTTTCCAAAGTGTCCACCTTATTCAGATTTTCATCTACACTCTATGACCATTATAGGATGTTCTTACTTATCATTATGCATACTTGAAGTCTATAGTACTTTTTCATTTATGTTACACTTTGTGAATTATCATTGAACATCCTTACATTGAATATTTGATATCGCTTCATAAACTATCTTGCATATTGTTACATCTTATTAAGAATGAACCATTTGACTCTATGTAGCAATAGTAATCATCTTTGATATTCATTGATAATATTGAAATGCAAAGTCCATGTTAGTTTTATCACCTTCATACTCGAGGACGAGCATGGGTTAAGCTTGGGGATGCTGATGCATGTAAAATGCTTACATGAACTTTGCATTATTTTATTCATAATCACATCATATTTGCATCATATAAGGGTTATATTATTGATTTATAATGATTTTGGGAATAATTCACAAGTTTCCCTATTTTTCTGGAATTAACCCTGCGCAGGCAGAAAACCCTATTTTCTATATTTTGATGTTTCAGGGACCCAAACGAAGTCAAAATGACTTGCAATTTTAGGAGCATCAATATTTGGAAGGAACAAGACCTAGGAGCGAAGGAAGCGAACAAACGGAGGTCCGAGGACCAAAAGAGGTGGGCCCACGCGGCCACAGTACCTGGCCGCGTGGGACCCCCTATCTGGGCCCTCGACGCTCCGTTGCCGTCGATCTTTCTTCCAGAAGCTTCGTCTTGACCTAAACCGACTATAAAAATAGTCCCCGAGTCTCTTCGGAGAGGAGCGCCGCACAAACACAGAAATCATGAAACAGAGATCAGGAGCTGCAGATTGGAGGGGAAAACTCCGGCGGGGCGCTGCCGGAGAGGTCTCCACCTCCTCCAACGACATGTCCATCAACTCCATGATGAAGAGGGAGTAGTCCACCCCTGGACTATGGGTTTGTGGAAGTAACTTATGTATCTCTCTCTCTTGTGCTTCACTAATTAGCACTGTATGAGCTGCCGAACATGATTACGGTCATCTATGTAATACCTTTGTGGTGGATCTTTATGAGTTAATATATGTGTGAGATTGGAATTGTTTTACTTCAGTTATGAAAGTAGATGCATATTATGTACCCCGTTCTTATTTACTTGTTATGATCAAGCATGTTTATGAGAGCGTGTGTGGGGGAACGTGTGCATTAGATGGAGTGATGGGGGGTGGCTAGTGCGGTGAACGTGAGAGAAAGTTCCGCGATCCACTTGGGTGTTTTACCTTACTTTGTTGCCTCACTAGGGATAAAAAGAAATATTTTGCTACCGGAGATGTGGGTGTGACCATTGCCACTTCTCCATGACTAGATCTAGCATGTTCTAATTTCAACTTCATGTCATGAAACTTATTGCTATGCTCTGATTTATCTTAATAGTAAGGTGTTATGATTTAGTTCGCATCTTAGTGGAGTATAAGAGAGATTAATAACCAAAAGATCTCTATGTTAGGACGTGATGCCCATATGATTATAACTTATCATGAAACTTTGTTGCAATCTCATATGTTAACTTTTGTGTTCCATTGTCCACCACATCATTAAAGAGAGAGTACATTTGTGAAACCATGACACCCGGTCCATTTTTAATCATAAGAAACAACTTTCCAACAACTTTCATCCACTTTTCACATTGTTTCCATCATCCTTGCATATTTATTTATCATCATTGCATATTTTATTTATTGTTTTGTATTCATAACTTACTCACACCTTGTGCTTGACAACCACTTGGTGAGGTTGAGGGCACAAAACAATTTATTTTTGTTTGCAGGTTTCCAAAGGAAGGATAAGGAGGTAAAACTTTCACTACTGATTCCCCGAGAGTTCGATATGAACCCCCGAGTCACCTTCGTGGGGAAAATTGTCTTGCCCGTACTACACACTCTGCTATTGGGGTCTCAACCTACGCCTTTGAGGGCTATCACTCCTCCAAGCACTTTTCCGTGAATTCTTCAAGCAATTTATAAACACTCATAATCAAAAGTGTAAGTTTTATCATACTACGGTTTCTAGAGATTATTGGAGTACTCAATTGTATCCTACTTGTCGTATGAGAGAACAATCATTGATGAGGTCTCTTGCAGCCATGGGACACCCATATGAGTAGACAAATTCCAGCGGTGGCCATCGGGGCCTGACATGGGGCTGGGGAGGAGCAGCCCGCCCGGAGGGACACTTCGGGCGAGCAGCCGGCCAATGACCACCGTGTGGGGAGTATCACGGGCTTACCATTTACGACCGGTGTCCGACAACAAAAGGAGTCGGGAAGGGAACATGTAGACACTATGACAAAACATGGCGCTGCCGCATCTTTACTGTTACGGGCCCATAATGAGGGTAGAGTAAGAAGCAATTCATTTGTCATACGATAAAGATACCCAGACCTTGCAGCGGGAATCTTTAAATAAATTAGTATAAAAAACATGTTTGACACCTGAAACAGAAAAAAATCTAGAATATGGAGGATTTTATTGGCAACAATAGTCGATAAGGATCATTTAAAAAAAGTTGATAATCTTGATTTAATCAATGTATAATGTTTGTATATTTGACCTATAAAAATATTAATTTATAATAAGAAATATTGCATGTATGGATAGAATACAGTAATAAATGTAGAATAATATGGATAAATGAATGGTTTAAATAGTGGATGATATGGACATGTAGAGATAGTCTACTTTAATGCATGTTAGTGGGGGTTTTCTGTTATAAGATATATACATAGATGTGCTATCTTGCAATGCTGAATAAAAAATTTGTTAACAAAATACTTTCGACAATAATTGTGGCTTGCCCCACAATTAAGTTCATATCCAATTTAAATATCAAAGTGACACAATTTGAATAGGTCAAACTCCTGCTATAGCCGAACTTGAAGGAAATATCATTTCTACTGATAGTCACAAGATCATTTTATCATGTAGTGGCAACAAAATAAGTATTCTTTAGTTACCGATCGGCGCTCTAAGAACATAGTTGTATGCACCAAAAATATCGGATTCCGCAGGATAAATCCATTAGACAGAATAAACTTCAGCGGAGGAAGCTACTCAAGTACAAGTGAAAAGATAAAGGAGGCTAATCTGTAGGCCATCGTTGCTTTTCCAACGGAAGCATAGTAGTGCAATAAGCTTTCCACCAAACAAATGAAGTTTTTTTGCGGCGAACCAAACAAAATGAACGAATTTAATAGGTTTCACATAAAATTTACTTTTGCCGTTATATGTACATATCTGTCTCATCATTCCATCCTCGCTGAACAGTATTTGTTTCAGGTTCATCTACATGTGACTTTCAGCAGAGCCACTACCACTATGCGTACTCCGTTGTTGCGGCCTACTTAGCCTTACTCGTCAAATGGTGTGCAAAATGCATCCACCACCGAGTGCTACATGCATGAAGGCTAACAAGGCTAACAAGAAACGTTGTGCCTCCTGGTGCCTCCTTTTCCTACATATGCTCATGAGTGCTTTACATGCGTGCAATTCTCGCGATTTCATATGGTCTTGGTTGACAAGGATGTGGAAATGGAAGTTGTCTATGATTGCACATACAGAGGAGCATGGTGGTATATATGCTGAATCTCTATCAATCTTTCCTATAATTGTCATGCCACGATGTCATACATAATTTAAGGCATGCGAGGAACGAACCACCCACACATACAAGTAATTATGGGCAAGTACTATGATACACATGCACAGTCACATGAATACTCACAGTCACATAAATACTCCGAGCACTTTGCTCGGGACTTTTTTAAGTAAAGGTGTGTACACTCGTAATCACAAAATGTACGTTCTGTCGTACTATGGTTTGTAGAGATAAATTGAGTGGGGAAATATACAGTAAATTGTATCACTCGGTGTCGGTGAAATTGGATTAATTTTATGGTATCACTCTTTCTAATTATTGTCATGTGGCATAATTTCATGTCATTCTAATATAATTTATGGAAACGTACAAACTAACCACCTAACAAACAAAAATGTATGGTCAATTAATATGATAAACACACTCACATGACTCCTAACACTTTATGATATGTTTGTCCATAAGAAAAACAAGAGCAATGCACCTTCTCAGTAAATCTAGTTATCAGTATGAGTGATATAAACTTCGTATGCGACAAAAACATTCCTAGCTAGGTTTGGGTAACAAAATCTGCACCCGTTTCTATCCAGAATCATATCCTACTTGAGAGGCCAGACATCACAACCAACTAAATTTGCAGCAAGTAGCCCCCGAGAATATTCTTCTTGGCTTCTTGGAATGTTTGTTCTGCGAAGCTTTCATCTGAGTTCATATTTAGCCACGATGCTTGCAATCCCAATGCTTCATCCCCATCATCTTACTTAGTTTTAATATTTCCACTCTTTTTTCAACCATCACTTTTTTAACTTTTCTTTTATCCAGGCCAGCCATCTGAAACTTTTGTAGGACATTACTTAGAACCGATAATATTCTCTGTTGTATTTGTGTCAAATATTGTGTACGTATTGGGTTACGTTTGGACTTAGAGTTGTATTATGTGTGGATAGGATACGAGTAGTATCAGAGTCGAACTCTTGTACCCTAGGCCTCCCATATAATGAGGGGAGCACCACACGTGTAACCTATGACGACTTGATAGCAGCAGGCGTGCAAGGGAACCCGGCGGCTTGTGCCGGCACCCAAGGCGGCCGGTGCAGCGGTATCAATGGGGAGGTGCGCCCGTAGTCATGCCCCGCAGATGTAGGCGAGTTCGCCGAACTGCGTTACCAAATCTCGGTGTCGTCATCTTGCTGTGATTACTTCGTGTTCTCGGTAGATCAATTATGCGCCTACAATTGCAACATTCTCTTTTGAGACGGTCCCCATTCTTTTTATTGGATGTAGGATCCCACAATCTCAACGTAGCATGCTGGTCTAGCAATAAGGAATGGCTGCAAAAAAAAGTTGTTCTACTTCATAGGCGAATCCTGTTGCTATTGTGATATTCGATAGAGAGTCCAGTATGCGTATGAATACCAAATCCTGGTTTGTTCGGCTTTTGGTGAGTCACGAGGCAGATCATATCTACCAAAATCAGTATGCAACTAGGCATGTATCGGTAGATTGTTCATTATATATACAAAGAAATTATTGCAATGTTTTGGACTGGTAAACCTTATATAACGTGCAGAAAGTAGGTTTTCTGGTGCTATTCTAATACATCGGCTTGATTACTTGATGCAGTTACATCTACTCCAACAAAGAATAACAGGTGTTGTCTTTTCCCTGTTAAATTATATGCATACGGATATCAGCTAATTATATGAATATCGTATTACAAGAAATGCTTGGAAGTGACTTTATTTATTTATTTATTTTCTATAAAATTGGAAGTGACTTTAAACAACACAGCAATAAAAACCTCACTTGAAAGCACTGAAAAGTGCGCATAATCTGGTAGGTTTCTATTCATTCATGAATGGATACACTCACACATAATGAGCAGAAACATACCGATTTCAGGCCGATCTGGTGGAAAACAGATAACCAATAGGTGGATACACTCACACAATTAGAAGAACAATGATAGAATATAGATCCATTAGGGGAGGAGGAAAGCAGAGCACACCTTTCCTTCCAAGACGCAGAGATGGGAAAGATAGATAACCGATGTCCAAGGAGGCGGGGAGGAACAGTCACCCGTCACACTGCACATGGCCGGCGTGCTCTAGGACCCTTTGCCTTAGCGGCCACCTCCACTGGTCCGCTCCCGTCGACGTCTCACCCTGGCAACGGTCGTCCGTATTTGAGCTGTTTCGGTTCCTATCCAATCCAAATATTAAGCCACCATGCGCTGCTTGTCTTTCTCTGTCGACTTAGAATTGCCTGACAAATGGGTTGAATGCTTATCATGGATGCAGCCACCGCCGAGTAATAAGTGTTTCCTCGATATCCAGTGGTTATGTGCTTCCTGGTGCCTCCTTTTCCTACATGTACACCTACGGATGTCATACATGCGTGTAATTCTCATGATTTCGTGGTCGTTGATGCCATGCATGACGATTGCAAGAGGGAAAACAGGTTGGGATGTGGAGAGGAACGATGTTTGTGGCTTCATATGCAGAGGAGTCGGGTGGTATATAACTATATATAATGAATCTCTATCAATCCTTTTCATTATTGTCCTGTCATGCTGCAATATGGGCCTACAAATAACTTCCTACATATGATGAATGAACAACCGAAAACCAGTAATTTATTGTCGACTAGTATGATAAACCAGAGGAGAAGCAGCCTGCTCAAAGGGGAGACTTTGGGGAGGACTAGCCGGCCAAAGACCTGCGCGTCGGGGAGGAGCAACGTGTGCTTTCTGCTTCCCTCTGGTGGCCGGAAACAGAGGAGGTCGAGATAGGGCGGCGGAGGCCACAAACCTAGCCCCAACTAGTCCAGAACTGAAACTCGGCTCGATTTGCAAAACTCGCGAGTTTGCTAGTTTAACTCGTTTAGCTCAAAAAACATTTAATATGTATTATAATAGCTTTTATATTTAATTGTTTCTAATTATTTGGGCATATATGATGCAATTGTCACAAAAAAAAGAATATAAGTAACGACTTTTTTTTACCGAGCTAAACGAGTAGCTTGGAACTTGGCTCGTTTAATTCGAATTCGTTTACTTTCTAAAATTAAAAATCGGCTCAGCTCGTTTAGCAACGAGTTTGAGACAAACCAAGTCGAGTTCTGAGCAACTCGTTTAACTCGCAAATTTTGAGTTTTAAATCCAACCATATTTGAAGGATTTATGATATGAAGGAGAAACTTCAACTGCCCTTTTTTATGGATATTCTGATTCTGGCATCATGGAGTATTTGGATGATCAGAAATGATAAAATTCTGAGAGATGAAAGACCAACTTTTGTCAGATGGAAAGCAATTTACTTGTCATAAATGAATTGGCTGAAGTTCAGAATAAAAACCAAGCATGCAGACCAATTCAAATAGAGAGAAGTCCACTTTACCCCCCTGAATTTGTCATCAGGTTCAGTTTACAACCCTGTATTCTTAATTGGTTAAATTTTCAACCCCATATTATGAAAACCGGTCAAAATTAGACCTTTCACCACTTGGACTAATTTTAAGCCGGTTGTTTCCTCCACGTCAGCGTTTTTCTGTATACATACGTAGTACATGTACTCTCCCTCCAGATTCCAGCGTTCGAGTTGACTTCATCCCGTTGTCTTCCTCAAACGGCGATTCCGGAGGAGCGCCTCCGCCGACGAGAAAACATATAGCGGCGCCCGCCCTCAACAAGCCTCTGCCCTCCACATCCCCTTCGTTCCCTGTCTGCAGCCAGCTCAGGGCGGCCACCATGTAGCATGGCGAGTCGCCGGGGAGGCGCTCGTATTCCGGTGCGAGGATGATACATCACAGGGGAGAGGAAGGTCAGGCGAGGCTGAGGGGCTGGGTCACCCTGATCCTGCTGCATAGCCGTGGAGAACAAGGCTGTTGTATGTAGAGAGAGGTGCAGGGTTGTGTAGCAGAGGCTGCAGCCTGGGTAAGATTAAGCAATCAGAACCTCAGGCGCACGTAACAACATGATCTGGTTCCTCACCTATTTAGCCTCGATCAGCCCTAATGACGGCGACTTAATCCCATCCTTAATGACGGCGGCCTGGACAGGGACGGGTCAGATGAAAGAGGCAGTGTAGGTATGGGCCGGCGGCGATCTAGGCATGGGTCGACGGCGGTGTGATCTTGCTTATCCGACAGCACCGTGATCTGGCTGTCCGGCGGCGCCGTGATCTGGCGGTGAATGCCTGATCGCTGCGACAAGGACGGGAGACAAGGCTGATCGGGCATGTTCATGATGCATGCATGTACGAGGAAACCTACGAAAACACATGTACCTGTATACGGAAAAACGCTGACATGGAGAAAAAAACCGGCTTAAAACCAAGTGGTGAAAGGTCTAATTTTGACCGGTTTTCATAATATGGGGTTGAAAATTGAACCAATTAAGAATACAGGGTTGTAAACTGAACCTGATGACAAATTCAGGGGGGTAAAGTGGACTTCTCTCATTCAAATATTGGAGAGATACACGGCTTTAGAAACAATTTTTTTGTTTTCTTCTTTTTGGCTCAATGTAAATAATACCCTGTAACTTCATATAAAATTAATAAAAATTATACTAGTAGTGGGAAACTCTCCCACTGTTTGCCCCTCAAGAAAATCCCCATTGTACATGCCCTTAAATGGCTTGGAGAAACAACGGCCTGTGAGATGGTGGCACTACTGAGTGCGTGCCCGCATCTGGACGACCCGGCGATGAGCGATACGATGGCCATGACTGGATCTTGACGCATACATGCCTTGATCGTTCGAGACTTCGAGGGAGCTTTCATAGCGGGGCAGACCAGTTACCGGCGTTGGCCAACGACATGCGTATGGGGGAGGAGCAGGGCGGGTTTTCAATTTTTTTTCTCCGGTCTCCAGCACCAGAGAGATGATCCATCTTCACTCTATGCGGGGGTGTGGGACGGGATGAGAGTATAGACAGAGACTACAAATTTTGCCAACGTGCAAAGGAAGCGCAGTGCTAAATACAAATTTGTTTAGCAAAACATGTGGAACAATGTACGTATAATTGCGCCTCGCCCTCAAAACCCAACCAAATTGATTCGGCGAGCCTCATTTCCATTCCTACAAAGCTGATAAACGTTAAATATTTCACTTTCACATCAAGACTTGATTATTACATTATATCGATATCTCTAGCACGCGATTTCATCCTCGCGCAACATCATCTATTACAGGGAGGCATAAATTTTCTCCACGGTTTCGTCATGCCTCTCAAGTTTTCACAAGTCTCGCGCGTTTCACAGTGCCACCACCCTGCGCTACTCTGTTGTCTCTCTTTGCTGATCCTTCCTTCACAAACGGGGCAAATGCTAAGCATGCCTTATGCAACCACCACCGAATTCTCCGTGCATGCAGGCACACCAGTGGCAGTGTATTTCCCAGCGTCTCCTTTTCCTATGAATATGTAAGCATGTCATCCATGCGTGAAAATATCGCAATCTCACATGATCTTTGTTGGCATGCATGAGGATTTCACGAAACACAAAAGGCTGGGATATAGGGGAAGGGTTCTACGTCGAGTAGTCCATGTGCAGAGGAGCGGAGTGGTATATATGAGTCTTTATCGTCACTGGTTCGCATTATTGGCCTGGCATGATCTCTTGTCGTCTTAAAAATAATTTACGTCATGTGTGTACATGGTGTATGACTCAAGGACGGCGAATTATGACGAGTAATATGATATCAATCCATCTCATTATTATCCTACCACGATGCATGTTGCCCTAAAAATTAATTTATATATGGCATGGGATGAATAGACATACCAACAAACAATTATTTATGGACATGTATATCATACGACAACACACTAACATGACTCCTGTGAGCACAATGCGCTCAACTTCTTCAAACAATTAGTAAACACTCATTACCATAAAGTGTAGTTCAGTAATACTGATTTATTTAGAGATTCGCTGCTTGGCACTCGATGATTCACTGCTAGAAGCGTGGTGGTACTTCTCCGGATGGGCGCAGCAGTTGCGGGTCAACTTCGTTTAGTCTTCCCGCCTATGTCTCCTTTTATTTCTTCTTTTCTTCTTTTCTTGGGCGTTTGTTGGCTGCCGCCCCAGCTTGTCTTTCGATTCATGTGTATCGGTGGTTGCTATATTAATATAGCGGGGCGAAAGCCTATTTCGAGTAATACAAATTTATTTAGAGATGATTGGAGTAGCACCATTTTTGTTTATCTATATAGATTTAGATGTAAGAGGATGGGATTGGATTGGATTTTTTAATTTAACATATCATGTATCTTATTTTTTCATCGTATTCAGGGCGGAGGAGATAATGACCGGTTGCGAATTCGAATATGGATATATAAGACCGTCGATTTGGAATGGAAGAGTGGACTCAGAGCGCAAACAAAATAATGAACAGTTTGCACACACATCCCTATATACCTTGTTTCAAAGACCTTGATATAGGTATGCACGACCTCTCAACCATCTACCTCTACCATATGCTCCCTAATTGGATCTGAATAGACCTCCCTACGCTCTAGCTATACAGATCGGGTGTTACATAACAAGATCGTGTGCAGCACTTAATTAACTCTAGCGATCTTAGGATCCGCAAGAGCCACACTAAAAAAAGAACATTGATTGTAGGAACTATCCCCAGAAGGCCAGTCAGGAAAACTCTAGCGATCTTAGGATCTGCAAGAGGCACACGCGTCGCCGCCGCTAGAAGCCGCCAATCCCCGCACCCATGCCGCCGAAAGAGGCCGTCCTACGGTGCCGGGGGGTGGGGGGGGGGGGGGGGGGGGGGGGCTCCTCCTGTCAGTTCCTTTGTACGGCACCGTTGTCGGAAAGGGCGCGCCGGTGGAGATGCTCTAAGGAGGAAAGATGTCGAAGGGATGCGGTGGGATATCTTTCTTGGATGAGACTACAGAGCGGCGCCATATTTTTTCGTTAGCATGCGGCGGTCAGCTGACAAGCCTCTCTGCTAGACTTTTCTCTCCGAGCCGCTTCCTTTTCGAGCTGTACGCCACGACACCACGTATTCACGGGTCAAACAAAAATGGGTGGCTGAGCTGCTGCATGCAGTACAAAAAGATGCCTTTCTCTCTCTCCCCTGTACACCATCAACACTTCATAATCTAGCACACATAATAGACAAAGGAACATCATTGCAGTTGCAGGGAGAAAAAGGGGAACACACTACGTGTTGTTGCGAAAATAAATATCCATGGAGAAAATTGCAATACACTTGCCATCTCACCTTGGCTATAACATAAATTACATTTGGTTGCACGGTTTAACCAAGGTGAAGTGATCTAAAAAAAGATATACTTGCCATCTCATCGATGATTCCATGTAGATAACACTTTGTTGCCACATTTAACAATATGAAGCCATCAGGAACTAACACATACCCGACACTAATAAGCTATTGGATTATCAGATAAATTACACATGGTTGACATTAAATACACGTGGTTACCAAATAAATCACACATGGTTGACAGATAAAATAAACGTGTCTACCAGATAAACCACAATAACTACACGTGGTTACTAGATAACGACACATGGTTGACACATAAACTACGCATGGATACCAGATAAAACACACATGGTTGACAGATAAATTACACGTGGTTACCAGATAAAACACGTGGTTGACAGATAAATTACACGTGGTTACCAGGTAAACGACATGTGTTAGCTAGACAAACCACACTTGCGAAATTGAATAAAGTAGTCACCAAAAAAGAAAACGGAAAACACACAAAGAAGGTCTGGAGCGGATAGAGAGGAGAGAGAGCATCACTCAAGAAATAGAAATATGGATCTTGCAAAAATATGCGTGCATTACAACATAGTACTACTGTACAGTACTAGCATAGGTACTGTAGCCACTATAGCGTGGCCCCTCGTTAAAATTTACTCCCTCCGTTCCCAAATATAAGTTGTTTTAGACTTTGTGTACATACACATGTACACAAATGTATCTAGGCACATTTCATGTGTATGTTTACTCATTTGTGTATATATCTAGACAACATGTGTAACATCTTGAACATCTTTCATTTAGAAACGGAGGGAGTAGCAGCGTCCTAGCAGTATGGTTCCTCCTGCATAATCACTGTAACGCAGTCAATTTCTGTACAAAAGTGGCGTGAGCTGGAAGCTGAAGCGTGAATACGCGAGAACTCATGCCACATGCCCAGGACAGGTGGGACCGCACGCTGTTCTTGGATCGCGTGCACCGTTGGATGAAGCCGAGTGGGAATTTTTCGCATCTCCGCGCCGCCGCCAGGACGGACGCGTGTGCGGCGCCTCTGCCTAGATTTCCCCATCTTTCTTACACTAGTTTCTCTTGTAAACTATTTTTACTCATGAATGAACTAACTAAGTTAAATAAATAAGATAAATGAAGCTTTGAAATATATAGCTGAATTCTACTTTTATGTTTTACTTCTCATAAACTCCAGCGGCTACACAGTCATGCATATCAGAATCCCTCCATTTTTGACATCGACACCAAGGCTATATATCCTCGGCGTTCCAGACGGATTGCATGTAGATCACTGACTGAGATAGGCTCATCGAAGTACAGTCGTGCTTTACTCTGCAAGAGAGAGCGGGCCCCCCACCACCGCAACGCGGCCACGAACGAGTGACACAAGAGTATGTGAAAAACAATGTGTGACGGTGGCCTTCCCGTTGTCTCCTTTTCCTATATATATATATATATATATATATATATATATATATATATATATAGCTGTCAGCTATTCTACAACCGGTTGTAGAATAAGGATCTACAACCGAAGTTGTACTGCCCTGTTGTTCTATATGTACTGCCCGCACGATCGAGAAGTACAGGTGCGGTTTTCTTCTGTTAATCGGTGATTCCTGGTTAGATTCTTGTGTTTTTTAACATTTACCGGTGAATTAAGTGCTCGCGATCGTTCGAGGTGTTTTGAAACCACTTTAAATCGATCCGCTTAACAATTGGTCTCGGATGAACATGTCCGTGCTTTTCCGCCTGCATTCTCGATGCCGAATTCGGACTGTTTAGTCGGTAATTTCGCAATTAACTTGATATGCTACTGTATATTGGTCATATTAACTGTTTCATGCACTTCTGATCGTTCGTGGAACCACGTATTGGTCGAATTTGTTCGCGCTCGTAGTTTTGCTTCCGCCTCTAGCTCGATGCCGATTTCCTTCTGTTTAGTCGATAAGTTTGCAATTAACTTGATATTTATCTTTTACTTGGTCTTTTTTATAGTATCATGTATTTGCGATCGTGTTTTGAACGTTTTATTGTACGAATTTTGCTGGCCCGATATGAGCGGACATTGCCGTTTTGCGGTAGATCCCGTGCGGCGGTTGCTGGATCTGGAATTTGTTAACAATTATTGTTTTTATTAATTTGCGGAAGCTTATATTTACTTGTAACTATGTTTCGAACTGTGAAATGTTGATTTGATATGCCAATTTTTTAAGTAGCAGTCTCATCTGTTTCGCGATTTTCGTTTTAGGCGTATAGTTTCTTGAACTTCCAATTATGTTCTTCTGTACTGCGCACGTTTTTCCTGTTGTACTTCCCTGAGTCCATTTGCTGAACTGCTTTTTCGGTACTCCGTTCAAATCTCGTACTTCCCGCGCCTTTTTCTCAACTGCTAACCGTACTGCTAATACTCAGCTAGTATTCCTGTACTCGTGTTAACACCTCTGTTTGTTGGCAACCGAATAATTCGAATTGGATGGATAAGCTTATCTTTTCCAATTTTCTCTCATTCCGTTTCGTGATGGCATCTGTATATAAGTTCTTCACTTGTCGCTAGTTCTTCCCGACCTTTCATAAGCCTCTATCCTTTTAATCCTCTCCATCCCCTTTCCCAGATCTCACCACACAATTCCAATGGCCAATACACCTTTCACCCGTGAGTACACCGTTGATGCGCATGGCGGTACCACCATCAACGCCTTGTACACCAACATGTCTTCATCGGCTGATGCCTGGGTTGTCAAGGCTGAAGGTCTGTTGGCTTAGTCCAAACTGAAGTTCGTTGGAGTCGACGTCGAGTTCAGCCCTAAAGGCTATGACCAGAAGGCAGCCGTGCTGCAACTGTGTGTTGGCCGAGATTGCTTGGTCTATCACGTTTTCTGTGCTGCTGATGAGGTCTCCTGGGAGTTCAAATCTTTCATTTGAAGCTGGCAGTACAAGTTTGTTGGTTTTGACATCAGCAATGACACAAGGATGCTTCGCCGTTGTCAGCTGTATATCTATAACCATATAGACATTCAGCAAATTTGGAAAGATCCTGACTTGATCAAGCTTCGTAGTGATGGGTCGCCTGGCAAGCAAGGAATGAAGGATCTTGCTGGTCTGCTCATCCACCCTTCGTACTATGAGATGAAGGGTGGGATGACAGATGCTGATCATCAGTTATGGCATCAGGCTCCACTTTCCCAGAAGCATCTGGATTATGCAGCCAAGGATGGATACGTGTCCTACGAGCTCTACAAGAATTTGGACTTCTACGAGAGGGGCCGTTACAAGGTCATGAAGAGGAAAGAGCAGGAGCGTCTTAGGCAGTGGTGAAAGGATTAGTTATTTTGCAAGATTCGTGTGTAGATTTATTTCTGGCCGTAGCATGGCAATAATATTTATTTTTTTCATAAACATAGAAGCATGTACTTCTGTCAGTTCCCTCCTGTACTGCTTTACTACCGGCAGATGCACTGCCTTGTGTAACTCAGTACTGTTCGACCTTTTCTTTCAACCTTTTGTTACTTTCAATAATAAATTAGATTAATAATATATGATTGTTCGTACTTAAATGTATTACTTAACTTATTGTATTCACATCTGAGTGAATTTTTGTGATATCTCCAATTGTATTTGAACTGTACTTCGTACTGCTCATCTTCTATCAGATGAACTTCCTTGTGTAACTCAGTACTGTTCGAATTTTTGTATCATCCTTTTGCTGCTTTCAATAATAAATTAGATTAATACGATATTATTGTGTGTACTTAAATGCATTACTTAACTTATTGTATCCACATCTCATTGAATTTTTCTGATGTCTCAAATTGTATTTGAAGCGTACTTCTCTCTGTTCCCGGATGTACTGCTTGCCGACGGATAGCTGAACTGCCTTTTGTAGCTCAGTACTGTTTGACTTTTTGTACCAACCTTTTGCTATTTTCAGTAATAAATTAGATTAATACGATATGATTGTTTGTACTTACATGCATTACATAGCTTATTGTATTCACATTTCCCACGATGAATTTTTGTGATGTCTCAAATTGTATTTGATCTGTTTTACGTTAATACTCCTTCAGTGTTATCGATGTATACGCCTGAACTTCGGTCACTTTTTCCTTGAACTTCCTAGCGTTGCATTTTTGAACAAATTTGTCGGTTTAATCACAGTGAACGTAGTTGTGAGGATTTTACGTTGTTTAGTTATCGGTTCGTTTTATGTATTACTTTAATTTTTTTTATTCGCATTTTTTTTGAAACCGTCGTATGGATAACAATCATGTTGTGCTTATCTAGTCGCAACAGAAAATTGTGAAACATATGGATAAGGTTATCTTCCACTCTTTTAGCTGTTATCTCTTTGCCCCCTGCGTCTCTCTATATTAATGCGTGCGCAGATATCATCTTTTTCACAAAGCCTACTTCGTCTTCTAACTCCATCCCCATCGCCAGATCTCATTAGGTTCTTTATCTCCCGTAAGTACACTTGTGCTTTTTTTAGTTAAGTCTTTATTGTTTTTCTTGATATGGTTGTAGTCCCTGTTTGCATGATTTAGTTTTAGTCTTATTTCTTATTTTCGGCCATTGGTGATTGGGTGCATGTTGTGTACTTAGATGAGTCTGCTGTTCGCGTTGCGCATCAGTGTTAACTGTTGGTTATAGTAAACATGCACTTACTCGAATTTATATCCATGCTTGCCGCTTTTTGTATCTGGATCTGCATGTTTGTTGTTACCGTGCTTGTCCTCTGAACTGCAGTTTATTCATCCTTGAACTGCCCTTATTTGTCTTGTCGTAGTATTTAAAATCGTTTGCATATGATTTTTTATTCAGAAAGTCTATCTGGTATTCTAACTCCATCCCATGTTTCAGATCTCACCAAGTTTTACCGATGACGTTTCTTCCTTTCACATCTGAGCACACTGTATCTGCTCATGACGATACCACCATCACTGCGGTGTACACCAACGACGTTCCTTCTGTTGATGCGTGGATTGACAACGCTACAGCTATGTTAGCTGCAATGGAATTGAAGCTTGTGGGTGTAGATGTCAAGTATACTGGGAGAGTTTACACTCGCAGCAAAGGCTATGTTCAGAGTGCAGCTGTGGTTAGTCTTTGCGTTGGCCAGCACTGCTTGGTGTATCAGATATGTTGTGCTGCTGAAGGCATAGCTGCAAGTTTTGATGCTTTCATTCGGAACAGGCAGTACAGGTTTGCTGGTTTCAACATCTCTAAAGACACGACGATGCTGTATCGTTGTTCCACTCCTTTGTTCATCTTTAACCATGTAGACATCCATAATATTTGGAGTAATCCTGATAAGACCCATTTTCGTAAGGAAGGATTGATGGATGTTGCTGCTCTCTTTGTTGATATTTCATACAAGGACTATGATGGTGGTTTGACAAATGATCATCATCGTGTCTGGGGTGATGTGGCTCTATCGAACAACCATCTGCAGTACGCTGCTACGAATGCGTATGTGTGCTCCGAGCTGTATAAGTGCCTGGAGAAATATGAGAGGGGGTTCTTCCGTCATCTTTTTACAAAGAAGAAGCAAGTTGAGCAGAAAGTGTGGGGTTGGGGATGGTGGAGATGAATAACTATTAGTGATTTCTTTATTTCATCCGTCAATAAGTCTTAGTGATTTCTTAAAAAATTTATTTCGTTCACGTGAACTTCATCTAGGTGTCGGTGTGTTTGTAATTTCCGTTGCATCTTTTTGTGGTCTGCTTCAATAAATATATGTTTTCATCTTTGTGTTCTTCCCGTTTCTTTTGTCATGTAATTATTTATCATCTTTGTGTGGTCTTCTTTGCAATTATTTGTCATGGTTGTGTGGTGTAATGCTGATTATTACTCCCTGTACTGCCTGTACTTTTTTATACTTCGGCGTTATACTTCCTATTCTTGCACTACTGTACTGCCCTACTTTGTTGGTCTAACTTGTGTATCGTATGTTGTTACTCATGTACTGACAACTTTTGTGCATCGCCCATATGTGAAGTTATTTAATTCACCTGTTTTATTTTTTACCAATAGATGTTACAAATGTCTATGCCATGGCGCGTTAGCGATGGCGTTAGGGTTCGGATGTTTATTTCTGGCCTTAGCATGGCAATAAGGTTTACTTTTTTCATGAACTTATAATCTGTACTTCCTTTCGTGAAAGAATGTACTTTCCGTCAGTTCCATCTGAACTTCCCTTTGTAACTCAGTAATGTTCGCGTGTCATGCCATATGTAATAAAAGTGTACTCTGATTTTCTACATCTCATTACTGTACTTTCTATATACCTTTTTTGTGCTGTTTTATTTTTACTCCTCAAATGTGTGCAACCTACTAAGGCAGGCCAAAATATCCCCGACATTTGGTCCCACATGTCGGTGCCTCTGAGAGAATCTCACCCGCCTTTGGAGTCAACGAATAGCCTGCTCCTTTACTACTTTTCTTCAGTTTCCCCTCACTTCATTTGTTCATTTCCTTGAGCTGGAACTCGAAGAGCAGGAGGAACGCGGGGAGGTCTCGAAGAGCAGGTAGAGCGCGCCGCCCGTCGCCGTGCAGCGCCGCTGGACGAATCCTTTGTCCTCCTTCGTAAGGCCCCTTCCTCTTCTATCTCTAATCTTCCAAGCTATTAGGGATTTGGTGTTGCTTTATTTTATGAAATGCGAGAGTGGATGTTTGATGAAATTCGAGTGTGGATTTGTTCGGCTTAGGGTTATTGGTATCTGGTTCGGATGCATGCTTAGTTCTTGTACTGCAGCGCTAGGGTTTTCTCCAGATCTGCTTTTCTGTGTTTGGGGAAGACTGTTCCTCTATGGTTTATTCCGTTAAATAGGTTGGCATTATGTTATATGTGCCTGAACAATTACTTTTGATTGTTAGTCTTGTTACTATTGTGCCTGGGATTTGACCTCTAGCTTGCAATAATGCTTGTGTTATAGGCGACAATGGCGAACGAGAATAGGTTGACATGTTATATGTGCCTGAACAATCTTCCCCATCCCAACTCGGACTCTGATAGTAGCTCGGACTATGACACTAGTTCAGAAGAGGAAGATGATTCCCATCCTCAAGAGCCGACATCAAGAGGTAATGGGGTTCACATATGATGTTGCTGCTATTGCCCATCGTAAAAAGCTTTGATATATAGTCTTTCTTATGTTGTTGCTTAAATGCAGGCCCCGGAGTGGTAGGTCGTGACACATATGACCGCCACTGTGTGTTTGGCAACATAGTCAACATGGATCATAAACAGGTTGATTTTCTGAGGGATTTTGTTGATAAGTATAAAACAAGCATCCCAATGTATGTTTGCACCATTAAAGATTCACATGTGAAAAAGAAGGAAGGAAAAATGGTAAACATCAGTCCCTTTTGTTTGTCTTATGTATGCACACTCTCTCCATATTTAACTGAACCATTTATGTTTGCCCATTCTAAGAACCATGTATGTGTTTTCAGTACTTTAACAGCAATTCACAATGAACTACCTCAAGCAGAACCTCTCAACTGTGCCCAAGGAAATATCAGTGCAATGTGGGGAGTTGGTAAAGCGAGTGGAAATCAATATTGGCACAGACAAGCAAGCAGTCCTAACAAAGAACTGGCTGAGTGTATCACGTTATTTAGAATTAGAGGAGGGCAATGTTCTGATATTCAGCTTCTGCACTCACCGAAACAACGTTGTTGGGATATTTGTTGATGAAATCTTTCCCTGTCAGGAATGTGCTGATCTTTGATGAAGTAAGAAGCATGCCTAGTTGTTGGTTCGATGTAGTAAACTGGATGTGTTTGTTTGCCCTTGGAGAATCTTGTAATTAAGATCTCTAGTAATTTTAGATTCCTGTTTGCTTTTAGGTTGTATTTTATGGAAATGTGTGGTTCCTTGTGGACAAACTTATGTAATTTAAGATATGTGGTTGGTTTTATTTATGTGGCTACCTTAACTTCTTGTATGTCAGGGTTGCACTGCCTGTTATTTCACTCCTGTACTGCCCTGCGTTCCGAGTATAACTACTGGATCCTATGTTGTCACTCATGTTCTTGCAACTTTTTGGCTTTGTTTATGTGGCTACCTGAACTGCTTAGTGGTAAAGTCTGTACTGCCAGTATATTAACACCTGTACTTCCCTGGTTTATGCGTCTAACTTGTGAATCGTATGTTGGTGTACTGACGAGTTTTGTGCATCGTTGATATTTGAGGCTAATTAATTCACATGTTCTATTTTTGTCACCAATTTGATTTGACAAATGTTTACGCCATGGCGCGTTAGCGATGGCGTTAGGGTTTGGAGGTTTCGTTGCCGTCAACGCGGTAGGTTCAACGAAATCCTGTAATGTTTATTCATTGCGACTTATGGTCTGCTTCAATTTTATGTGTTCTTCCAGTTTCTTTTGTCATGTAATTATTTATCATCTTTGTGTGGTCTTCTTTGCAATTATTTGTCATGGTTGTGTGGTGTAATGCTGATTATTACTCCCTGTACTGCCATTCATTTCCGTCAGTAATTCCTGCTTGTGTACGGCTGCAATTCTCTAGTACCGCAATATACCTACAATTCCCCTAACGTTATGGATGTACTTCCCGCATGAGTCGTCCTGTACTTCGAATTTCTGTTTAGATATATTAATGTAATTTGTGAATATAACAGCCTACTCGAACAGATTTTTGTCACATCCCTGAAAATTAAGCTATGCGGTTGCTTTATTCATGTGGCTACCTGTACTTCTTGTACTTACTGGCAGTACTTCCTGCTTTTTCATGCCTATACTGCCCTGTTTTGTGAGTCTAACTTGTGTATCGTATGTTAAATTTATGTGGAAACCTGTACTGCTGTTTTTTTACCTTTTCTACTTGCTATTATTTCACTCCTGTACTTCCCTCTTTTTTTCAGTCTAACTTGTGGATCATATGTTTTTTTCAGGCCTGTAATGTTTATTCATTGCGACTTATGGTTGGGGGGTGTGGGTGTAGTAATTCCAATTTATATATCTGTACATAGGGTTTCGTTTGCACTTCTTGTAGTTACTGGTGGCACTTCCTAATTGTTCACCCCTGTACTGCCCTGTTTTGTGAGTCAAACCTGTGTATCGTATGTTACATTTATGTGGCGACCAGTACTTCTTTGTACCTTGATGTTGTATTTCCTATTATTGCAGTGTCGTACTGCATTATTTTTCAGTATAACTTGTGGATCGTATTTTTTAACTCCTGTACTGAAAACTTTTGTGCATCGCCCATATCTGAAGTTATTTAATTCACATGTTTTTTTTTGCCAATAGATGTTTCAAATGTCTATGCCATGGCGCGTTAGCGGTGGCGTTAGGGTTTGGAGGTTTCGTCGCCGTCAACGCGGTAGCCCTGTAATGTTTATTCATTGCGACTTATGGTTTGGGGGCGTGGGTGTAGTAATCCCAATTTATATATCTTTACATAGGAGAGATTTAGATCAAATTATTTTTGTAGAACTGGTTTATCGAGGTTGAGTCGCCGTCGACGCGAAGCGTCGACGGTGACTCAGCCGAGCCCGTTATATTTTTCCTAGCTTGTTGATCCTCATTTCAGTTGTGTAATTTTTGAACTAGTAGTGTTGCCCTTGTTCTCTTATTATTTATTTGTTTCTAATATAATATCCCCTGCTCTCCCCTTGTTATTTTAGTTTTTAGTAATAATTTTTAGTTTTATTACAATTTTTTTTACCGTTGTTGGGCCGTAAGCCCGTAACTGACGCCTCCCCTCCCCTTTATTCTCTCCTTTCCTTCTCTCCCCACTCCCCACGCACGCAGAGCACTCTCCCCACGCACCACGCAGAGCTCTCTGGTTTTCTCTCCTCCGAACTTCTCCGCCGAGGCACGTCGCGCAGGAACCGCCGCACTCGTCCTCGTCTTGGCAACCGCCGTCGCGCCTCCGCGCCCTCCTTATCTCCCCACCCCATTCAGAGTAATCTCGTTTTCTCTGCTCGGAAGTCGCAACTGCTCCGCCGCGGCACGGCGCGCAGGAGTCGCCGCACTCGTCCTCGTCTTGGCAACCCCCGCCGCGCCTCCGTGCCGTCCTTCTCGGGGGAGCCGTCTGTCTGGTTAGTTCTGTGTTATCTCCTCTCTTTTGGTCTGCACTTTGTTCGCCGCGCGCTTCCTCTCGTCGGCTCGCCGCCATTGCTGCTAGGGTTTTCACGGTAGAGTAGGTGGTAGTTTCTATGTTTTTGTTTTCGGTCGCGTTGCTCATGTTCATACTATGTGTTTCTTATTTATCCGCGGTAATGTTGCCTTGTATTTTGATTTGTGCTCATGTGGATCTAGGGTTTGTGCGGATTCGGCGTGTTCATTGGATTGATTTACAAGGGGTTCCCTTTGCGCTACCATGGATAGCTCTCCAGATCGGTCAAAGTCCAATAGTAGTGAAGGTTAACTCCTTTTAACTAGCTTGTACTTCCTTGTTTATGGTCCAGGATATGTGACCCTCCTGATGTAGTCCTCACATTGCTTGTAGGTAATGTGCATCATCCTATTGGTGTTGCACCTGCTGAATCAGGTATTTTGCCTTTTTGGTTGTGCTTGAACTGCTATGTATTTTTGTTTTGTATGTATGCACTGTTTTTTGTTGGAATACATCCACATTCATTGCTTTGCAGTTGTACTTCTCTGAATGCAATGTTGTACTTCGTCTTATTTATCTAGATGTGCTTGCTTATCGTGAGATTCTTATTTATATGCATGTATATAGAGATGTAAATTATTTTTCCTTCTGTTATAATTTGTGTCTCTAAATTTTGTTGTGTGTTTTATTTCTGGTCTGACATCGTTTGTTTTGAATTGGTAAATAACCTTTTAAATTAGTTTGTATTTTTTGGTTGTTTTGAAGTTTTTGTATGGTTAACTAAACTAGCTGTACTTCCTGTTTAACTATTTTTTTGAACTTCCCATGACATTAGTCCTGCTTTTGTTCCTCCTGATGCAGTCACAGCTGATGTAGCAGGTTTTTGTCTTAAGTCGTATTTGAATTGCTGAATAATATTTAATTGTACTGCCCTTTTGTTTCCTGTACGAACTGCTTTCGTGGCAAATACATTCAAAATTCATTGATGTGCATCTGTACTTATCTAAATTAAATCCTGTACTGCCTTTATATGTTGTTGTTTACTTCCTGGTTATGCATGTGTTAACTTGTGTTTACTTCTTTATGTGTATTCTTGTAGCTGACAAAATTTTATTTTATTCCTATCATTACTTACACATGATTTTGTTTTTGTTTTGTGTAGATGGTTCGGCGGGTTTGGCTGATAAGCAGGGTTTGGCTGATGAGCAAATTGGCGAGGTCCTTGCTTCCGTCAATGCTGAATTTAGATCTGAAGGCAGCGCTGGTGGAGATAATGCAGTCTCCCACGACTCTGTTGACTCCCTTGATCTTTCAGAGACACAGTCGCCGCCGCCTTTTGATCCTAATGAGCCTGTTACTCAGCCTGGAGAGATGGCTGAAGCTCAGCTGGATGCTGAGAGAGTAAAGCAGGCTGGTAAGCTACGGAGGGCTAGAGAACGTCGAGCCGAGGCTGAACGACGATCCAAGGCTAATTCTGATCGATTGTCAAGGCAGCAGGGAACTCGTAGAAGCCCACGTGTCCCGTCAACCTCTGAAGGGGCTACACGGTGTAGCCCTCTGGTGAAGGCTAGGCTTCAAGGGTGGCCCGATCTTCACGGATTTGAGGCGGTGAGACGAAGAACACGCGAAGAACACAAAACACAACGAGGGGAAATAAGGAAAACACAAAGATAACTAGCAAGACGCACGAAGGCAAGAGTCAATTGGTCCCAAATCCCCTAGGTCAGCTCCCAATTCTATTCTCCCAAGTACACCTTACTCTTAGGATTGTTTGTCCTCTTGGCCAATCCAAACCAAGTCAACCTAGCCACTTCAAGAGGAAAGATTGACAAGTACAAAGCACAAGTGATAGTTCATCTCCACAAGCGGAGGCCTTGGTTCATCTCCCGGAGGAGGCCTTGATTCATCTCCATGGAAGGAGGCCTTGGTTCATCTCCAAAGGAGGAAGGAGACACTTGAGAAGAAGGAGGCTACCTCAACTTTAGTTCTCAATCAAGTCTCACCCTAACCCTAGGCAGCCAAGGGGTATTTATAGTCTTAGTACAAAACGGGTGCAGGACATGTGTAATCTGGGAGACCGGCCTGGGAGCCGGCTGGACCGGGCTGGAGGCCGGCCTGGAGGCCGGGCTGGGGACCGGCCAAACCGGCCTAGATACCTGTTGGAAATATGCCCGAGAGGCAATCATAGAGATGATGATATTTCGATGTATCCATGATTTATAATAATGTGCCTTGAATAATGTCTTTGTATTGATTGGCAAGTACGTGACTTGTTTGTGAAACTCATTACTTGTATGGTTATTGTAAATATGTCCCTAGTCGGAGTTCATGTGAGGACACACTTGAATATTAGACTAGCACATGTATTGGTTGATGACTATGTTTCACAAGTCATAGACATGGAGATGTCAAACCAATAATGTGGACTTATGTTGTGAACATAGAGTTGGACTGACCCATCTTGAGACGATGCAACAATGTTCATAGTTCTCTCTCTACACGATGTGTATGCCTTGTCCCTAGACCTGAGATTGTCGCATGTACCCGAGATGTGAATCGACCTACTTTGGGGCTATCAAACGCTACACCGTGAAAGGGTAGCTATAAAGGTAGCTTACGGGTTTGTCGTGAAACATGCTGCGGAGCATGGTCAGTCAAGATGGGATTTGCCCCTCTCTTCTTGAGAGAGATATTTCTCTGGCCCCTCGAGTGATTGGATCCAGAAATGGATGGCCGTGCTACATAAGGTTAAGAGTTAACCTAGTATGGGATTCCGAATCACAGGATCGAGAAAGAGAGGTCAGCTGGAGGCTTGACCTAATATCGTGAGGCAAAGGGAATGGCATAAACATTGTGATGGTTCGTCCGATACGATCTTTATGTGCGTTTGGGAGTTGGCACGTTTTGCTAGAAGCCGCTACCAACTATTGGCCGAGTAGGTGTACTCGTGTCATGTCTAAACGTGCGTGAACCTATAGGGTCACACACTTAAGGCAGTGAAGGCAGAATTCGGATTGGATCCGAATTGGGCTGGAATAGACTCCAGAATGGGTTCGGTTGAGGCAGCCCAATATGGGGAGGTCTATATAAGGAGAGGAGGCTGGACGTTTTAGGGTTGCTCATTTCCGCACCACAATCCACCCAGCCACCGTATTCCCACGCCCCTGCTGCCCGCGCGGACCTAGCAGTCCGGCGAGCGGCGCCTCCACGCCGTACGTGTGGATACCGATAGAGGTGCTACGCTTGGAGCACTTGGACGAACCGCCGAGAGGAGCCGTTCGTGGGAGCTGTTCGAGGGAGCGACTGGATCGGAGAGGATTGTACGTCTACCCTGCCCCGACTCGCTTCACCGACTTCGGCACGGCACAGCGCGTCTAGTGGTAATCCCGTGATCTATAACTGCAGCAGTTTCTTGGTTGTTGCGGTAGAAATTTTTGATTTGCGCTAGTGTAGCCTACCCGCAACCTACAGTGGTATCAGAGCCGATGCTGCCTAGTTATAGGTTCGGATCATTTGCATATGTGATATGTAGATGGGGTAAGGCCGATGTGATCGGCGGTCGTAATTTTTTTGATCTGTGATCTGATTTCCGTGATCGTGTTGCAAGAGGTCGTCGAACGACTTACCCCTACCGGTCGGTTTCCGCCATCGGGGTAGACTGTGACACGTAAATCCAATAGCAGCACGCGAAGATCAATAAGATTGGTCGAATTGGAATATAGATCATATTCGTAGTGCATGAGATGCGCGGGGTGATAGATCGGATTTAACACCGGTAACGGGTAATCTGCAAATTTGAAACAGTTTGGTATTTCAGCCACAACTTTTGCATATGACCTCGGATCGAAAAGTTTGTGAACGAAAAAGTTTCGTATCGAAATTTTACTTCGGAAAACCAGCGATCAATCTTAGAGGGTCAAATTTAGATTTGGCAAATTCGATTTCTAAAAGAGTTTTAGGGGTTGCAAGTTTCGGCGTTAGAACGTCTAACTCGTTTTTGCAGATTTATGTTTTGTGACCGGTATGGCCCATGTGTATGTGATGCATGTGTGTAATTTTTCATGACCTGCGTGTCGTGAGTATGTCAACACGGCAGGAGCCAATGTGTTGTCACTTATTGTATTAACGGCCTGCGTGCCGACTTGTGATGATTCCACTCCATGTAATTTACTTTACTAGCTGTTAGGTGTAATAGCTTGTAGTAGTTCTTGGAGGACTCATCACTCGGAGGGATGGCGATGGCGCACATGGACCATGGAGATGGAGATCATCATGGTGTACAGGTTCTATGGAGATGGAGATCACCATGAGAAACGGGCCATACTGTGTCACAACTATGTGATTGCTATTCCTGTTGTTTTACTCCTATGCATGTTAGATTCGTGGAAGTAGAACGATCCCTCACAAATGTTAAGTTAACATGCCCCCCAACTAAACCTTGCACCATCCCATGTCTTCTACGATCGATGGTGGGCCTATGACAGGGGTGCTCGGTTTTCGTTGACTAGATGGGTTTGTATCGGATACTTACACGCATAAGAGTTGGTTAGCTCAACAAGGTAATCTTAACGGTTAAGCGCCTTGGGGCATAAAGGTTGGCGTTTTGACATAGAGATGTCACCCAACAACAAGAGTCATATGTGATATGATTAGCAAAGTGTTGCTTACCGATCGACCTTGGCTTCTAGCAGTGATGAATATCACTAGTTGACTTGTTCGTTGTGGATCTTGAATCACTAAGTACCAATAGAGGGATGTTGGTTTTAGTGGGAGTAGACCATATTAAATTGTTTAATGTTTTACTCTATCATGGATTTTTGTCTTAGTATTTTGCATGTTTTCTGTTGTAGATCAATGGCACGTAACCAACCCACCCCTTTTGCTTTGCGTTCCATCCTTGAGAAAGAAAAGTTAACTGGAACAAACTATTCGGATTGGATCCGGAATCTGAGAATTGTTCTCAGGGCTGATAAGAAGGAAAGTGTTCTGGATACCCCATTACCAGATGAACCTCTTGACACCGACACTGCTGCCATTAGGGCTGCCTACAAGAGAGCATGTGATGAGTCTCTTGAGGTCAGCTGCCTTATGCTTGCATGCATGGAACCCGACCTTCAAAAGCAGTTTGATGGTCAGGAAGCGTACGATATGATCGTTGCGCTTAAGGACATGTTCCAGACCCAGGCCAGGACTGAAAGGTTCAATGTCGCTAAGGCTTTGGTGAATGCAAGCTAGCTGAAGGAGCAGCAGTAGGCCCGCACGTGATCAAGATGCTTGGTTACGCGCAGACTTTGGACAAACTGGTTTTCCATTGGGCCGAGAGTTGGCCACTGATTTCATTTTAGCGTCGCTTCCAGCCAGCTATGGGCATTTCATTTCGAACTACCATATGCATGGGGTGGAGAAGGACCTTAATGAACTTTGTGGAATGCTCAAGACGGCAGAATGTGACATTAAGAAGTGTGCAGGGCATGGCCAAGTGTTGGCTGTGCAGAACAAGCCTAGCTTCAAGAAGCATGGCAAGTCCAAGGCAAAAGGAAAAGCTAAAGATGCGATCTCTAAGCCAAAGCCTAAGCCTAAGGATGGACCTAAGCCTGACACTGAATGCTACTACTGCCATGATCTGGACACTGGAAGAGAAACTGCAGCAAGTACCTCGCTTCTTGAAGAAGAGTGGGAGTAAGACTTCCAGCTCAGGTACGCTTGTGGTTAATGTTATAGAGATTTTTCTCGCTGACTCCATTATTAACTCTTGGGTATTTGATACCGGATCGGTTGCTCATATTTGCAAATCGATGCAGGGGCTAGTAAGGAGTAGAAGCGTGAGACAAGGAGAAGTTGATCTTCGCGTCGGAAATAATGCAAAGGTTGCTGCGTTGTCCGTTGGCGTCATGCAACTGCACCTCCCTTCAGGATTTTCATGGAATTGAATAATTGTTATTATGTTCCAGCTTTGAGTCGAAACATTATTCTCCTTCATGTTTGATGCAGATGGTTATTCATTTGCGAGTAAAGACAATGGTTGTTATCTCTAAGAATGATATGTTTGTGGCTTTTGCATCCATTGTGAATGGGTTGTTTATTTTGAATCTGATGATGCTCATGATGATGCGCATGTCTATAACATAAGTGCTAAAAGGCTTCGGCCTAATGATTTGAGTCCCACCTATTTTGGCATTGTCGTTTGGGTCATATAAGTGAAAAGCGCATGAAGAAGCTCCATGCAGATGGTCTTCTAACTTCGTTTGATTTTGAATCATACGAGACGTGCGAAGCTTGTTTGCTTGGTAAGATGACCAAGTCGCCTTTCAATGGTTCTCCTGAGAGGGCGACAGACTTGTTGGAACTCATACATACTGATGTATGCGGACCAATGAGCACGACGCAAGAGGTGGTTTTCACTACTTCATAACTTTCACTGATGATTTTAGTAGATATGGATATGTCTACTTGATGAAGCATAAGTCTGAAACTTTTGAAAAGTTCAAGAGTTCCAGAACGAAGTAGAAATCAACGTGGCAAGAAAATTAAGGCTCTACGATCAGATCGTGGAGGAGAATATTTGAGCCACGAATTTAGCAATCATCTGAAGAGTTGTGGAATTGTTCCTCAGCTTACGCCGCCTGGAACGCCTCAAAGAAACGGGGTTTCCGAACGGCGTAATCGAACTTTGTTGGACATGGTTCGATCAATGATGAGCCAGTCAGATCTACCATTGTCATTTTGGGGTTTCGCTCTAGAATCAGCAGCTCACACACTAAACAGGGTTCCATCTAAATCCGTAGTTAAGACGCCATATGAGATGTGGAATGGGAAGAGTCCCAACTTGTCTTTTCTAAAGATTTGGGGTTGTGACGCTTTGTCAAGCGACTTCAGTCGGACAAGCTCACACCCAAGTCGGATAAATGCATTTTCGTAGGATATCCAAAGGAAACTTTGGATATTACTTCTACAACCGAGAAGAGGGCAAAGTGTTTGTCGCTCGAAACGGTGTTTTCCTAGAGAAAGAGTTTCTCAAAGGGACAAGTGGAAGAACGGTGCAGCTTGATGAAGTTCAAGTTGAGCCTACCGGGGAGGACTCGATGGTGATGCTCATGGCAGAACGAGTTGAGGAACCCGTGGCAGATATGCACCGCAACTACGAAGGTCGGAAAGGCTCGAAGCGCGAGAAATATTGTTGTTAGACAATGATACGCGGAAATATTATTGTTGGACAATGATGAACCTTCGACCTATGCGGAAGCAATGATGGACCCAGACTCTGAGAAATGGCAAAGTGCCATGAGATCCGAAATAGAGTCCATGGATGACAATCAAGTTTGGAACTTGGTTGACCTGCCTGATGGCCATAAAACCATCGAGTGCAAATGGATCTATAAGAAGAAGATTGATATGGATGGAAATGTTCACATCTATAAAGCTCGGCTTGTCGCAAAAGGTTTTCGACAAGTTCAAGGAGTTGACTACGAGGAGACTTCTCACCCGTAGTGATGCTTAAATCTATTCGGATAATTCTAGCTATTGCTGCATATTTCTTATGAGATATGGCAAATGGATGTCAAGACGGCTTTCCTGAATGGAAACCTTTCCGAGGACGTGTATATGATGCAGCCCGAGGGTTTTGTCGATCCTAAAAATGCTGGAAAGGTTTGCAAACTTCGAAAGTCCATTTATGGACTGAAGCAAGCATCTCGGAGTTGGAACATTCGTTTTGATGAAGTGGTCCAAGGATTTGGCTTCACCAAAATCGAATCAGAGTCTTGTGTTTACAAGAAAGATAGTGGGAGCTCGCTCGTATTTCTAATCTTGTATGTGGATGACATACTGCTGATTGGAAATGACATTCCTATGCTTGAATCCGTAAAGACTCATTGAAGAATAGTTTTTCGATGAAGGACTTAGGGAAGCAGCATACATTCTGGGAATTAAGATCTATAGAGATAGATCAAAGAGGCTAATAGGATTAAGCCAGAGTACATACATTGACAAAGTGCTAGAACGGTTCGGCATGGAAGAGGCAAAGAAAGGGTTCTTGCCTATGTCTCATGGTATAAATCTTAGCAAGACTCAGTGTCCTTCGACTACTGATGAGAAAGCGCATGAAAAGATCATATGCTTCGGCAATTGGATCTGTCATGTATGCAATGATTTGTACTCGCCCAGATGTTTCTTATGCTCTAAGTGTTACGAGCAGGTACCAAGCTGATCCAGGTGAGAGTCACTGGACAGCGGTAAAGAATATCCTTAAGTACTTGAAAAGGACTAAGGATATGTTCCTAGTTTACGGAGGTGAGGAGGAGCTCGTTGTAAATGGTTACACCGATGCTAGTTTCCAAACCGATGTGGATGATTCCAAGTCGCAATCGGGCTATGTGTTCACGTTGAACGGTGGGGCGGTTAGCTGGAAGAGTTCCAAGCAGGACACGGTTGCTCATTCTACAATGGAGGCCGAGTACTATGCTGCGGCAGAAGCTAGCATGGAAAGTGTTTGGATAAAGCAGTTCCTTACTGATCTCGGTGTTGTCCCTAGTGCGTCCAGTCCATTGGATCTCTACTGTGACAACAGTGGAACCATTGCGATAGCAAAGGAGCCAAGGAATCACCAGAAGACCAAACACTTCATGCGGCGGTTTCATCTCATTCGGCAGTACATCGAACGAGGTGAAATAAACTTGTGCAAAATACATACGGATCTGAATGTCGCTGATCCGTTGACAAAGCCTCTCACGAGAAGCAGCATGACAAGCACACAAGAGCTATGGGTATTAGATATCTTCTAGATTGACTCTAGTGCAAGTGGGAGACTGTAGGAAATATGCCCAAGAGGCAATCATAGAGATGATGATATTTCGATGTATCCATGATTTATAATAATGTGCCTTGAATAATGTCTTGTATTGATTGGCAAGTACGTGACTTGTTGTGAAACTCATTACTTGTATGGTTATTCTAAATATGTCCCTAGTCGGAGTTCATGTGAGGACACACTTGAATATTAGACTAGCACATGTATTGGTTGATGACTATGTTTCACAAGTCATAGACATGGAGATGTCAAACCAATAATGTGGACTTATGTTGTGAACATAGAGTTGGACTGACCCACCTTGAGACGATGCAACAATGTTCATAGTTCTCTCTCTACACGATGTGTATGCCTTGTCCCTAGACCTGAGATTGTCGCATGTACCCGAGATGTGAATCGACCTACTTTGGGGCTATCAAACGCTACACCGTGAAAGGGTAGCTATAAAGGTAGCTTACGGGTTTGTCGTGAAACATGCTGCGGAGCATGGTCAGTCAAGATGGGATTTGCCCCTCTCTTCTTGAGAGAGATATTTCTCTGGGCCCCTCGAGTGATTGGATCCAGAAATGCATGGCCGTGCTACATAAGGTTAAGGTTAACCTAGTATGGGATTCCGAATCACAGGATCGAGAAAGAGAGGTCAGCTGGAGGCTTGACCTAATATCGTGAGGCAAAGGGAATGGCATAAACATTGTGATGGTTCGTCCGATACGATCTTTATGTGCGTTTGGGAGTTGGCACGTTTTGCTAGAAGCCGCTACCAACTATTGGCCGAGTAGGTGTACTCGTGTCATGTCTAAACGTGCGTGAACCTATAGGGTCACACACTTAAGGCAGTGAAGGCAGAATTCGGATTGGATCCGAATTGGGCTGGAATAGACTCCAGAATGGGCTTCGGTTGAGGCAGCCCAATATGGGGAGGTCTATATAAGGAGAGGAGGCTGGACGTTTTAGGGTTGCCATTTCCGCACCACAATCCACCCAGCCACCGTATCCCACGCCCCTGCTGCCCGCGCGGACCTAGCAGTCCGGCGAGCGGCGCCTCCACGCCGTACGTGTGGATACCGATAGAGGTGCTACGCTTGGAGCACTTGGACGAACCGCCGAGAGGAGCCGTTCGTGGGAGCTGTTCGAGGGAGCGACTGGATCGGAGAGGATTGTACGTCTACCCTGCCCCGACTCGCTTCACCGACTTCGGCACGGCACAGCGCGTCTAGTGGTAATCCCGTGATCTATAACTGCAGCAGTTTCTTGGTTGTTGCGGTAGAAATTTTTGATTTGCGCTAGTGTAGCCTACCCGCAACCCTACAGTGGTATCAGAGCCGATGCTGCCTAGTTATAGGTTCGGATCATTTGCATATGTGATATGTAGATGGGGTAAGGCCGATGTGATCGGCGGTCCGTCATAATTTTTTTGATCTGTGATCTGATTTCCGTGATCGTGTTGCAAGAGGTCGTCGAACGACTTACCCCTACCGGTCGGTTTCCGCCATCGGGGTAGACTGTGACACGTAAATCCAATAGCAGCACGCGAAGATCAATAAGATTGGTCGAATTGGAATATAGATCATATTCGTAGTGCATGAGATGCGCGGGGTGATAGATCGGATTTAACACCGGTAACGGGTAATCTGCAAATTTGAAACAGTTTTGGTATTTCAGCCACAACTTTTGCATATGACCTCGGATCGAAAAGTTTGTGAACGAAAAAGTTTCGTATCGAAATTTTACTTCGGAAAACCAGCGATCAATCTTAGAGGGTCAAATTTAGATTTGGCAAATTCGATTTCTAAAAGGGAGTTTTAGGGGTTGCAAGTTTCGGCGTTAGAACGTCTAACTCGTTTTTGCAGATTTATGATTTGTGACCGGTATGGCCCTTGTGTATGTGATGCATGTGTGTAACTTATCATGACCTGCGTGTCGTGAGTATGTCAACACGGCAGGAGCCAAATGTGTTGTCACTTATTGTATTAACGGCCTGCGTGCCGACTCGTGATGATTCTTGCACTCCATGTAATTTACTTTACTAGCTGTTAGGTGTAATAGCTTGTAGTAGTTCTTGGAGGACTCATCACTCGGAGGGATGGCGATGGCGCACATGGACCATGGAGATGGAGATCATCATGGTGTACAGGTTCTATGGAGATGGAGATCACCATGAGAAACGGGCCATACTGTGTCACAACTTTGTGATTGCTATTCCTGTTGTTTTACTCCTATGCATGTTAGATTCGTGGTAGTAGAACGATCCCTCACAAATGTTAAGTTAACATGCCCCCCCAACTAAACCTTGCACCATCCCATGTCTTCTACAATTGATGGTGGGTCCATTGCAGCGGGGTGTCTCAGTTTTCGTTGACTAGATGGGTTTGTATCGGATACTTACACGCATAAGAGTTGGTTAGCTCAACAAGGTAATCTTAACGGTTAAGCGCCTTGGGGCATAAAGGTTGGCGCTTTGACATAGAGATGTCACCCAACAACAAGAGTCATATGTGATATGATTAGCAAAGTGCTGCTTACCGATCGACCTTGGCTTCTAGCAGTGATGTTTAATATCACTAGTTGACTTGTTCGTTGTGGATCTTGAATCAGTAAGTACCAATAGAGGGATGTTGGTTTTAGTGGGAGTAGACCATATTAAATTGTTTAATGTTTTACTCTATCATGGATTTTTGTCTTAGTATTTTGCATGTTTTCTGTTGTAGATCAATGGCACGTAACCAACCCACCCCTTTTGCTTTGCGTTCCATCCTTGAAAAAGAAAAGTTAACTGAACAAACTATTCGGATTGGATCCGGAATCTGAGAATTGTTCTCAGGGCTGATAAGAAGGAAAGTGTTCTGGATACCCCATTACCAGATGAACCTCTTGACACCGACACTGCTGCCATTAGGGCTGCCTACAAGAGAGCATGTGATGAGTCTCTTGAGGTCAGCTGCCTTATGCTTGCATGCATGGAACCCGACCTTCAAAAGCAGTTTGATGGTCAGGAAGCGTACGATATGAACGTTGCGCTTAAGGATATGTTCCAGACCCAAGCCAGGACTGAAAGGTTCAATGTCGCTAAGGCTTTGGTGAATGCAAGCTAGCTGAAGGAGCAGCAGTAGGCCCGCACGTGATCAAGATGCTTGGTTACGCGCAGACTTTGGACAAACTGGGTTTTCCATTGGGCCGAGAGTTGGCCACTGATTTCATTTTAGCGTCGCTTCCAGCCAGCTATGGGCATTTCATTTCGAACTACCATATGCATGGGGTGGAGAAGGACCTTAATGAACTTTGTGGAATGCTCAAGACGGCAGAATGTGACATTAAGAAGTGTGCAGGGCATGGCCAAGTGTTGGCTGTGCAGAACAAGCCTAGCTTCAAGAAGCATGGCAAGTCCAAGGCAAAAGGAAAAGCTAAAGATGCGATCTCTAAGCCAAAGCCTAAGCCTAAGGATGGACCTAAGCCTGACACTGAATGCTACTACTGTCATGATACTGGACACTGGAAGAGAAACTGCACCAAGTACCTCGCTTCTCTGAAGAAGAGTGGGAGTAAGACTTCCAGCTCAGGTACGCTTGTGGTTAATGTTATAGAGATTTTTCTCGCTGACTCTCTTATTAACTCTTGGGTATTTGATACCGGATCGGTTGCTCATATTTGCAAATCGATGCAGGGGCTAGTAAGGAGTAGAAGCGTGAGACAAGGAGAAGTTGATCTTCGCGTCGGAAATAATGCAAAGGTTGCTGCGTTGTCCGTTGGCGTCATGCAACTGCACCTCCCTTCAGGATTCGTCATGGAATTGAATAATTGTTATTATGTTCCAGCTTTGAGTCGAAACATTATCTCTCCATCATGTTTGATGCAGATGGTTATTCATTTGCGAGTAAAGACAATGGTTGTGTATCTCTAAGAATGATATGTTTGTGGCTTTTGCATCCATTGTGAATGGGTTGTTTATTTTGAATTCTGATGATGCTCATGATGATGCGCATGTCTATAACATAAGTGCTAAAAGGCTTCGGCCTAATGATTTGAGTCCCACCTATTTTTGGCATTGTCGTTTGGGTCATATAAGTGAAAAGCGCATGAAGAAGCTCCATGCAGATGGTCTTTTAACTTCGTTTGATTTTGAATCATACGAGACGTGCGAAGCTTGTTTGCTTGGTAAGATGACCAAATCGCCTTTCAATGGTTCTCCTGAGAGGGCGACAGACTTGTTGGAACTCATACATACTGATGTATGCGGACCAATGAGCACGACTGCAAGAGGTGGTTTTCACTACTTCATAACTTTCACTGATGATTTTAGTAGATATGGATATGTCTACTATGAAGCATAAGTCTGAAACTTTTGAAAAGTTCAAGAGTTCCAGAACGAAGTAGAAAATCAACGTGGCAAGAAAATTAAGGCTCTACGATCAGATCGTGGAGGAGAATATTTGAGCCACGAATTTAGCAATCATCTGAAGAGTTGTGGAATTGTTCCTCAGCTTACGCCGCCTGGAACGCCTCAAAGAAACGGGGTTTCCGAACGGCGTAATCGAACTTTGTTGGACATGGTTCGATCAATGATGAGCCAGTCAGATCTACCATTGTCATTTTGGGGTTTCGCTCTAGAATCAGCAGCTCTTACACTAAACAGGGTACCATCTAAATCCGTAGTTAAGACGCCATATGAGATGTGGTATGGGAAGAGTCCCAACTTGTCTTTTCTAAAGATTTGGGGTTGTGACGCTTTTGTCAAGCGACTTCAGTCGGACAAGCTCACACCCAAGTCGGATAAATGCATTTTCGTGGGATATCCAAAGGAAACTTATGGATATTACTTCTACAACCGAGAAGAGGGCAAAGTGTTTGTCGCTCGAAACGGAGTTTTCCTAGAGAAAGAGTTTCTCACTAAGGGACAAGTGGAAGAACGGTGCAGCTTGATGAAGTTCAAGTTGAGCCTACCGGGGAGGACTCGATGAGTGATGCTGTTATGGCAGAACGAGTTGAGGAACCCGTGGCAGTATATGCACCGCAACTACGAAGGTCGGCAAGGCTCCGAAGCTCGCGAGAATATTGTTGTTAGACAATGATACGCGGGAAATATTATTGTTGGACAATGATGAACCTTCGACCTATGCGGAAGCAATGATGGACCCAGACTCTGAGAAATGGCAAAGTGCCATGAGATCCGAAATAGAGTCCATGGGTGACAATCAAGTTTGGAACTTGGTTGACCTGCCTGATGGCCATAAAACCATCGAGTGCAAATGGATCTATAAGAAGAAGATTGATATGGATGGAAATGTTCACATCTATAAAGCTCGGCTTGTCGCAAAAGGTTTTCGACAAGTTCAAGGAGTTGACTACGAGGAGACTTTCTCACCCGTAGTGATGCTTAAATCTATTCGGATAATTCTAGCTATTGCTGCATATTTCGATTATGAGATATGGCAAATGGATGTCAAGACGGCTTTCCTGAATGGAACCTTTCCGAGGACGTGTATATGATGCAGCCCGAGGGTTTTGTCGATCCTAAAAACGCTGGAAAGGTTTGCAAACTTCGGAAGTCCATTTATGGACTGAAGCAAGCATCTCGGAGTTGGAACATTCGTTTTGATGAAGTGGTCCAAGGATTTGGCTTCACCAAAATCGAATCGAGTCTTGTGTTTACAAGAAAGATAGTGGGAGCTCGCTCGTATTTCTAATCTTGTATGTGGATGACATACTGCTGATTGGAAATGACATTCCTATGCTTGAATCCGTAAAGACCTCATTGAAGAATAGTTTTTCGATGAAGGACTTAGGGAAGCAGCATACATTCTGGGAATTAAGATCTATAGAGATAGATCAAAGAGGCTAATAGGATTAAGCCAGAGTACATACATTGACAAAGTGCTAGAACGGTTCGGCATGGAAGAGGCAAAGAAAGGGTTCTTGCCTATGTCTCATGGCATAAATCTTAGCAAGACTCAGTGTCCTTCGACTACTGATGAGAAAGCGCATGAGAAAGATCCCATATGCTTCGGCAATTGGATCTGTCATGTATGCAATGACTTGTACTCGCCCAGATGTTTCTTATGCTCTAAGTGTTACGAGCAGGTACCAAGCTGATCCAGGTGAGAGTCACTGGACAGCGGCAAAGAATATCCTTAAGTACTTGAAAAGGACTAAGGATATGTTCCTAGTTTACGGAGGTGAGGAGGAGCTCGTTGTAAATGGTTACACCGATGCTAGTTTCCAAACCGATGTGGATGATTCGAAGTCGCAATCGGGCTATGTGTTCACGTTGAACGGTGGGGCGGTTAGCTGGAAGAGTTCCAAGCAGGACACGGTTGCTCATTCTACAATGGAGGCCGAGTACTATGCTGCGGCAGAAGCTAGCATGGAAAGTGTTTGGATAAAGCAGTTCCTTACTGATCTCGGTGTTGTCCCTAGTGCGTCCAGTCCATTGGATCTCTACTGTGACAACAGTGGAACCATTGCGATAGCAAGGAGCCAAGGAATCACCAGAAGACCAAACACTTCATGCGGCGGTTTCATCTCATTCGGCAGTACATCGAACGAGGTGAAATAAACTTGTGCAAAATACAGACGGATCTGAATGTCGCTGATCCGTTGACAAAGCCTCTCACGCAGAAGCAGCATGACAAGCACACAAGAGCTATGGGTATTAGATATCTTCTAGATTGACTCTAGTGCAAGTGGGAGACTGTAGGAAATATGCCCGAGAGGCAATCATAGAGATGATGATATTTCGATGTATCCATGATTTATAATAATGTGCCTTGAATAATGTCTTGTATTGATTGGCAAGTACGTGACTTGTTTGTGAAACTCATTACTTGTATGGTTATTCTAAATATGTCCCTAGTCGGAGTTCATGTGAGGACACACTTGAATATTAGACTAGCACATGTATTGGTTGATGACTATGTTTCACAAGTCATAGACATGGAGATGTCAAACCAATAATGTGGACTTATGTTGTGAACATAGAGTTGGACTGACCCACTTGAGACGATGCAACAATGTTCATAGTTCTCTCTCTACACGATGTGTATGCCTTGTCCCTAGACCTGAGATTGTCGCATGTACCCGAGATGTGAATCGACCTACTTTGGGGCTATCAAACGCTACACCGTGAAAGGGTAGCTATAAAGGTAGCTTACGGGTTTGTCGTGAAACATGCTGCGGAGCATGGTCAGTCAAGATGGGATTTGCCCCTCTCTTCTTGAGAGAGATATTTCTCTGGGCCCCTCGAGTGATTGGATCCAGAAATGCATGGCCGTGCTACATAAGGTTAAGGTTAACCTAGTATGGGATTCCGAATCACAGGATCGAGAAAGAGAGGTCAGCTGGAGGCTTGACCTAATATCGTGAGGCAAAGGGAATGGCATAAACATTGTGATGGTTCGTCCGATACGATCTTTATGTGCGTTTGGGAGTTGGCACGTTTTGCTAGAAGCCGCTACCAACTATTGGCCGAGTAGGTGTACTCGTGTCATGTCTAAACGTGCGTGAACCTATAGGGTCACACACTTAAGGCAGTGAAGGCAGAATTCGGATTGGATCCGAATTGGGCTGGAATAGACTCCAGAATGGGCTTCGGTTGAGGCAGCCCAATATGGGGAGGTCTATATAAGGAGAGGAGGCTGGACGTTTTAGGGTTGCTCATTTCCGCACCACAATCCACCCAGCCACCGTATTCCCACGCCCCTGCTGCCCGCGCGGACCTAGCAGTCCGGCGAGCGGCGCCTCCACGCCGTACGTGTGGATACCGATAGAGGTGCTACGCTTGGAGCACTTGGACGAACCGCCGAGAGGAGCCGTTCGTGGGAGCTGTTCGAGGGAGCGACTGGATCGGAGAGGATTGTACGTCTACCCTGCCCCGACTCGCTTCACCGACTTCGGCACGGCACAGCGCGTCTAGTGGTAATCCCGTGATCTATAACTGCAGCAGTTTCTTGGTTGTTGCGGTAGAAATTTTTGATTTGCGCTAGTGTAGCCTACCCGCAACCCTACAGTGGTATCAGAGCCGATGCTGCCTAGTTATAGGTTCGGATCATTTGCATATGTGATATGTAGATGGGGTAAGGCCGATGTGATCGGCGGTCCGTCATAATTTTTTTGATCTGTGATCTGATTTCCGTGATCGTGTTGCAAGAGGTCGTCGAACGACTTACCCCTACCGGTCGGTTTCCGCCATCGGGGTAGACTGTGACACGTAAATCCAATAGCAGCACGCGAAGATCAATAAGATTGGTCGAATTGGAATATAGATCATATTCGTAGTGCATGAGATGCGCGGGGTGATAGATCGGATTTAACACCGGTAACGGGTAATCTGCAAATTTGAAACAGTTTTGGTATTTCAGCCACAACTTTTGCATATGACCTCGGATCGAAAAGTTTGTGAACGAAAAAGTTTCGTATCGAAATTTTACTTCGGAAAACCAGCGATCAATCTTAGAGGGTCAAATTTAGATTTGGCAAATTCGATTTCTAAAAGGGAGTTTTAGGGGTTGCAAGTTTCGGCGTTAGAACGTCTAACTCGTTTTTGCAGATTTATGATTTGTGACCGGTATGGCCCTTGTGTATGTGATGCATGTGTGTAATTATCATGACCTGCGTGTCGTGAGTATGTCAACACGGCAGGAGCCAAATGTGTTGTCACTTATTGTATTAACGGCCTGCGTGCCGACTTGTGATGATTCTTGCACTCCATGTAATTTACTTTACTAGCTGTTAGGTGTAATAGCTTGTAGTAGTTCTTGGAGGACTCATCACTCGGAGGGATGGCGATGGCGCACATGGACCATGGAGATGGAGATCATCATGGTGTACAGGTTCTATGGAGATGGAGATCACCATGAGAAACGGGCCATACTGTGTCACAACTATGTGATTGCTATTCCTGTTGTTTTACTCCTATGCATGTTAGATTCGTGGAAGTAGAACGATCCCTCACAAATGTTAAGTTAACATGCCCCCCAACTAAACCTTGCACCATCCCATGTCTTCTACAATCGATGGTGGGCCTTGCAGGGGTGCTCGGTTTTCGTTGACTAGATGGGTTTGTATCGGATACTTACACGCATAAGAGTTGGTTAGCTCAACAAGGTAATCTTAACGGTTAAGCGCCTTGGGGCATAAAGGTTGGCGTTTTGACATAGAGATGTCACCCAACAACAAGAGTCATATGTGATATGATTAGCAAAGTGTTGCTTACCGATCGACCTTGGCTTCTAGCAGTGATGTTTAATATCACTAGTTGACTTGTTCGTTGTGGATCTTGAATCACTAAGTACCAACAGAGGGATGTTGGTTTTAGTGGGAGTAGACCATATTAAATTGTTTAATGTTTTACTCTATCATGGATTTTTGTCTTAGTATTTTGCATGTTTTCTGTTGTAGATCAATGGCACGTAACCAACCCACCCCTTTTGCTTTGCGTTCCATCCTTGAGAAAGAAAAGTTAACTGGAACAAACTATTCGGATTGGATCCGGAATCTGAGAATTGTTCTCAGGGCTGATAAGAAGGAAAGTGTTCTGGATACCCCATTACCAGATGAACCTCTTGACACCGACACTGCTGCCATTAGGGCTGCCTACAAGAGAGCATGTGATGAGTCTCTTGAGGTCAGCTGCCTTATGCTTGCTTGCATGGAACCCGACCTTCAAAAGCAGTTTGATGGTCAGGAAGCGTACGATATGATCGTTGCGCTTAAGGACATGTTCCAGACCCAGGCCAGGACTGAAAGGTTCAATGTCGCTAAGGCTTTTGGTGAATGCAAGCTAGCTGAAGGAGCAGCAGTAGGCCCGCACGTGATCAAGATGCTTGGTTACGCGCAGACTTTGGACAAACTGGTTTTCCATTGGGCCGAGAGTTGGCCACTGATTTCATTTTAGCGTCGCTTCCAGCCAGCTATGGGCATTTCATTTCGAACTACCATATGCATGGGGTGGAGAAGGACCTTAATGAACTTTGTGGAATGCTCAAGACGGCAGAATGTGACATTAAGAAGTGTGCAGGGCATGGCCAAGTGTTGGCTGTGCAGAACAAGCCTAGCTTCAAGAAGCATGGCAAGTCCAAGGCAAAAGGAAAAGCTAAAGATGCGATCTCTAAGCCAAAGCCTAAGCCTAAGGATGGACCTAAGCCTGACACTGAATGCTACTACTGTCATGATCTGGACACTGGAAGAGAAACTGCAGCAAGTACCTTGCTTCTCTGAAGAAGAGTGGGAGTAAGACTTCTAGCTCAGGTACGCTTGTGGTTAATGTTATAGAGATTTTTCTCGCTGACTCCATTATTAACTCTTGGGTATTTGATACCGGATCGGTTGCTCATATTTGCAAATCGATGCAGGGGCTAGTAAGGAGTAGAAGCGTGAGACAAGGAGAAGTTGATCTTCGCGTCGGAAATAATGCAAAGGTTGCTGCGTTGTCCGTTGGCGTCATGCAACTGCACCTCCCTTCAGGATTTATGGAATTGAATAATTGTTATTATGTTCCAGCTTTGAGTCGAAACATTATTCTCCTTCATGTTTGATGCGAGATGGTTATTCATTTGCGAGTAAAACAATGGTTGTTATCTCTAAGAATGATATGTTTGTGGCTTTTGCATCCATTGTGAATGGGTTGTTTATTTTGAATTGATGATGCTCATGATGATGCGCATGTCTATAACATAAGTGCTAAAAGGCTTCGGCCTAATGATTTGAATCCCACCTATTTTGGCATTGTCGTTTGGGTCATATAAGTGAAAAGCGCATGAAGAAACTCCATGCTGATGGTCTTTAACTTCGTTTGATTTTGAATCATACGAGACGTGCGAAGCTTGTTTGCTTGGAAGATGACCAAGTCGCCTTTCAATGGTTCTCCTGAGAGGGCGACAGACTTGTTGGAACTATACATACTGATGTATGTGGACCAATGAGCACGACTGCAGAGGTGGTTTTCACTACTTCATAACTTTCACTGATGATTTAGTAGATATGGATATGTCTACCTAATGAGCATAAGTCTGAAACTTTTGAAAAGTTCAAGAGTTCCAGAATGAAGTAGAAATCAACGTGGCAAGAAAATTAAGGCTCTACGATCAGATCGTGGAGGAGAATATTTGAGCCACGAATTTAGCAATCATCTGAAGAGTTGTGGAATTGTTCCTCAACTTACGCCGCCTGGAACGCCTCAAAGAAACGGGGTTTCCGAACGACGTAATCGAACTTTGTTGGACATGGTTCGATCAATGATGAGCCAGTCAGATCTACCATTATCATTTTGGGGTTTCGCTCTAGAATCAGCAGCTCACACTAAACAGGGTACCATCTAAATCCGTAGTTAAGACACCATATGAGATGTGGAATGGGAAGAGTCCCAACTTGTCTTTTCTAAAGATTTGGGGTTGTGACGCTTTGTCAAGCGACTTCAGTCGGACAAGCTCACACCCAAGTCGGATAAATGCATTTTCGTAGGATATCCAAAGGAAACTTTGGATATTACTTCTACAACCGAGAAGAGGGCAAAGTGTTTGTCGCTCGAAACGGTGTTTTCCTAGAGAAAGAGTTTCTCACTAAGGACAAGTGGAAGAACGGTGCAGCTTGATGAAGTTCAAGTTGAGCCTACCGGGGAGGACTCGATGAGTGATGCTGTCATGGCAGAACGAGTTGAGGAACCCGTGGCAGATACACCGCACTACGAAGGTCGAAAGGCTCCGAAGCTCGCGAGAATATTGTTGTTAGACAATGATACGCGGAAATATTATTGTTGGACAATGATGAACCTTCGACCTATGCGGAAGCAATGATGGACCCAGACTCTGAGAAATGGCAAAGTGCCATGAGATCCGAAATAGATCCATGGATGAAATCAAGTTTGGAACTTGGTTGACCTGCCTGATGGCCATAACCATCGAGTGCAAATGGATCTATAAGAAGAAGATTGATATGGATGGAAATGTTCACATCTATAAAGCTCGACTTGTCGCAAAAGGTTTTCGACAAGTTCAAGGAGTTGACTACGAGGAGACTTTCTCACCCGTAGTGATGCTTAAATCTATTCGGATAATTCTAGCTATTGCTGCATATTTCGATTATGAGATATGGCAAATGGATGTCAAGACGGCTTTCCTGAATGGAAACCTTGCCGAGGACGTGTATATGATGCAGCCCGAGGGTTTTGTCGATCCTAAAAACGCTGGAAAGGTTTGCAAACTTCGAAGTCCATTTATGGACTGAAGCAAGCATCTCGGAGTTGGAACATTCGTTTTGATGAAGTGGTCCAAGGATTTGGCTTCACCAAAATCGAATCAGAGTCTTGTGTTTACAAGAAAGATAGTGGGAGCTCGCTCGTATTTCTAATCTTGTATGTGGATGACATACTGCTGATTGGAAATGACATTCCTATGCTTGAATCCGTAAAGACTCATTGAAGAATAGTTTTTCGATGAAGGACTTAGGGAAGCAGCATACATTCTGGGAATTAAGATCTATAGAGATAGATCAAAGAGGCTAATAGGATTAAGCCAGAGTACATACATTGACAAAGTGCTAGAACGTTCGGCATGGAAGAGGCAAAGAAAGGGTTCTTGCCTATGTCTCATGGCATAAATCTTAGCAAGACTCAGTGTCCTTCGACTACTGATGAGAAGCGCATGAAAAAGATCATATGCTTCGGCAATTGGATCTGTCATGTATGCAATGATTTGTACTCGCCCAGATGTTTCTTATGCTCTAAGTGTTACGAGCAGGTACCAAGCTGATCCAGGTGAGAGTCACTGGACAGCGGTAAAGAATATCCTTAAGTACTTGAAAAGGACTAAGGATATGTTCCTAGTTTACGGAGGTGAGGAGGAGCTCGTTGTAAATGGTTACACCGATGCTAGTTTCCAAACCGATGTGGATGATTCCAAGTCGCAATCGGGCTATGTGTTCACGTTGAACGGTGGGGCGGTTAGCTGGAAGAGTTCCAAGCAGGACACGGTTGCTCATTCTACAATGGAGGCCGAGTACTATGCTGCGGCAGAAGCTAGCATGGAAAGTGTTTGGATAAAGCAGTTCCTTACTGATCTCGGTGTTGTCCCTAGTGCGTCCAGTCCATTGGATCTCTACTGTGACAACAGTGGAACCATTGCGATAGCAAGGAGCCAAGGAATCACCAGAAGACCAAACACTTCATGCGGCGGTTTCATCTCATTCGGCAGTACATCGAACGAGGTGAAATAAACTTGTGCAAAATACATACGGATCTGAATGTCGCTGATCCGTTGACAAAGCCTCTCACGCAGAAGAAGCATGACAAGCACACAAGAGCTATGGGTATTAGATATCTTCTAGATTGACTCTAGTGCAAGTGGGAGACTGTAGGAAATATGCCCGAGAGGCAATCATAGAGATGATGATATTTCGATGTATCCATGATTTATAATAATGTGCCTTGAATAATGTCTTGTATTGATTGGCAAGTACGTGACTTGTTTGTGAAACTCATTACTTGTATGGTTATTCTAAATATGTCCCTAGTCGGAGTTCATGTGAGGACACACTTGAATATTAGACTAGCACATGTATTGGTTGATGACTATGTTTCACAAGTCATAGACATGGAGATGTCAAACCAATAATGTGGACTTATGTTGTGAACATAGAGTTGGACTGACCCATCTTGAGACGATGCAACAATGTTCATAGTTCTCTCTCTACACGATGTGTATGCCTTGTCCCTAGACCTGAGATTGTCGCATGTACCCGAGATGTGAATCGACCTACTTTGGGGCTATCAAACGCTACACCGTGAAAGGGTAGCTATAAAGGTAGCTTACGGGTTTGTCGTGAAACATGCTGCGGAGCATGGTCAGTCAAGATGGGATTTGCCCCTCTCTTCTTGAGAGAGATATTTCTCTGGGCCCCTCGAGTGATTGGATCCAGAAATGCATGGCCGTGCTACATAAGGTTAAGAGTTAACCTAGTATGGGATTCCGAATCACAGGATCGAGAAAGAGAGGTCAGCTGGAGGCTTGACCTAATATCGTGAGGCAAAGGGAATGGCATAAACATTGTGATGGTTCGTCCGATACGATCTTTATGTGCGTTTGGGAGTTGGCACGTTTTGCTAGAAGCCGCTACCAACTATTGGCCGAGTAGGTGTACTCATGTCATGTCTAAACGTGCGTGAACCTATAGGGTCACACACTTAAGGCAGTGAAGGCAGAATTCGGATTGGATCCGAATTGGGCTGGAATAGACTCCAGAATGGGCTTCGGTTGAGGCAGCCCAATATGGGGAGGTCTATATAAGGAGAGGAGGCTGGACGTTTTAGGGTTGCTCATTTCCGCACCACAATCCACCCAGCCACCGTATTCCCACGCCCCTGCTGCCCGCGCGGACCTAGCAGTCCGGTGAGCGGCGCCTCCACGCCGTACGTGTGGATACCGATAGAGGTGCTACGCTTGGAGCACTTGGACGAACCGCCGAGAGGAGCCGTTCGAGGGAGCGACTGGATCGGAGAGGATTGTACGTCTACCCTGCCCCGACTCGCTTCACCGACTTCGGCACGGCACAGCGCGTCTAGTGGTAATCCCGTGATCTATAATTGCAGCAGTTTCTTGGTTGTTGCGGTAGAAATTTTTGATTTGCGCTAGTGTAGCCTACCCGCAACCCTACAATACCGGCTGCTTCTGGACGCCGGCCGGCCTGGGAACCGGCCAGTCCGGGCTGGAGGCCGGCTAGGCAGTTTTGCCCACTTCTTCTTCATCTTGATCTTGACGCTTTCTCCTCCTCTTCCATGCGTACGCCTTGGATGGTCTTGACTCTTTGGCTTCCTCGGCATCTTCCCGGATGGTTGTACTCGTCATGTGATACCTAGCATAGCAAAGGGAAAGATGCTCAAGTAGTATACCATTCGAAGGATGAGGAATGGGGCTCAAGTAGAGTAGCGAGCTCACCTTTGATGTCCATGGTGACTTGTGAAGCGTCGGGGGTCTTGTCATGGTGATGGACGTGGAACGCACTACATCATCTCCCCCCCCTTTAAAAAGAGTCGTCCTCGACTCTTGCTCATCATCATGGCAAGGAGATAGATGTGTAGACCATGTCGTGTAGTTCACCATGTAGTCGGTGCAAGTGATGTGGCAACTCTTGAATGTCTTTTCGCCTTCCAAGTAACCTATAAAACGCACAAGGAAGACAAAACAACACTCAAAGAGTAGCCAATTCTTTGGGATCATCGCATGAATGCTTATGTAGAAGGAAGTCACCTGAGCAAGATGTTGATGTACTCTTCTTGCAAGATCTTCCGTCATAGGAATGCGTGGTTGAAGCAACTCATGGGAACTCATCCAAGAGAATGACCTACATATCAAAGACCAAGCAAGCAATGTGTGTGCAAGATAGAGGAGCATATCATCAATGACATGTCCACTCATGTTCATTACACCATTAGCACAACACAAATATATGAAAGTCAAAGCATAGGCACGGTCAATGTGCAAGCAATTTCTCGGAATATCCTCAAGATGTGGGAAAACAAAAATTCCACGAAAAATTTGACCCATATTATCAACATTGCACACAAGGTATGGGAAAAAGAAATTTGTCAACATCCTTGATGCAATAAACGGAGAAGTTGGCAAAAACACACGATGAGAAATGTCCAAATTATCACCATGGGTGCAAACAACCCATAGGAAAGAGCAAGTATTCGAAATAGTTGTTGCAACACCAAATGGGTAGGAACCAAAACACTCATGACAAGGCATGCAGAAAATGTCAATACGGTTGCCAACAAGACATTTGAAAGAACAATTGGTCATTATATTTGTGGCAACACATAAATCATCCAAGTGAAAGAGCAAGGACACAAGCTTGTCATAGTGGAGACCAAAAGTAGCATCATGATTGCAAACAAACCATAAAAAAGAGAAATTGGTCGACTTGTTTGATGCAAAACATGACAAGGACGTTAGAGTCGGAATCGAAGCACAACTCAAATGTATGCTCTCAAGAGCTCTTGTTGTCAACTCATGTTCAATTGAGGTTGACAAAATAGCATGAGGCTCAATGCACACCAAAACCCAATGAAAGAAATTGTGTGCATGGTATACGAACACATCATCCATCATGACGTTACTCTTCATTTGCTCATCACCGAACACATCAAAGTCAATTGAAACATATGACATATGTGGATGGTTACTAGGCAAAGTGAAGGAGGGAACAAGGTCCCTAAAGGCAAACGAAACATCTCCAAAAGGCGAGAAAGCGATGGGTGCAATCTCATTATCAAGAATCGTGTCATTATTGCAAACAACACATGTGAAAGAATTATTCAACATGTTGCATGCATTAATGGGAGAAAATTCCAAGCAATTGTTGCAAAGTATGCGGCAAGGGTGATCATTGTTGTCAACAAACATTGGGAAAGAACAATTGTTCATCATGTTTGAATTGACAACGGGAGTGAATTGGAAACACTCATAACTAGGCATGTCGATGGAAAAATCATCACCAATAGGTAATTCCACATGATCAACATTGGTTTGAAACAACGTATCACAAGGGAATAAAAAGGATTCATATGATGGGGCAAAGAAATCATCCATAGCATGCAAATCATCATGGTTCATCATGTCCACTAGTGGGATCATGGTCACATCAACACCCATACCTTTGCTATCCCGCTCATTTGAAGTAGGTGTTGACGTGGTAGTCGCTTCCATGAAGTCGACTTGTTCATCTTGACGGTGATATGTGATGGCCTCATCATTATTCGCCATGTACGACGCCTCCATGTTAGGCACCATCATGTCAAGGGGTGGCGTCTCATCGTCCAAGGACCCTAGCACGCAATGAGAGAACACACGAGAGGTAGAGGTTAAGTTGTTAGAAATCAAAATGGCCTCACATGACCTATCAACTACCTCTCTCTCAAGTGGTGTATCACTCATTCCCTCAAAGTGAAAGCACTCGAACTCACATATGGTGGAGGCACTCAACTCACTCTCGCTCGAGTGGGCTAAGTGGCTCTCATGCTCACATGGGATTGGTACTTTTTCATCACTCAAGCACATGAGGGTAGGCTCGGTTTCCTCAACTCCACACGCCTCCAAGGTTGAAGGGAAACTCCCATGCTCAACCTTCTCGAACTCATCGCCTCCAAAGGTGCATGACGTAGATTGCGCGTCCTCATTCGACGCATCCACCAATGTGATAGCATAGCTCATGCTCGTCTCCGTGGTCGAAGGGAAAATCCCATGCTCGACCATCCTCTCGTCGTCCTTATCTCCATTTGTGCACTCCCACATCATGTGGCCATTGCCATTGCATAGTGAACACGAGAGATTGGGACATTCTCGTGGATCGTGGTCATGTCCTTGGCAATTGTCGCATAAGCGTTCTTCCTCGTGCCATATGGGTGCCAAAGAGGCTCGACGATCTCTAGGTTGAGGTGATGGTGAAGGAGTACGTTCATGGCATCCACCATTTGAGCGAAGATGTTCGTGATGTTCATGACGATTTTGGCGCTCATGACGATGGAGATGCGCGTGTTGAGGAGAAGATTGTTCGTTATCGTTCGCATGGTCATGATTGTGATGGCGTGGTCTTGGGTGAGGACGGAGACGACGTCCTTGTTCTCCAAAGTCATTCGCACCCGGGACGCCATTGCCATTAGCCAATGGGTCATGATGATCGCGTCGTTTCGGTGATGGTGATGGAATGCGTGCGCGACGATCATCATTTTGGAGAGGTTGCTCGATATGCGCATTGGCATTGTTCACGTTTTGATGAAGATGTTCATGAGCGTCATGCCTTGGGTCATGTTGATGTTCTTGAGGCGCATTAGCGTTGTTCACATTTGGAGAGGGAGGACGGTTGCCATCATGGCGAAGATCATGGTCGTCGGGCCTTGGAACTTCTTGGCGTGGTTGTTGCGGTTGTTCGGGGCGGAAGCCATGACGTCCATGATGCGAGTTTGACGATCTTGAGTGACTTCTTGTACGACTTGAGCGTGACGAAGAAGAAGAGTGACGACGCCCAAGGTTGGCGATGTTTTCGTTTAGCCGCTCCAAGTTCGCATTGATCGCATCGAAGCTAGCATCGTGAGCTTGGAGGCGGCGCTCGTAGCGGCCTAAGCCATCACGAACAAGATGTCGAAGTCCGACGAACTCTGTTTGGGTGACGTAGCCATGATCACCTCTTGGTCCACCGTGGATCTCCTCGCCCGAGCTTACACTTTCGGTTGTACTTCCCCTAAACATCTTCACAAGATCAAGTGAGATATGGTAAAGAAAGAACAAAGGACAAACTATATCTCAAGAATAAAGGGACTTGAGAGGAGAGAATCCGGTTCTAACACCCACACACACACTTATGAGGATAGGTAGGTATAAAGTGGCAACGGGAAATCAAGCAAACTCGGCGAAAAGCATATTGTTCAAGGTAGTGAAAATCCACAATGACCAAATCACCAAAGAACACCAACCACAAAGTATAAGGAAACACACACAAAAGCGAATAATGAGGTTGTGCGACCAAAGGGCGAGCACTCGAAGACGAAAAGAACCTAGCGAAGACTACGTGCTCAAATGTCAACACAACGCACGAGGGACGCTAGTTCAATTGCTTGAGTGGGCAACGGATTTGCACAAGTGTCGGACCCTCACACTCACTTTGGCGGTTCACTTTGTCGCAACCTACAAGGAATGGTTCTTGGCACCACTTGATTCTTTTTCTTTTCTTTTTCTCTCCTTTTTTTTTGATTTTTGCTTTTGACGATGATTCCTTCAACTTTTGCTAGTGCCAAGACCTCAACTCGATACACACTCGCCGATACTTTGAAACACTCACTCGGAACAACACAAGTGCAATGCCCGCAATATAAACGAACTAGTCCGGTAGGTCAAGATACGCAGAAGGAAGAAGGGCTCACAACGGATCACTATGACGGGGAAGGCGTCGAGTCCTTGGCGGCGTCGTCGCTTGGCGTTGATGAAGTCGCTGCGGAAGCTTGTCGATGTTGTAAACGTGGAGCACACACCGGAGAAGGACTCAAACACAAAGGACAACTGCCAAAACGAACCGAGGAAAAATGGTGAGAAATGGCTTTTTCTGCCTAGCCGGCCTGGGGGCCGGGTTTGTCCGGGCTGGGAACCGGCTGCCTCTGCAGTGTGGCCGGTTTCTGGGCCGGTTCAGCCGGGCTGGGTGCCGGGCAGATAGTTTTTCGAGATTTGCTCGATTTTGGGCGAAAAAAACGACTATAAATCCTCGAATTCGTGGGGAAATTGGCAAAATTAAGGCTAGGGAACGCAAACAAAGGTGGAGGGGGTTCTAAAGCAATAGATCTATGGACCAAAACTACCAAAAATGCAGCAAATCGACCAAATCGCTCGAATCCAAAATGGCTATTTTTGGTGGAAATTTTCGAATTTCTCAAAAACAAAGAAAAATTTGGGGAAATCGGTGGAAACACAAGTCAAATCCGTGGCAACCTAGAGCTCTGATACCATATGGTGAAGGCTAGGCTTCAAGGGTGGCCCGATCTTCACGGATTTGAGGCGGTGAGACGAAGAACACGCGAAGAACACAAAACACAACAAGGGGAAATAAGGAAAACACAAAGATAACTAGCAAGACGCACGAAGGCAAGAGTCAATTGGTCCCAAATCCCCTAGGGCAGCTCCCAATTCTATTCTCCCAAGTACACCTTACTCTTAGGATTGTTTGTCCTCTTGGTCAATCCAAACCAAGTGAACCTAGCCACTTCAAGAGGAAAGATTGACAAGTACAAAGCACAAGAGGTAGTTCATCTCCACAAGCGGAGGCCTTGGTTCATCTCCCGGAGGAGGCCTTGATTCATCTCCATGGAAGGAGGCCTTGGTTCATCTCCAAAGGAGGAAGGAGACACTTGAGAAGAAGGAGGCTACCTCAACTTTAGTTCTCAATCAAGTCTCACCCTAACCCTAGGCAGCCAAGGGGTATTTATAGTCTTAGTACAAAACGGGTGCAGGACATGTGTAATCTGGGAGACCGGCCTGGGAGCCGGCTGGACCGGGCTGGAGGCCGGCCTGGAGGCCGGGCTGGGGACCGGCCAAACCGGCCTAGATACCGGCTGCTTCTGGACGCCGGCCGGCCTGGGAACCGGCCAGTCCGGGCTGGAGGCCGGCCAGGCAGCCGGCCTGGGAACCGGCCAGTCCGGGCTGGAGGCCGGCCAGGCAGTTTTGCCCACTTCTTTTTCATCTTGATCTTGACGCTTTCTCCTCCTCTTCCATGCGTACGCCTTGGATGGTCTTGACTCTTTGGCTTCCTCGGCATCTTCCCGGATGGTTGTACTCGTCATGTGATACCTAGCATAGCAAAGGGAAAGATGCTCAAGTAGTATACCATTCGAAGGATGAGGAATGGGGCTCAAGTAGGGGAGCGAGCTCACCTTTGATGTCCATGGTGACTTGTGAAGCGTCGGGGGTCTTGTCATGGTGATGGACGTGGAACGCACTACATCACCCTCGTGTTCAAGCAATGAAGAAGTCTACCCTTCTTGACGGATTAGTTCCTGGTGCTAATACTAGAAGTATGATGGGGATGGCGGAGACGCATGTTGCTGCTGCAAAGCTCATTGCTGATGCTGCTGCAAAGGCTCCTGCTGCTGCAAAGGCCACGGCTCCTGCTGCTTCAAAGGCCAAGGCTGCTCCTGCTGTTGCAGAGGCCAAGGCTCCTCCTGCTGCAAGTGCCAAGGCTCCTGCTGCTGCAAAGGCCAAGGTTCGTACGGCAGTTCGTTTTGATGATGATGACGACGACTTTGTTAACAATGAGATGCACGTCAGCGAAGATTCTGATGATGGTGTTGATTTGGCTCAGGTGATTCTTCTTTTTCAACCTGTACTTCTTTCTTTGTTTGTTATGTACTTCTATTTGGATATTCCTGTACTTCCCTATTTTACGTAGTCTTTTCTTATCTTGTATGCAGCATGGCTTGTACTTCTTATTGTTTTTTTACTTGAACTTCCCTTTGTTGACATGTTTTCCTGTGGTTTTTTATGTGTAGTATGAGCTTAAACAGAGGACCGTTAAGAGGAAGAGGGGATCGAAAGCCTCGTCTGATGTTGATTCTGATGGAGAAGCACCCAGTAAGAAGCCGCGTTTCAATACAACGGCGAGGTGTTCCCTGAAAGAGATAGCTGCTTGTGTTAAGTTGTTGAAGCCTCGCCATCTTGAGGAGCTTCGACACGGAGGTCTTGGCCATTTGCCAGACTTCAAGATTAAATCCAACATCTATCGTCCGCTCATGGCTTTCCTGATGTATCATATCGACCCAGCTACTATGACGCTTGACTTGGGTGATGGTCATAAGATTATTCAGTTCACTGCAGAGACCATGCGTATTCTGTTTGGTCTGCCCTGTCGTAAGAATTCCCCTCCTTATCCATCTGAAAATGGGTCTGATGCAGCTGTGATGCGGCTGAGAGAAGAGCTTGGAATTCCAAGGCATAAGCACATTGAGACCAAGGATCTGCGCGAAAAGCTTACAGCACTTGTGGAAGATGAGACAAAGATGCTTTGGCCATGAAGGTTTTTGGTCTCATTTTTTATATGAAGTTTGTCTGTCCCGGAACATCTGTTCGTGTTACTAGGGAGGCAACGATGGTTGAGGATTTTACGATAGCTGATTTGCATGATGTTGACATGTGCCAGATTTTTCTTGACGAGTTTAAGAGGGCTGTTATCATCTGGCAGAATGCTGGTGCCGATTGGAGTGCCATGCCTGGATGTGGCATTTCGGCTGTACTTGCTTACCTTGATTGTATTAGAGACCCGGTCCATGAAACCAAGGATATGCGTACTCCCCGTGTTCTTTACATGGATGAATCCCATCTTAGGGCTCTTGCTAAGAAGGATTGTTTAAAAGAGGGTAATCACGATCCTAGATCATGGATTTTTGGGAAGTCGCGGGTGAGCATATTCTTATAATTTTCTACCTTGTGTATATCTGATGTACTTAGTTTCCTTTTGCACGTTCATTCTACCAGCGTAAATAAGTTGTTCTAATTTGCAACTGCATGTATTTTTATTTTGTCTTTTCAGTGGAAGTCCGAAGGTAACATTATTTACTGGAATACGAGCTCAAAAGCGACGGGTCCAATGCACCGTCCGCCTACGCATAAGAGGAGCGCTTGTTATTCTGGCGATGTGCCTTTTAGCAAGCGTGTTTTCACAGGAGGAAGTACCAGTGCGGCAGCTGCTGATGTCGGAGGAAGCAACGTAAATGTTGCTGGTGATGTCTTTGGTCAGCTGGAGTTTCATCTTGCTAAAGCTATTGAGCTTTCTCTGCAATTTCCATCATCTACTGCCCGTCTTAGTTTGATTCCTGAGCATCTACGTGGTGGACGGAACTTTGACGATGAATCTTCCAGTGGAATTCTCCGGATGGAAGCTACCAGTATTGCTCAGATGCAGTCTGGGTTAGCAAATATTCAGACTAGTTTTCTGATGCTGAAGTCTATGCAAGATGATCGCTGTAAACCCTTTGAGGATGAGGCACATAGTTTGATGGTTGAGATGCAGAATAAGGAGGAGTCAGTTGCCGCCGGTAGGCAAGATGTTGACAAAGTGAGTATTCTTTGTTGTCATTAGATAATCTCTTTCATGTTAGTTTTTATTTACTGGCAATTTGTACTTCCAGTTTTCTGATGGTTGAACTGCCCTCACATTGTGATTTTAGGAGAGTATTGAAGGTGTGACCAAGGAATCTGCAGTGTCTTCTGCGAAAGAGGGCACTAATTCACCTGTTGCTCCTGAACAATCTGTCACTGAAGCTGATAGTGAAGATACTATCTCCCAGGTTAATCCCATTTTAGAAGACACTGTTGCCCTGTCTCCTCAAGAAGCTGTCACTGAAACTGATACTGAAAATACTATCTCCCAGGCTGATCCTAGTTTGGAACACTCGGCTCCGCCGTCTCCTGTTGCACCGGATGTAGCAGCTGCAGATCCAATTTCGGCTGATCCTATCGCTGAAGTTCAGGACAAGGACAAGGAGCTTGGAGAAGAAGACAAGGACAAGGAGCCTGTAGAAGAAGACAAGGACAGTGAGCCTGAAGATGAAGAGAAGGACAAGGAGGCTGAAGATGAAGATGAGGACAGTGAGCAAGAAGGAGATGAGGGAGTTGCTGCAGCAGGCAAAGAAGGTTTGAAGGAAAGGTCGGCTACGGATGATGCTGCTGCTGCTGATATTGGTACCCCAAGTTCTTCAGCTCAGGAAGAAGGCAAGAATCCATGAAGTCCACCTTTTATTATGTTTCATATGTTTATTTTAGTAAAACATTCCCTCTCACGGCGGCCGTGAGAGGACTATGGGGATGTAATCGACTGGTTATTATGTTGGGGTCGTGTTGGTTTTGTTGTTCTCGTGAAACATGGGCTGTAAATATTGTTTGTTTCCGTTTGCAATGGTTGTACTTAGTGGAAGCTCCTATTCCCCTCCCTACGAAGTCCTTCGCCTCCCCCGAATGGTTGAATGCGATAACGAAACCTCTCTCTCACCAATCCTTGTACTTCCCTCCGAACTAATCTGGTACTACCTCAACATTTCTTTTTGATGTGCATATGTACTTCCCTGGCTACAATCTTGTACTGCCCTTGACAATAGTTACTGTAGCAAAGTTAACATTTTGTTCTTAGGTGTTGTACTGCCCTTTTACTCGTGTTTGAACTGCTTTTTCCTGTACTTGTCTGACTGCTTCCTTTAGTACTGCTTTTGTACACTTCCTTTATTGTGTTTCTGTACTTCCCTTCCACTATCTTCATTCAGCCATGTTTAACTTCTGGTTTTAACTTTGTACTGCCTCTTATGTTGTTCTGTACTGCTTTGCCTGATGATACCCTGACCTTCCCTGAATGCTTGTACTGCCTTCAAGTTCTGTTATGTACTTCCCTGAAATTGTATCAGTATTTTTCCTGTTACTTTTGTTTCTAACACATTGTTTAACTTTTCTTTTTATGTTCTGCTTTTATGTTGCAGGTGATATGTCTGCTGATTTGCCTGATGAGATTCCATACGCAATTTAAGATTCTAGGATGTTGTGACATCTATTCATAGAAAAGATAAGCTATTGTAAGTTTTTGTTTCTGAATTGGTACCATTATAATCTTTTTAATATGTACTCGCACCTGATTACTTTTGAGGTCTAATTTTTTTGCACGGGCAGAGATCAACCAATGTTTGTACATGATCAGTGCAACGCTACTGTGGGCCATATAGTTTCATCCTTTAGCCCACGAGGGATGCTTGGTAGTGCGGCAGCTTCTGTTGGTATTTATATCATGAATCAATATTATCTGGGGTCCGACAAGTATGTTGCTCCATACTGGATAACTGTATGTCCTATGTCTTCTCTTATCTATAGTTATCAATGTTTTTATTGTTTTTTTGCGTTGATGTGCTTTTGTGAATTGATTTTATTTTTTTATGCTCTGCTATGTGTCATGCAGGCTAAGATATATGCTGGTCACACTGATAGAAGTCTCAAGAAATGGCTTCTGAAAACTGGTGAAGAGCGTATTGACAAGTGCTCCACTGTAAGACGTCTTTTTAGGTTTCACTTTTTGTTCATGTTTGTTATTTTATTTACTTATGTTGCATAATATTTTCGTTTTTCCTAGATTGTGTTCCCAACCATAGACCCCTCATCGGTTAAAGATGGTGTTGGACACTGGGTTGTCGTTTCATTGGATATACCAAAAAAGTGTTTTCACTACTTTGACTCCCTCTATGACGCTAAACGTCAAGCGGGGTGGGATATCTTTGAGAGGATGGTCAAGAACATAAAGGCGTTGTGGAATGCTGCTGCTGCTGAAGACAGTAGGGATGAACCTTTGTCACCCTTGACACTGGATCATTTCAAGACTTATTATATGAGAACTCCAATGCAAAACAATGGGTTAGTGGTTTATTTAGTACTGTTGCATTTCACCTGTACTTCCCTATGCTTTAGTCCCTGTACTTCCTATCTATTTAATCCTTCACTGCTTCTTGTTGTCACCCCAAGCTTTGTAGCCTCCTTTGTAAATAGATTTTCCTAATCCATTCTCTTACTTCTATGGTACGTGTTGCAGTAGGGACTGTGGATTCTTTATGCTTCAGATTGCGATGTCCTGGGATGGTGAGCGTATACGAAATTCACGTACAAGGACATACCTAATATGAGGAAAACGATGTTGTGGAGCTGGGTTACGTCTCGTTTGTTCAGCGTGCAGTTTGAACAGCTTTTCGGCTACCACCCACGTAAATATTTTATCTTCTTTTTTGTCTGCAGTTAATTTATTTTATTATTTTCTTGTGGGTGCTACATTTTTCATTTCGACTTATGTACTTCTTATGTGAAGTTCTGATATGTCTCTATTTTGCTTTTATGCAGTTGCTAACCTCGTGAAGAAGCTGAAAATTTCCTTCTCTTCGAGACCCAGATGTGCAAGCCTGATATTGTTCTGTCAATCAAGCAGGATGATGCACCTGCTAGGTGGTCTCTCAAAAAATTAAAAAGTGCTGGCAACTCACAGGAAGTTCAGTCCTCTGACTTCAAGACACCTTCTGGTAACAAGCTTCCTGTGATAGATACCTATACTGTAGATGATGATGACGATTTCGTCGAAGCAGTCAGAAATCCTACAGGTGGCAAGGTAGTTGCTCGTAGGAGGAAGGACCCTGCCGTCTCTACCAGAAACATTACTACGACGAAGAGGCCAAATAGAAGGCCTCGTAAGCTCAGGTTCCGTGTTCCTCGTCTGAAGCCTGGTAAATGTACTCACCTTGAGAGTGCTCATCTTCTGAAAGCATATATTCTGTGTGATCATGCGAAGCAAAATTACAAAGAGTGCGTTAACTGCACCTCTCTCCTTCTTTTGAATGTCTGTACATGTACCTCTGCTTGTTTGCACTGTCTCTGCACTTCACTGACTTATTTTGATCAATGTGCGTCTGACTGTGTACCTTTTATCTTTTGTTTTCCTGAAGCAAAATACTTTGTCGGTTCGATCACGGGGTGACTACTGATGGTCAAGTTGTTGAATCAACTTTTACCTGTGGTGAATTGGCTGAAATGTTCGATGAGTTTGGTCAGATTGAGGGCGAACTTATGGGCTTCGTGATGAGGCATTGGAAAATGGATTCCTCATACAACCATGTGTATGGAAGTGCTGACCATGTACTACTTAGCCCGCACTTCGTGACGGTAAGTGAGTACATTGGGCATGTTATTTTTCAGCTCCCCTTTTTATGTGCAAATTTTTCTAATTGTGTGCAATAACGTATGTAATAATATGCAGTATGTTCTTGATATGGATGGCCTTAAAAGTAGCAGACCATTCGATGTGAAAAGGGCAGCAGATTTTTACAGGAAGCATGCCAAGGAACAGTATCACCTAGCACGAGCATACTTGGTCAGTACCCTCTGAAATTATATTATTTATTTACCTCATTTGCATGTACTTCTTTCCATTGCGCTCGTGTACTTCTCTGTTTCCCCATCATGTACTTCCTCTGTTTTTTCTGGCTTGCCCTCTTATTTTTTGTTTTCCACAGATTCTTATTCCTTATTACAAGATTTCCCCTGTGTCTGGGCAATCTCATCACGTGCTGTACGCAATGAACAAATACAGTGCTACGTTTGATATTCTTGACTCTTATCCATATGCCAAAGGCGTGCGTCCATCAAAGAGCTCATTCCATTCGGAGACTGTTGAGATCGTAAGTACAGTCACTGATTTTTCTGCTCATCCTTGTACTGCCTAACGCTGAGTTTATATACTTCCCAGAATTGCGTACTTGTACTTTCCCCTGACTATTTTACTGTACCACTGTTAACTTTTGTCTTTGAGGTTTTTCCTGGGACCATATTAACATTTTTTTATTCATGTCCACCTGTACTTGTCTGAGACTGCATCCTTATTGTACTGCCCTATGATGCTTTTGCACACTTCCTATAACTTGTTCCTCTACTGCCCTTCTATGCTTTTCTGTACTGATTTGTCCTGATGGTAACTTAACCTGCCCTTAATGTGCACCTGTACACATATTTGCTCATCCTTGTACTGCCTGCATTTTCGTTATGCACTTCCCTGAATTTGTATCTGTATTTATCTGTTACTTTTGTTTCTAACATAATGGTAATTTCGGATGCATTATTCAGTCTTTAAAGTTACTGATTTATGTATGTCGCTAACAGGCCAGAAGGATGGTTTTGCTGATGAAGGAGTTGTATACCAAAGATCTTTATGGAAAACTCAATCATCCTGACTGGCAGGTGAAAGCAAAGAGGCCACACTATGTGAATGTGCCTACTCAGGGCGCCAATCAATGTGGCTTCTATTGCCTGAAGTTTACTTCGGATTACGACGGCGAAAAGCTGGTTGACACGATTGTTGATTGTGATGTATGTTTCTGCCATTTTGAAACCAAATTTTCACTTTATCGTTTACCTTTTTTAATGCATTGCAGTGTTATTAATATTTTTGTCACTGTCTTTTGTGGTTTTTTATCTGCAGCCTCGTGTGAATGATTGGAAGGCCGAGTATCTATTCTTGTCCGTTTTCCACAAGGAGAACAAGGTTACTGCTGACGAGTTATCAGAGGAGATCCGGTTCCTCGCTCCTGGTACTACTGCTTTGTCGACGCAGGGCGAAGCACTCATCGCGCTCTTCACGCAGTAGATGTTTCTGTTGGTATTTACTATAGACAGCAGAATTTGTAATTTTTCATTTGACATTTGATTTTGCGTAAGCATTTGTAGATTAAACCAATATTTGTAACGGCTACAGCAGATTATTATCTGATACATTATTATCGGTACTGCTATTGATTTTTCCAGTATACTTTGGAACTTAAATGTTCTTCAGTTGTGTTATACTTCCCTGCCATTGCTCTTGGATAGCCGTTGTACTGCGTTCAATGTTACCCCTGTACTGCCTATGTGATGATGGTTGTGCCCCGTTGTTTTTGTCTCTTGGATTTATTCGAATATCATTACCTTATGTGTGATTCAGTTGTGTTTTAGTTTTTTCAGTCAGTGATGTCTTTCGTGTTTATTTTTTGTATGCCTTGATGATCTGTGATTGCTGTACTTCATGTAATTCACCACTGTACTGCCCATTTTGTAGGGTTGTACTTCCTGAGTTGTCATGTATCCCGTTTTAAATATTTCTGAACTATCTTTTTTTCCTTGTGTTGTTTAGTTGATTTCCTGTCAGTTCGTTAATTTCTAGCCCGCCTATGTATGAACTATGTAACCTATTTATGATTATCTGTAATTATATTTGTTTTCCGTAGTCTGTGCTTCTTGTTATTATTCGCGTGTACTGCCTTATTAATCGCAGTCTTACTTCCTCGTGGTGTCCGCCCCAAAAAAAAAAGTTCGTTGTGTTTGAAATAAAGGAAAAAGAAAAAAAAGACAAGTTTAGCTGAAAAAAACGGCGGCCCATCTGGGCCTCCTCTCCCCTCGTTGTAACGGCCCGAAGAAACCCTAACCTGCCCACCTGGGCCTCCTCTCCTCTTCGTAGACGCAGAACCTCGGAAGGAAAATAGAACACACAGATCGCGGCGGCGTGCGGCGAACTAGGTCTCGTGAGAGCCGTGCCTGCCGCTCTCTGGACGGCGCCTGGCTGGTGGGGGTGATTGAGGCGCCTGTTGAATCTCCTCGCCGTCTCTCTTCTTCAGGAGCTCTCCCCAGGTGAGCAGGTGACTAGGGGGAAGTAGGTTGGGTTGATTGAGGCGCCTGTTGAATCTCCTCGTCGTGTCTCTTCTTCAGGAGCTCTCCCCAGGTGAGCAGATGGACTCGTCCTCGAGACCAAGTGTGACAGAGTCGACCTGCTCACAGGAAACAGTGGAAGGGAAGCATTTGTTCAAGATTGAGGGCTACAGCTTGTACAGCGACCTCGGCGTCGGCGAGTTCATCAAGTCCGCGAGCTTCGACATCGGTGGACATGAATGGTGCCTCAAGTTCTACCCCAACGGTTACACAGAGGAAGAGGAAGAGTGGGTTTCAGTTTTCATCTCGCACAATTTAAATTATACCAACGTGAAGGCACTACTCGATATTTGCCTGATCGACCAGACCACACCAAGACCAGATTTCATATGGTCAGAATTCCCTGATAAATACAAAACGATGGTCGAGTTTCGTGATGAAACACAGGACCAGGGTCATGACAGATTTGAGACAAAAGATGACGTCAAATCTTACATTGTGGATGACACCCTTGTCATTGAGTGCAATCTTCTTGTTATCAGGTTCAAGGAGGCTGAGATGAAATCTGTAGTCCAAGTTCCATCGTCAGACTTGCTTGACAACCTTGGTGATTTGCTAGACACACAAGATGAAGCAGATGTGTCTTTCGAGGTCAAGGGGGAGGTTTTTCGAGCACATAAGCTGGTCCTCGCTATGCGGTCACCCGTCTTTAAAGCGGAGTTGTACGGGCCGATGAGGGACAAGTCTACATGTAATGTAACAATCAGAGATATGGAGCCGTGTGTTTTCAACGCACTCCTTCACTTCATCTACAAGGATTCGCTGCTCCCAATGGATGACCTCAATGATGATGAGACCGAACATATGGTTAAGCATATCCTCGTTGCTGCGGATAGGTATGCCATTGAGAGAATGAAACTGCTGTGCGCGTGCAAGCTTTCAGCGAGTCTTTCTGCCAAGACAGTGGCAAACACCCTAGCTCTAGCCGACCAGCACCATTGCACCCAGCTCAAAGATGCTTGCATTGATTTTCTCAACTCTACCAACAGAATGGATGATGTGGTTGAAAGTAAAGGGTACGAGGACCTGAAGAGAGCTTGCCCTTCTATTTTTGCTGATGTATGGGAGAGAGCAGCCAAGAGTCGCAAAAAATAGGATTTTGACATTGTTGCAGCCTGCAAAAATGTATTGCGTTTATGAATCAGACCACCTATGTAGCAACTATGTGTCGCGTTTTATGAATATCAGTACCTTATGTTTGATTCTGTATGCCTTTTTGAATTGTGAATGATGTACTTCATGTAATTCGGCGCTGTACTGCCTCGGTTATTTTTGTTGTACTTCATTATGTCAACCTTTGTACTTCCTCGTTTATCATTGTATACTTCCCTGCCATTGCTATTGGTCAGGCAGTTGTAATTCGTTCAATTTTACTCTTTGTACTGCCTTGGTGATGTTGGTTGTACGTCCTTGTGTCTCTTGGATTGTCTCGAATATCAGTACCTTATGTGTGATTCAGTTATGTTTTTTGTATTCAGTCAGTGATGTATTTGGCGTTTATTTTTGTGTGCCTTGATGATTTTGTGACTGCTGTACTTCATGTAATGCAACCCAGTACTGTCTCAGATATCTTGGTTGTACTTCCTTCGCGAGTTCTCTTCGAAAAAGGGTGATTTTCTTCATTTTATTTGTTCCTTTACGATATGTGACCTTGTACTTCATTTAGTGGACGTTTGTACTTCCTTGGTTATCATTGTTGTACTTCCCTGCCGTTGCTATTGGTTAGGCGGTTGTACTTCGTTCAGTTTGTCCTTGTACTGCCTTGGTGATGTTGGTTATACTTCCTTGTGTCTCTTGGACTGTCCACTCCACAATTTGAAAAGTAACTTAACAAATGAACTGTTTAAATATACAAAGGAAGGAGCAAATATTGTTTGCACATTTCAATTAAAAATCTCCAGAAAATCACCATTTCTCGTTATTTGTTTTATACTATGTATGACAGTATGAAATAACAGGATTTACAAATATAAAGTTCACAAAAATAGACGCGCTGTTTCAAAAATGTGCAACTGATGTTTCAAAAATCATCTAAGGATCATATTTTTGTCAATCTGATGCTCCTCCTTGGCGTTGGTGTTGCTGCATGTTCAACTGATGGTTTTTTGCGTCTGCTGCTCTTCTGTACGGATGGCTCTGGCTCTTCCATTTCTGCTTGTTCTTCTTCGTCTTTCCTTCTGCTGCTATTCCTTGTTGCTGGTCTTGCTTGATCTCTATTAAGACTGTTCTTCTTTCCTGATGGCTCTCCCTCATGCTTGTCTACTACTTGTTCTCTTCATGTTCTTTAGTTCTTTCTTCTTCTTCCGCATCTTTTTCTTCTTGAGCATCTTCTCCTTCATCATTATCTTCTTCTGTATCATCATCTTCTTCTGTATCATCATCTTCTTCTGTATCTTCTTCTTCATCATCATCATCGTCATCATCTTCTTCTGCCTGTTCTTCTGCTTCCTCTTCTTCTTCTTCCTCATATTTCTTCTTTTTACTCTTTTTAGGAGCGCTCAGTTTCTGTGATATGTCCTTTCTCTGAGGACAGGACAGAGCATTATGTCCTTTTGTATATTCTCCGCAATACCCACAAAGCCTCCCTTTTGTTACTTTGCCTTTAGATGCATCATCAGCAGGTTGTTCAGCAACACAATTCTTCTTTGCAGCAGGAGCTGTACAAGATTTCTTCACAACTGTTCGACCAGCATTACTTTTCCTGACAGCTGCTGGACCATAATTTGGTGGGTCATCTAGTAAAGGGCAATTTCTGGCGTTGTGCTTCTGTTTCAGTCCACACACACTGCAGATTCTCCGTCCAGGTTCAAACCTTTCATCGTACAAAGTTTTATTCTCAGCAGCAGCAGCTTTGGCCTTGCTTCCGGCCTTGGTTCCACTTCCTTTTGTCTTCGACATAAGAGGAGGAAGAATGACTCTAGAACTAGTCTCAGCCTGATGATTTGTTTCCTTGGTCTGGTTGTATATGTCAGGCTCAAAGCTGCTGAAAGGTGCTGGAATACCAGGTTCATCATCATCATCAGAGCCAGCAGTTGAGCAGCCTATCGCCTCTACCTTGTCTATCAGTTCTATGAGACCAACCCTTGATACGACAGTCTGCTCGTCTGACTTGGATGCGGCCCTAGCAAGTCGGAAACATAGCTGGAGAACCTCATTGTGATTATAAGCAATTTGCGACCCATCATATGCCACCGTCCTTGAATCAGCCCTATTAAATGTATGCTTCAGGTTTGCACTTCTGCTATATCTTTGTAGTATGTACCCGTCAGGAATAACGTCCACCCTCAAGTGCTCCAGCATTGCAATCACATGTACGCAGAAAAGACCTGCATACATTTCTGTTTGGTAAGACTGCATTTTGCAAGATCAAACTTGACAAACAATAAGTAACATCTTACAAAGTACCTGTATGTTCCCATAGCATACATTCGCACTGGAACTTGCCAGCGTCAGGGTCTGCTTCCACTTTGAACTCGTGTTGGGACCAAGAAAAAGTCTTGTAAGGTTCTTGAACCTCACCAGGTAGTGAGGTTCCCGAAGCTCCGGGTCTATCCTCACAGCGTACAGAGTGCTCTTCTTAAACTTGTCACGGAAATCTTTGTACACGGCAATAGTGTACGTCTTGCGCAGCTTCTTCTCAAACCCATAGTGAGTACTTGTATTTGGTTTACCCTGCAGAAAGTAAACAAAAACATATATCAGGGTTAGCATGATCAGTACTGAAACTGACAAGAACCTCTAAAGTTACTAGTTGAAAGGCTGAAATAACTTACAAGGTTTGCTATCGTCTTTTCGTGTTCTAACATGCGCCGCGACTGAATGCAGTTATTTACTTTCTCCACGAAACGGTGCAGGGTAAGGGTCTTTTTAAGGAACCCTTTCTTCATGATGTAGTTCATGCTCTCGCTACGCTGAGTAGATGTCATCCTTGCGCAGAAAGCTCCCTTGAAGTAAGCTGAAATCCAATCCCTCCTATCTTCCCACAGCGATAACATCATCGCGTTGTCATGGAGGTTGTATCTTCCACTAGCGCTTGCCAAGCAGCTTCGAATTCTGTCGGCATCAGAGGCCAGTTTATTATCGCTCTGAATTCACCTTGAAGTTTGGATGCAACCGGTAAATTGTACCCAGCTGTTCCCTGAACTTCTTCAGCATGTGCCATCGGCACAGTTTGTGCAGCGCTAGATAGAAGACCCTTGGAATCGCCTGCGCCATCGACGGGCATTGGTCTGCGCAAAAAAATAGAACAAATGAGTCTCATGGACTGTACCAGTTCTGTACTAAAACTCATGGACTGGACTTCTTACTTTTTTTACTTGAACTTCCATGAAGTACAGTGCTATGAGTGACATACTGAACATGCAGGTAACTTGAACTAAAAAACCTGAACTGCCCACCTACCTATCATTTACTGCCACGAAAACTAGCTTGAACTTCTACACATGCAATGCAACACTACATCTTTTTTAAAGCTTCATTACCTGTTAGAATGATTGTAGTCTGCTTCCATTTCATGCACTTCAGAAAGTCTGAAACAGCCAAACAAATGAGTCTTCACTCTCGTCTCTGACAAGAGCGCATGCAAAAATGCAGGACTGGAGGTGGTGGTTGACGCCAACAAACACCCCCAGTGGCATCTTGTGTTTATTTGTCTTGTACGTTGTATCGAACGTAATGCAGTCGCCGAAGTCTTCATAATTGCCTTGGCAGCTGGCATTTGACCAGAAGATGTTCTTGATGTTGTCAGTCTCGTCAACCTGGATGTCGAAGAAGAACTGATCATTTGCAGTCTTCATCTCGGTGAAGAACCTGATGAGCTTATGGACTTCGCCGACGCTGTCATCTTTAGAGTTCTTTGCCTTCCTGCATTTGCACATAAGAAGTAAGGATTTAACGTGGTGGAAGTACGCTGCGGATGTTTTGCGCACAACTACAACTATGATTTCAGGTGGTAATGCAACTTACTGGTTCAGAATGTCACGGCCATGCATCGTCATGTATTGCGATCCTCCCACTGAACCGGCTATTATTGACATTATCTGATAATGCTTGATGTTTTGAAACTGGAGGAACTTCACATACTCAAGAAGAGTCGGGTCCAGTGTCTTGTGCGAGTGCAGAAAAACGAGCATGCTTGGTGTAAGTAACAGCCGGTGGTTGTGTTCTAACTGCATGTCCTCAATGACAAATGTTCCATCCGGTTTCTCCTTCAGTCTAAGCTTGGCCTTGCAGCCACACCTCTTGCTGCTGTTCATCCGCTGTCGCTCGGGGTCAGAAACATTGGATATATGTTTGCCTTCCCGGGTGCACTGAAGGTATCTGTTGTTACCATTGTGCTGTCCAATCTTCGTACCAAATCCAGAATGCCTCGCATATCTGTTGTAGAACTCCTTGGCTTTCTCGAAATTGTCGAACCTCATCTTCATCTTAGGCAGCAAATATTCTGGCAGATCAGGTTTCTGCAAACACATACAGTTTTGTTTGTCAGATTTTCACACATCAAAAAAACACGCACGTAGGAACATAAAATTCGTAACGCTGCATCTCATTGAGCTGAGTTTTCTTGTAGTTACTTACATGAGTGTAGCTGCGCGCCGCTGATGGAGTTTGATTCTGCCCAGGCAATATGGGGCCTGGTGGTGTCACGAGCGGCCTGTGTAGCAACGGATCCCTGAATATTTGCTGTCGCTGCGTATGCATTGAGATTGACCTGTTTCATGACGCTTACTGGGAGGACAGCTAGTGTATGTATCATCATGGATGACGTGAGGCTTCTTATTTGGAGGTAGCGAGCATGCTTCATGAGGTCGCTTTGTACGGTGCTGTGAGGCAGGAAACTCAGGCCTCCTGGGTGGACGCTGTGCGCCATCAACTTGAGGCCTCATAGTTGGACGTTGTGTGGCAGCAACTTCAGGCCTTGTTCTTCTACTCTCCTTGGCAGCAACTTCACGTCTCCGATGCGACGGAACAAATTCAGGCTGCTGAGTGATAGCACGCGAGGAAGCAACTTGACGCACAACTCGCTGAATATGCGACGAGATAGGTGGCCCACCATATATTCTCACTTCTGGTGAATGACCATCATCAGTTGTAATTGGGTTGCTTGCGATTGCGCAGAGTATGGGAATCTGCTTGTGGTCACAAAGTAACTAGATGGTAGTTCTGGAGTCCTCCATTCAGGACTATACCATTGAATTGGCGTTGGATCCATGACATCTGGTGTAGATTTGATTCTTTTGTCTTCGTTGCCATCCTGCATTTTGACAAAGATGTGATATGGGTTAGTTGTACTTCTCAGCTACCTTTCATGTACTTCTTTCAAAAATAAGTTGTACTTCCCCCCAATGCCATGAACTTTTCTGAAAGTAGTATATCTAGCTGCTCTCCCAGGTACTAGAGTTGGTTCTGTTTTAGTTGAACTGCTCAACTACCTTTCATGTACTGTCATAACACCATAAGTTGTACTTCTCCTAATGCATCAAACCACCTAGCGGTAATTCTGTCCAGGCACACATACAGTCGCTCATAGCTTCAGTACTAAGAACAGGGCAGCACAGATTTATTTACCTTGGGCAACTTGTCGCATGAGTAGCAGCTCGACGCTTCCGACTCATGGCAGCATCACTGAATTTCTTGGCTAAAGCCCGAGCAGTTGGGGCCATCTGTTGGATATGCGAGGAGAGAAGAGCGTGGTTAATTTGGAGAAGAACAGCGCATCGACAAATCGAAGCAGACTCGCTCCGGCGTAGTTGACTATGTCACATCTCGCCGGAGACGGAGAAGAAGGCGGTCTAGAAGGGTGGGGGGTGGGGGTGTGTACCTCGTCGACGCTAGCTAGCCGGAGAAGAAGATCCTTAGTGCGAGGCGGAAGAAGCTCCGGCGGATCCAAACTAGATACGGCGGCGCCGCTCACGCGCCCTCCCGCGCCGGAGAAGGAGGTGCTTCTAGGGTTGGGGGTCGCGCCGTGGACGGGCCGAGCTCTCGCTCGTGCGCCCCACCGGAGAAGGTGCGCTAGGGTTTGGAGCTCGCCGTGGACGGCGCGGGCTCCCTCGCGTCGGCGTCCCGCCGCTGCTCGCTCGCCCGCCCCGGCCGGAAGAAGCTACGCGGAGAAGAAGGACGGCGCGAGACACGGCCGGCGCGGGCTCCCTCGCGTCGGCGTCCCGACGCCGCTCACTCGCCCGCACCGGCCGGAAGAAGGTCCGCTAGGGTGGGGAAGGTGGCGCGAGACACGGCCGGCGCGGGCTCCCTCGCGTCGGCGTCCCGCCGCCGCTCGCTCGACCGCCCTGGCCGGAAGAAGGTCCGCTAGGGTGGGGAAGGTGGCGCGGGCGGGCCGAGCTCGCTCGCTTCGCTCGCTCGCACGGCCCAACGCGAGGGAAGAAGACGGGGTCGGGTTCGGACCGGTTCCTAGGGCGCTCCGCGCCCCTATATAGGGAGGAGATGGTTGTAGATCCTTAATCTACAACTGGTTGTATAATATACCTGCCCTATATATATATATATATAGGGCAGGACTAAACAGGAATCTACCCTTAAGAGTTCCTATTTAGCTTATATAGGAATTATTCCTAATCTGCGAAACAACCCACCCGACCCACTAACCTCCCTCCCGACCCGACCGAACCAGAAGTAAACGAACCCACCCACCACGCTCTCGTTGACCCCATCCACTCCGAGCGCCCCCACGACGCGCCGCCGCCGGCCACCCTCCCAGCGCGCCGCCGCCGGAAGCCCTCCCTCCGCTGCGCGCCACCGGGGCAGCCGCCTCCCTCTGTCGCGCGCCGCCGGAGCGACCACCTCCCACCGCCGCGCGCCGCCTGGGCGGCCGCCTCCCTCCGCCGCGCGCCGCCGGGGCGACCGCCTTCCTCCACCCGGCCGGTCGCTCGCCTCCCTGGACTCAGGCTCGCCTGAGGCTAGTGGTCGGCGTCCCCACTACACCAGCGCGCCGCCCCTCGAATCCACCGGCGCGTCAGATCTCGGCCACCGCGTGCAGGCCCTCTCTGCCCGGCCGGCGGAGCTCGTACCCTCTCCTTCGACCCGTTCAGACGGCGGCACTCCACCCTCTCCACTGGCTAGTGGTCTGGCGAGCGGAGCCACTCCCACCCCCTCTACTGACTCCCTTTTGGTCCACGAGCCGCCCCGCCGAGCTCCGCTCCGGCCATGGGCACCGGGAACGGCCACGGGAAGCACGCGTGCTGCTGCTATGGAGCCCCCGAATTTGCTGCTGTGGAGAAATAAAAATGAATTGTCGTGCTCCCTGGTGTAAAGTGTGCATCGATCTGTGCTGTGAACTGTTTTTTGGTATGTGAACTTTTTTATACTAGGAGGTTCATAAAGCTTAAATAAACGTTCACATGAATTTTTGAAGTTCACTTCGTTTATAAAAAAAGTTCATGTGCAGTTCAAAAAAAAAAAGTTCGCTTCGTCCAAAAAAAAGTTCATGTGCAGTTGAAAAAAAAGTTCACTTCATTCATTAAAAAAGTTTAGGAAAAAAGTTCACTTCGTTTAGAAAAAAGGTTCACTTGGCTGAGAAAAAAATTTCATATGCAGTTCAGAAAAAAAGTTCAGCTCGTTCAGAAAAAAATCCAGGAAAAAAGTTCAGTTTATGTTTCGTCTGAAGGTTCACATGTCATGCGCGAGAAAGTTCACACAGCATTGTCGAGACAGTTCAGAAAGTTTTCACTTCGTTCACAAAAAAAGTTCACTTCGGCCATAAAAAAAAAGTTCACTTCATTTATTAAAAAGGTTCAGTTGGTACAGAAAAAAAGTTCATGTGGAGTTGCGAAAAAAAGGTTCACATCGTTCCGAAATTAGTCAAAAAAAGTTCACTTTATGTTCCGTCTGAAGGTTCACTTGTATTGCCCGAGAAGGTTCACTTAGCATATCCGAGAAGGTTCAGAAAGTTCCTGTTTAGCTTAAACAGGAATATATATATATATAGGACAGGTATATACTACAACCGGTTGTAGATTAACAATCTACAACCGGTGGCTCCTATAAGGGGCGCGATGCGCTGGAAAATCCCCAAATCCTCCTCACCTTCTTAGTTGCGGGTGCGGCCATGCCCAAATCCTACCCACCTTCTTCCCGTTCGGTGCGGGTGTACCACCACCGAGGCTGGCGCCGGCCGTCGCGCCTACACCACCAGTCCTCCACGCGCATCTGCTCCGACCCGCCCCGCGATTTACTCCGGCAACCCTCCAGAACGACCTGGACTTCCTGCTAGCAACATCTGCTCGTCGGGCCAGCCTCTCGAGCGCCACACGCCGCCGGCCCAAACTCATGCGCGCTGCCCGCCCGTCTCTCCCACGCGCGCTGCCGCTCCCCTACCATCCCGACGCCGCACCGCCGCCGCTCCATCAGTGCCGCGAGAGCCTCATGCGCGCCTCCTCTTTCCCGAACTCCGCCGCAACCACTCCTGGATATCCGGCGTAGGGCTGGCCTCTGCTGCCCCGGGCTCCTGCGCTTGTCAACCACGTCTGCCCCAAGCGCCCACCCCACTGGATCCGGCGCTGCTGCCCCGATTCCGCCGTATCCTCTACTCCTCTAGCTGCCTGCTGCTTTCTCGATGGGTTAGGCATCGCGCGCTCCGTTGAAAGGGAGCCACCCGGACGGGATGAGCTCCTGTTGTTTCCCCATGGAAACCATCCCGACGCTGTCCACTACATATTCTGTTCGTACAAATGCCGACCATCCCCTGTTGCCCCTGTACTTCTTTGCTGGCGTTGCTTGGGCTTCCTCCCCGCGCGTCGCAGTCAGCACGCATCAGTGTGCTGCGATTTTGGTTTTCTTTGTAGAATCGATTTGGGATCCTGCTGTGTGTACGCGCCTTTGAGGCTGCTGCGAGAATCGATTTCTATCGGCAGTACAATTTGTCAGATTCTTGCAACTGGCAGTACAATTTCTTCACATCGGCAGTATAGACAGGTTCAAAAGAGAAGTGCGGACGAACGGTGACATGAATTGCATCGGCAAACTCCCGAACTAGAGCTCCTCTCTTGTCATCCCCTGCTGGCATCTAGTTCTGTTTCAATTCGATCCACGCCGCCGTCTCGTTCCCGATCCACCAGCTCCACCCAATCCCCAACTTTCTTCAACCGGGAGTGTGTCGACTGTCGAGCTCATCCGCCTTGGACTGCATGCCTTCTCTCTGGCTAATTCCAGTGTGATCCGCACCTCTTCCTTGCTAATTCCAGTGTCTTCTCCACCTAACGTCATAGTACAAAATAACAAGGCAAGCAGGTGGCCAAGCCGTTGCCATCTATCTAATCGTTTTTTTTCCTTTTTGCTACTTGAGAGGGTGGTTGGAATTCTCTCTCATACACAAGTGTACAGTATGTATTGCCTGCCTGGATGCATCCAAAATATATGTGTTGTGTTTCAGACTTGGTGCCCCCTACTTTTTTGAAGTTAGGAATCGATTGTCTTAATGATTTTTTCTCATATTATTTCTCAAAAAAGAGGAGCTGCACAACGACTGGTGCTCTTTGTCTCACCAATCTAAGGTGCAGTGCACGCAGTACGAAGGCCAAACTTTATTTCACCGGGAAGTACAAAAACTTGTGACAAGATGTACATACTTCGGCTATGGGAAGCGTTGAAGTGTTAAAAAAAATTATCACAAAAAAACTTTATTGACAGAAAGTACGCACGCTGACAACCGGAAATACAAGTGTTAGGTTTAAAAGTGCACACTCCGCCGAAAAAGATATACAATATTTTTATCATCTGAAAGTAGGAAAGTAGAGATAATAATATCGGGAAGTATAATGGTTCCTCTGGCGTTGGAGCAAGCAGCCGCAGTGCTTCCTCCGACATCGCCTGTGCAGAGAAGTAGACCGACATCGCCTCTGCATAGAAGTAGAGCGAGTGATATCATGAAGTACAAATCTAAAATATTGGGAAGTACACAGTCCTTGTGAAGTACATAAAAGTTTCCGCCGGGAAGTACAAACAGTGACATCAAGAAGTACAAACAGTGACGTCGGGAAGTACAAATGTTTAGATCTAGAAAGTACACAAAAGCCCTAGTAAATATAGTAAAATAACCTGAAAAATATGACAGGCAGATCATGCAAGAAGTAAACACGCATACGGTTCATGTCGGGAAGTAGAGATGATAGTATCAGGAGGTACAAAATTTTGGTTTGTGAAGCACATATCACACCTGAAAGTTGAAAAAAAAAGGTCTACAATTACACAAAATTAATAGGTGTGTCTTTTCGAACCGAGTATTTTGAGTGGTCATAGACCTACGACACCGTATGAGAAAGCTATCGCTGCTTTACTGAAAACTAATCGCGCAAGCACCCCGTCGGCAGTACACACGCATCAACTAAGAAGTTATGGTATGTTTCGAGAGAAGTTCGGGTACCCGGTAATGAAGTTCACATCTCATAGGCAAATTCAGTGGAAAATATTAAAAAAAAACCCTCATAGAAGTACACATAAACAAGTTGGGCAGTACATAGTGCACATCCGGCAGTACATATGTAAAATAAACTTATTTTAGTGAATAAAACTCGTGATTCCACTATATGTATATTTTTATTTTTATTCATATTTTTCGTAGATAGTCCCTGTCTCCATGTTTCCAACACAGTAAGAATCACTCGATTCGGAGGTCGGATTCGTAGCCAAATGATTTATTAAATGGGGAAAACAAGGTTTGACCAAACGTGAAAAAACCTATTTAGAAATTGGTTTTTGAGTTTGTCGTTATCGGTTTACCGATAGAGGTATGTCTTTTTGACCTGAGTATTTTAAATTGTCATAGACCTACAACAAACACCGTATGAGAAAATTATCAGTGATTTACTGGAAACTAATCCCGCAAGCACCCCGTCGGCAGTACAAGCACATCAACTAAGAAGTTCAGGTATGTGTTGAGAGAAGTTCAGGCACCACGTTAATGAAGTTCAGATCTCCTAAAAATATATGTAAGTAGGTTGGCAAGTACATATTGCACAATGGGGTAGTACACATGTAAAATAAACTTATTTTAGTGAATAATACTTGTAATTTCTTTGTATGTACATTTTATTCCTATTTTTCGTAGATTGTTCCTAACTCCATCTTTATAATGCAATAAGAATTACTCGATTCGGCGCTCGGATTGCTGGTCAAAGAATTTATTAAATGGGAAACCAAGGTTTGACCGTGAAAAACCCTATTTAAGAGTCAATTTTCTACCATTCTTATATACTTTCAAACCTACCATTTTTATTAAAATTTTCTAAACTTGTTGGCGTGATTTCTATTTTTTTGGAGTCAAATACGTGTACTTTCTAGATTTTTAAAGTGTACTTCACGAGTGACTTTTTATTTAAAAAGATCAATCACTCACCGTCAGTATTTTTTTGAACATTTTTCTTGCACTGACCGTGAAACGCTTTTTCATGTTTTTTCTCCTCCGGCACGGATGTGTACTTCCTAAGATTAAAACTTGTACTTTCCAGGAGTAACATTTGTACTGCCGTTGTGTCTAGAAACAGTAGCAAATTAGGACCAAATTCATAAGCATAAGAACAAGCAGGTCGAGGTCACAGCATATTTGAGTTTTTTTCTTAAGCTTGCATACTCCAGAGCGAAAGCTAGCTAGCTCTTGAATCAATTAAGGATTAAAGGCAAAGTTCCAAATTTCCATCGGTTAGCAGCTCTTGGCTGCACGCTCCACATAGCATGCCATGAGAGAAGAAAAACATTAACATACGGAGCTAGCTTAGCTAGCTCGCTCTCTGAATCAATTAACCTGTACTTCGGTGGTCAGAAATGTGCATTGCCCTGCCTGTACGCGTGGTTCTGTGAGAGATAAACATAGAGAGGAAAAAGTTAACGGAGGCACCGCCTGGGGGCACTGGCGAAGAGATGCAGACGACGGCGGGTATAGCCAGGGCGGCTCGCACCACCATGAATCCATGATCTTCCCGGGGGCCGCACCGGAATTGCAGAGTGCTGAAGCCCTAAGCAGCACACACGCGGCCGGGAGATGCCGGAATACCCAGTCCGGCGTGGCGATGCCCTCTTACCCTCCTGTCCGTGGTGCTGCCGCCATGGGGAAGAAACAGCACGAGAAATCCGGCAGCCGGCACCTGCGGAGGAAGTACAGAGGAGTCAAGGGAGCAGGTCACAGGCAGCCAAGACAAAGCGCGTGCGGGAGCCTCGCCTGACGGGTCGCTCTCTTCCAACAGCGAACGAGTTAACCCGTTGTTCAGATGGAAGCTGCTCACATCGAAGCCATGGTTGCTCCCGTCCAATAGCGACCGGAGACGCAGCTGATGTGGCGAAGCAAGCGTGCGGGGACTGAAGCAGCCGGTAGGATAAGAGCGCGACGGCGGGACGTGCGAGGGAGGCCGGCCGGCGGCGGGAATCACGCCGGTAGGCCGGCCGGGGGCGTGAATCGCGCCAGAATGCTGGGCCGGCGGCGCATGGGAAAGGCGGACCGGCAGCGGGCGGCGCGGGGGAAGGGCGGCGGGCGACGCATGGGAAGGGCGGACCGGAGGCGAGCGGCGTAGGGGAAGGACGGACCGGCGGCGGGAGGCGCAGGGAAGTTGGATATTTCCGATTTCTAGTTGGATCGCCCCACTTATACAACGGGGTACGTGCTATCAAAAACATCAATCGAACCCGCAAATCACCTGCGAATCACCTATGAACGGAACAAAAAACACCTGTACTTCCTGATCATGCGGGCAGTACACCTAGAACAGAAGGGCAGTACAGATTCAGTTGTAGATCCTTATTCTACAACCGGTTGTAGAATAGCTGACAGCTATATATATATATATATATATATATATATATATATATGTGCATATGCTTGTGTTCCGCGTGCGTGTGATTTGTGTGGATTCAGATGTGGCTGTTGTTTGCACACATGACTAACAGGAGTGGTGCAAGGGTGGGAATGTGGATGGAGAGTTGTCTATGGCTATGTATGCAGAGGAAGGGAATGGTTTTCTTATGCTTATATATTGATCGATCCTTCTCATTTTATATTGTCCCATGCATGACCTTTTGCCCCTAAATAATATAACTACGTTATCTGACCAATGAACCACCCAACAAGTAGTCATTCTTGGTCGTTTAAGTTGTGCACCAACCTCTTACTGTCATGAAACTCCTATGAGGTGATCCGTCTCTGAGTTCCAATTCAATTCCACGTGGGTAACCCAAGGCCAACAGTATGCAAATCCGCTCCACTCTATATACGTATGCACGACGTCTCAACCATCTACTTCTACCCTGCTCCCTAATTGGACTTAAGTACACCTCCTTACGCTCTGGCTATGCACAACACCGCGTGCAGCACTTAATTAACTGGCCCGCAAGGAGGTGAACCCATTGTTCATGTTTACGCATCATATTGCCCATGTTACTGATGCCAATGGGCCTTGTAAAAGGCGACATGCTTGCATTTTGGTAGTGGCACAGTTCCTTGATGCTAGCTATCAAGAGCTAGTGGTGAAATTCGCTTGGTTCCTCGAGCCCGAGAGACCACACTTGCTCGATACACTGCTGAATTATGTTGTTCATCTTCCTAAAATTATGGAATTTGCCTAACTTGATAACAAGTACAGCGAATGGCGTGATGCAGTATAAAGAGACATGAAAGATCCAGTAATGGTACAAATGACATCAGGTCGTGGGTGGGTGAGTATGTTGATGCGCAAGCTACAAGTTATGTCTGGACAAATCAGCTACGGTCCAAGCTACATCAGGTCGTGATCAAGTAGTCCAAGCTACGGTCCCAATTTGAGATCATTGTTTCGAATTTATGTTTACAATATAGTGAGATTATACGCTGCGATGACAAGCAAGGCAGGCTTCATGCAGGAATTTATGTTCATCATCTTCGAGCTCATTGATGACTTTCTGTGTTACACAAGACGTGTCCATTCTGCCATACCCATATCCAGCATTTCGGTTCAGTTATGAAGCCATTACCCGCCTACATAGATAAACATGCATGCTCTTTGTTAATGTTTACAAGCGCAAAAATGTGAAAAACTAGTTACACGATAAATTGAGCTAATCATCCAAGAAAAAAAGATACTAATAAATAGTAGTCTAGCTAAAAGCTAACAGGTCAATTTCAATTGCTTTGCCAGCACTTCCATATAATTTACGAAAGACCAGTTTAGTAATTCATAGCCTCCTTTGAGTTGCAAAAGGCCGTTCTGGTGTGACACTGTGCTACAGCAAGGAGCTGCGTGTACAAAAGTGGTAGTACTGAGAAATATGCATGCATTAATTACCTTCTCCAGCCTTTACGTCCAAGTGATTCCACCTTGCCGATCCTACCTTGAACTGCTTTCTCCTGGCTGTCAACATATATAGGAAGACCATAGTTATTAGTTGTGTCATTTAGCGCAATAGTTGTAGCTGTACCTAGGTTTACGATCGAGTCAATCCCCGCAAGTACACTTTACTACTACCTCCGGTCCGTTTTAATTGTCGGAGGAAAAGAACTAGCTACGAACAACTTGACAGTACTGCTCACGACATTTATTTGGGACCTGAGGGAGTACTATTTCTGCACACGCTACTCATTGGCGGCTGTCAACGTGATGAATTATTGTTCTTGAGGAGTCGAGGAGGAAAAATATGAAGGTAACTGGAGACTTAAAACTGACAAACTTGATTATTAGGGTACTCACCTTTCTAAGAACAACAGGCAACTCTTTAGATCCCCCCTTCCTGTATTTACAGATATCGCTAACTTCAACACCATCAGTCACAATACCATTCCACACAAAGATCTTGTCTTTGCACGGCATGTGTTCTGTTTCCTTTTCCTTTAGGGTCCTTCTTACCTTGATTGATTGCGTGGATTGTGGTGGTAGGATCCCTACATCGGGTTGTGTAACGTACTTGGCAGCTGAATTGTCTTCATCACACCATATGTTAAAACCGACGATATGGTTGGTCACGTTGACTATTTTAAAGTAGCACACCATTGACACCCTCTTGTGTGGCAAGAAGTCGAAGGGGAGCTGGGGAGGATCAAACTGGATCAACTCGTCTGAGGCGCGTAAGCTTGTCTGCAAAAAGGTAAGTGGAAGAATGTAGTTGTGGATTAATTGGTACCAGAGAAACACTAGTACCTGTAACTACAGCATCTATTTGTTTCTACTAGCTGACGCTCAACTTTGAAGACAAAACATGTTCAAACTATTTCAAGAAGTCCTATTTTTTTAGGATTTTGAAAAAATGACAAGTCAAAACGTGTGTGAGTAGCAGGTCAAATGCTGCGACGCAAATAAATAAAAAAAAGTGAACTCTACTTTTACGCCCTATTTGTGTATTGCTGACACCAATTACCGCATCTAATGAAAATTCGTCAAGATTACCTCACTGATGAAAGTTCGGATTCTATTTCTCCGATGTGCCATGGGTAAGGTGAGAGGTGATGATCGAAATAAAAGGATATCAGGAGAATGACAAGGAATAAAACAGATAAAGAAGAGATAAGTTGAAAATGATCATCGATAATCCCCTTCGAGATTTAGAGTTTATTGTCACGCAACATCAACCTTACATGCCGATACTATATAATAGAGCGAGTAAAATGCTTAAATGGGGTAAAAAAAGGGGTTCTAAATGTCTTAGATGGAATTTCGGTAGAATTTTTTCATTAAATAGGGTAATTGGTGTAAAAAAAACGCACAACTAAAAAAGTAAAAAGTGGATTAACTCAAAAAACAAAAGCTAAGCAACACGTTCTCGCTGAATTCAAATATTCCGAGGAAAGGTTACTTAGCTTGTAAACTCAACTGGACACAAACCTAACTGTAGCGTAACGGTATTAGGTTTCATACGCTTATAGCACGCTGGTTCAAACTCTAGTTTACACTTATTTTGTGTAATACAGGAGATTTAATCATAACAAAGGCGAAATAATACTAAAAAAAAGTGCACGAATCGGGAAATCGTACCTTGGACCTCCAAGGGAGAAAACCAAGCCCCCGCGACCGCGCTACGCCTGCAGACTTGTTTATGAAAAGATAATATATTCAATTAGTAGAGTTTAGATAATTAAAATTAAAATTTCCAAAAAAGCTCGGGATTTTTTCGACCGGTAAGCACATTTACCGGGGTACTCGAGAAGCTCGGTTACCAGTCGGTAAATGGATTTTACCGACCGCTAACCAAAACTTTGCTGCCACCTCGTATAGGATCAATAGTTGGAATATTTCATATATGTTTAGAAGGTTTGGAATGGCATAATGTAAATTAAAATTTCAACCCATTCATTGCACAATTAGGGAAGTTACCTTCTTAGGAGCAAAAACAATTGGCAACTCCTTACTTCCTCCGTAATTAATGTATTTAAAAATATCACTGTCTTCGACGGCTTCACTCAGTAAGCTGCTCCATAGTAAGAACTTGTCCTGACACTGCATGTCGTCCCGTTCCTTTTCATCTGGTACCCTTATCACAGTGAGCCTTTGAGTGGACCGTGGTGGCATAAGTCCACCCGCAGGATTTATGTAATACCGGCCCACATTACTTTTTGGCTCATATTTATTAAAACAAATATAGTAATCTGTATTGTTGACTATATTAACTGAAAACACCAACGGCTTGTTCGGCACGAAGGGGAGGCTGAGCTCGGGCGGGTCAAAATGGATCAGCCCGTTTGAGGGACATCGGCTTACCTGCCAAAAACGAACACATCCATGTATTAATTGGGCCCAATTAAAATCATCATCAGTTCGCTTTTATTAATTTAAATCGATCATCATTGACCATACTAATAACTCACTTTATTAATAATAAAAGGCCATTTCTTACTCTTTTCCTCAACCATGTAACCAACAATGTCTCCGCTTTCGACACTTTCAGTCACAACACTGTTCCACACAAAGAAATCCTGTGCGGGCTCCAGGTCATCAATTATCCAATGTAGTATGCATCTTTTAGTGGATCGTGGTGGCAGGATTCCCTTCTCTACTGATTTCTTGTATCGCGCTGCATTCCTGTTGATGGTATATATATTGAAAGCAACGTAGAAATCTGTAATGTTTACTACATTTACAATGAACTTGATCTGTTTGTTTGGCCACTGAGGCATACAGAGCTCTGGGGGGTCCAATTGAATCAGCTCATCTGCGGTTATTGAGCTTCTCTGCAAAACGAACATGATTTCCATGCAATGAGAAATCATCTTCATCAATTAGTTTCAGCTGGAATAAAATAAAGTTGACTAGAAGTATATCGCCATTAGCAACAAAATATCATTTGTTTGTGGCGCGTCAATCATCACAGAGAGATGGATTTCGTGATCATTTGACTACTTACCCCTCCCAACCCAACGTCAGTACCGGTGCACTGTAAGAAAAGTATGAGGCAATATTGCAATAGAGAGAGAGAGAGAGAGAGACGTAGGGCGAGCTCGACAAAAATCAACCGTATAAAACCATGCATTGTGGATAGTGCATCGATTCGATGAGGCGGGGCGGGGGGGGGGGGGGGGGGTTGTTAACCTCCATTTCGAAAAAAATGCATTGTGGATAGTATCATACAATCGTCGGATGCCGCTTTCCTTACAATTTCCCCTTACACCAGAAAAAGAAAGGAGAGCAACACGTTCTCGTTGAATTCAAATATTCCGAGGAAAGGTTACTTACCTTTTAAACTCAACTGGACACAAACCTAATTGTAGCGTAACGGTATTCCCCAGTTAGGTTTCGTACGCTTATAACTCGCCGGTTCAAACTCTAGTTTACACTTATTTTGTGTAATATAGGAGATTTTATCTTAACAAAGGTGAAATAATACTCAAAAAAAAATTACAAGACTCGGGAAATCGTACCTTGAACATCCAAGGGAGAAAACCAAGCCCCTGCAACCATGCTACGCCTGTAGACTTGTTTATGAAAAGATAATATATTCAATTAGTAGAGTTTAGATATTTAAAATTAAAATTTCCAAAAAAGCTCGGGATTTTTTCGACCGGTAAGCACATTTACTGGGGTACTCGAGAAGCTCGGTTACCAGTCGGTAAATGGATTTTACCGACCGCTAACCAAAACCTTGCTGGCACCTCGTATAGGATCAATAGTTGGAATATTTCATATATGTTTAGAAGGTTTGGAATGGCATAATGTAAATTAAAATTTAAACCAATTCATTGCACAATTAGGGAAGGTACCTTCTTAGGAGCAAAAACAATTGGCAACTCCTTACTTCCTCCGTAATTAATGTATTTAAAAATATCACTGTCTTCGACAGCTTCACTCAGTAAGCTGCTCCATAGTAAGAACTTGTCCTGACACTGCATGTCGTCCCATTCCTTTTCATCTGGTACCCTTATCACAGTGAGCCTTTGAGTGGACCGTGGTGGCATAAGTCCACCCGCAGGATTTATGTAATACCGGCCCACATTACTTTTTGGCTCATATTTATTAAAACAAATATAGTAATCTGTATTGTTGACTATATTAACTGAAAACACTAACGGCTTGTTCGGCACGAAGGGGAGGCTGAGCTCGGGCGGGTCAAAATGGATCAGCCCGTTTGAGGGACATCGGCTTACCTGCCAAAAACGAACACATCCATGTATTAATTGGGCCCAATTAAAATCATCATCAGTTCGCTTTTATTAATTTAAATCGATCATCATTGACCATACTAATAACTCACTTTATTAATAATAAAAGGCCATTTCTTACTCTCTTCCTCAACCATGTAACCAACAATGTCTCCGCTTTTGACACCTTCAGTCACAACACGGTTCCACACAAAGTAATCATGTTTGGGCTCCGGGTCATCAATTGTCCAATATAGTATGCATCTTTTACTGGATCGCGGTGGCAGGATTCCTGTCCCCCATGATTGTTTGTGCCGCGCTGCATTTCTGCTGATGGTATATACATTGAAAGCAACGTGCAAATCTGTAGTGTTGACTACATTTACTATGAACCTGATCGGCTTGTTTGGCCACTGAGGCATGCAGAGCTCCGGGGGATCGAACTGAATTAGCTCATCTGAGGTTATTGAGCTTATCTGCAAAACGAACATGATTTTCATGCAATGAGAAAACATCTTCGTCAACTCGTTTCTGCTGGAATAAATAAAGTTGGAGTAGAAGTATTTCGCCATTAGCAACAAAATATCGTTAGTTTGTGGCGCATCAATCATCACATAGAAATTGTTTCCTGATCATTGGTTTGACAGTGTTGCAATTAAGAGAGAGACCACGCCCTGCTGGAATGGCATGGCCTGACATACGCAAATTAATTTCCCTCTGGTTTGCTTTCTCTGCGAGCACATAATTTTCGATGGTTGCAGGCGGCTCGACCTCAGCACTCTACACGGCGGCGGCGGCAGACGACACGCCCGCCTACACCGGCTTACTGACGGCCCGTACGACCCTCAACTCCGCCTCTGCTCTTCCTTGGTCCAACACAAGCGGCTGCTGCTGCACTCGCTGAGGACCCGGCGATTGTCCCGGCCGTACTTTCAAGCCGCTGAGGGCATGACGGACAAGGCGTAGGCAGGTGGAAGGACGACTCGACAGCATGGTTGCTATGATGTGCAGCCTGTGCCACCACCAACTATTTGTGTTCGTCATCTCTTGCACCGACCTCAAGCTGGTGAGCCTCTAAAAACCAGAGTTCCTACCGGTTAAAACATATAATAACTTTCCGCCCACTTAAATTAGTTATATAGTATTTATTTTTTGAAATCAAATTAGTTATATAGTCGATAGTTTTGTACCTACCTCACTTTTTTGTGAACTTAAATTAGGACTCGTATGAGAGGGGCACTCGGCAAAGATCTAGCTCCGTCAAGGTCGGTCCGGTTGTTAGGACTCGTATGAGAGGCGCCACGTGGCCAACCTATTTGCTGAGAATAAACCTTTGCCGAGTGCCGTTTTTCTTGTTTGCGGAGAAAATGGGCTTTTGTCGAGTGAAGAAACAGGGTGCACTTGGCAAAGATTGTCTTTGCCGACGGGGAGCAGCTTTCCCGGGTGCAATTTTTCTGGGCTCGTGTTTTGGCACTCGGCAAACGCTGGACCACCCGGCAGAGATGGATTTTTCAGTAGTGCATGCTGGGCTCTGATTTGTGAAAGGTTCTAAGCTGCTGCCGTGATGACTGAATGGGATGTAAAGAAGGATGAGCTGATGAAGATTGTAGGTTGCTAATTATTTCTTGACTTTGTGTGTATGCCATCTGGCTCTGATATAAAAAATACTTATAAAATGTCTTTTTTGGGCCTATATATCACTTTCCTGTTGCAAAATGGCAGCTCCCAGACTATAATAGCATCGTATCAGGTCTAGGGAGGGAGGTGAACCCATTTGCGAAATGTGTGTGTGCCTACCCCAGCTTTGTGTGCCCGTAGACGAAAAAGACATGGAAGTGCATTGCAGCATGCCGGTTGACATGTCATTGCTGTAGTGTGGCATTGAGAATTAGTGGATCCGAGTCGCAACATGTCCTTCGTCACGGGCCATGCGTGAGATTCTTTGGTTCCTGTGCAACGTCCTGCCATGATGCGGTGAAGTCAAGGCTGTGTTTCGCGGGACAGCATACAGGCAACGATGCCACTTGATCAGTTGCGCCAGTGCACGAATCTTCAACTGCCTCGTGGATTTCGTCGTTGCAACTTTTTCTTTTGAAGCTCTTTGTCAAAAGTCGAAGAAGCATCTTTCTCGACATGGTTTTGTTCGACTGTCGGGCATGGGCCGACATAGGCTCTGACGTTGGTTGCGGCAGGGACCGCTCTATGGTCGTGGAAGATGAAGTCGTAGTCGCTCGCTCGCGGATGAGTGATGACTATGACACTCTTTGGCAACCTCGACGGTGTTTTTTTTTCTCGTGTTTGTGCTTTGTGTGGGTAGCCAGGTTGACCGGGGTACACAATGTGGTCGTGTTCCTTGACAACATTGATGTATTTAATTCAATTTTAGTCCGGTTTTCTAATAATTAACCAGACAACTCTATTCTGGTTAATTAATGAGATGAGGCAAACTTTTGCCTTGTTTTAACAAAAGGGATAACTGGTCAAATCAAAAAAAATATAGAGTATATAAAGTGTCATTCATGAACGTTATCAAAAGAAAATGGTGGACTTACATTCGTTAGAACGATGGGCAAATTCTTCCACTCTGTGTATTCCTTCGAATCAATGTTGCATGCATTGAAGTCTTTGGACACAATGGCGTACCGCACAATGAATTTCTCATTGAACAACATATCTTTTTCGAAATCTTGCTTTTCTACCCTTGTTATGTTGAGCAATCGTGTGGACCTTGGTGCCAGGATTGATCCAGAACCATTTTCGGAGTACTTTGCAGTATTTTTGTCCACGGGAGATAAGGTGAAACTGACATAGAATTCTGTGGTGTTGATTATTTTAATTGAGGATAACACCTTTTTATCTGGCACCAAGGGGAAGCAGAGTTCGGGGGGTTCAAACTGGATCACCTCATCTGAGGTAGATGCACTGATCTGCGAAAGAAAAACATAGCTAATGGATACATTAACGAAATATGAACATTCAATTGGACAAAATGAACTTGCTCGTAAACTACTCTTATGATCAAAAATTGCAATGTTACCTTTCAATTTTTTTGTAAGTGTAGCCCATTTCATGTTTTAGATGATTTTTCAGCATGTTTTCCTTTCAACACCTATTTACTAAACTATGACTTATGCTTCCGTACAGACACACAAACTTAACCATATCGAGGGCTGAGATTGCTCTGTACCCGTTCGTAACTAAGAGCATGATGATCTCTGAGGAATTATTAGGTTTTTATTCATGGATAATTAAGTTATATCCAACTCCCTAAGAATCTAAGGTCTAGACTTAATTGGTTGTGTTTGACAATGGCCTTCTTAAATGCATTATTTTGAGAGCGAGGACTTACGGGTGAAACCTAAGATCTACGATCGGGTGGCAGCGACACTTGTGCACCGTTTCCTTCTTGGAGAGGTCGTTTTTGGAGAATTTGGACTCCGACTGATGTCAAGGTGGTGGTTTTTTTAGCAGCTACAAAGAATATATCACTGTAGCGGGATCTTTTTTTTTGTACAGTTGTGTGCGTCACTAATGTCTTTAGGATATTTCATTATTGCAGAGCATGGGTAGTAATTGGTATCTCTGATATTAATATATTTCCTTTATAAAAAACTATCTAGGAATCCGTATGACACAATTTAAATATGTATGGGTAAAAATGTCTAAGCCATGTTTACATAATAAGTTTCGGTGTGGTCAGGTGGAACTCAGATAACTCGTGGTCCCCAAATTATGATAGAAATTGTAATTCTACCTTTCCACTTTTGCTAGAGAAAATTAGCTTTCTCTAAAGTACTCCTATGATTAAAACTGTAATTCTACCTTTCAACTTTTCTAATTGCAGCCCATTTCACTTTTAGATGATTTTTCAGCATGTTTTCTTTGCAACACCTATATACTAAACTCTGTTATCTGCTTGGCACACCTCCCTATTGAAACTTAAACACATTGGAATGAGATTGCTCCTTATCCCTAGGCATGGTGGTCACTGGCGAATTATTAATTAATTACTAATGGTTAATTAATTCATATGTAACCCTCCAAAAATCCTTAAGACCTAGGTAAATACAAATATGAATGTTATGCAAAATAAACTATCAAATCAGGATTTTATTTTTCTATTATCCAAGAAGTAATTAGATTACAATGATATATCATATATATACATATAGTAAAGAGATTTTGTGAACTTTTTCGTAGAAAAAATTTCATTCATAGCATTTAGTTTTAGGAGATTCATCATTTGAACAGCATATCTATAGATATACAGGCACCATAGTGGATTATACTTCTATTATCAACAAGAACACCAAAGTGGCACATATTATTTAGACGCTATGGTAATTGTTAATTATTTCGTTGTGCATTTCAAAATATAATGAAGTCGACTAGATCCAAATTCTTAAACGGCTGTTCCTTCTGCTAACAAAGGTAACTAAACTCGTCATAAGCTTAATTAAGTCAGTACGCTCACCTTGGATTCATCCTTTGTTTGTGACACATTGGATTCTGGTGGAGCTTGCAGATTTCTTGTGTCTGTAATTATTAGCGACCCAAGAGACACATCCAATGGGGATACCTCGGACTTATATGTAATTTTTAGATTCACCTCATCAACCAATTTACCCTCCTCTATATTGAATGTATCTTCAGTTATATCCTCACTTGTAATATTCTTATTCACTTTGGTGCTCCTCACTATGAAATCACCAGTATACTGCATATCTTGTGGTGCATGTTCTAGTGGTTGCAATGTTATGTTGACACTGTACTTCGACCGTGGAGCCACAATGTGTTTGTTTGGTATAATACAATATGGCAGGGGGCTGGTCGTTTGGATGATGAAGGCAAAACACGCATTTGTCTCATTGGTTATTTCAAGAGAAGTTGATAGGAGAGTGTTGAGCTCGATAGGAAATTGTAGCACGAGTGGCTCAATCCCAAGCATGTCATCCTCCAAGTAGGGGCTTCTCTGCAAGAACAAAACAAGATGCATTGCAATAATGAGATGTACTGTTCCGTTATGTTTACACTAAAGAGGAAACTTCTAGATTATAAGTGTTGGCACATGGTAATGAATGTTTTATTTTCATTAAATGTTTGGATTAACAATTACCAAATTACACAACGTGTAGTGGTAATAGACACACGCTCTTGCCACTTGTTCTTTTATATGAGTGCTTAACGAAACAAGGCATCCACATTATGAAGCACACATCAAAAAGTCTGCTCCTACAAATTAGGAACCACTTTGTTTGTTTGTTTCTCCACTTCCCTGAGGAACAAGTCACATTGGTTTGTACTCCCTTGGAAACAAAACAATGGAGGAACCAATGAAGTGTTACTACCACTGATATTATGAGGAACATGACCTTACCAGCCCAACTGTAGATTCGTTTGAGTTGTTGATTTTCCTATCCGTTCTTTCAAGTTCATTTAAATCAATTATTATGTCTGATATGAAAGGCCTCTTATAGGGGTCTTTTTCTTGGCAGAGGAGCCCAATGTCGATGAGTTTGGCTATCTGTTGGTATCTGAATGGAGTTTCTTTCCCTGATCTATGCCATCTGTGACTCCATCTTCTAAGTACCTGCCATTTGACGAACTTTATATAGAGCAATGATGAAATACTTAAGCATGCAATCTGTATAAGCGTAGGGTTGACAAACCATGCCGGCTCGATTCTGGAAGCAATACACCAATGCATTTCTTAAAACTATCCCATTTAAATTGGAGCACCATGAATAATTTAATATGCCATTGAATGCTTTGAATGCAAATTAACTAGAATTATACCGAGATGTAATATCTTTGCTTAAAGTAACTATGGGGTTCTCAATTACTATTAACCTTATTTCCACGCTGTGAACAATTTAGGAATCTTAAAGCCAGAAGAAAAAATATTCGTTGTTGAACTAGTTAGTTGATATTAGACACGTGATCGTCACATATTAGACCTGTCACAAGAGGAATAACTAACATTGTCTCATGTGCAAAATTATGTGGAATATCATGAAGCAAAAATGGACCATCATACATGCGACTATATTACTCTTCTTAATCGGAAGAGTCCGCTTTTATATCTACCTTAATTGGAACACTTAAGGGGGTATACCGAAACCTCCTAACATACACATATTTTGGCTAAATCTTTGAGAAGGTACCATCGACGATGTAAAACACTTACATTATGAGTTTTTTTTTCTAAAAGGGTTAACTTACATTATTACCATCGGGAATAGTCCTTTTTCCTGTCACCAGTTCAATTATTATGATGCCCAAGCTATACACATCACACTTGACTGTCATTCTGCCCCTATCTATGTATTCTGGAGCGGTATATCCTCTGCATGAGAATATATTTGTTATAGACATAAATGTAAAAAAAACAGTTATTTTTGCTACCAAATGTAAAAAAGAAATGTTTGTTGTTTTGGAAAATTGCTTACGGTGATAAAAAGCGATTTGTAGTATTGGTTTGTGAGTTTACCACCATTCTCGACAAACCAAAATCAGTTATTTTTGCTACCATACTATCGTCTATTAGTATGTTCGCTGGTTTGAGATCCATATGGATAATATGTCTTGTCACGTGAAGATACTGCAGACCCTCGCATATTCCCTTTATTATTGAATAACGAGTATCCCATTGAAGCCCCCTCAATTCATCTGCAGAATAAAAAAGGCAGGAGAGGGTGAGGTCTTTCAACATTTATTTTTGCACTGTTGGACATAAAAAAAGGTGATATAATTGTTAGTACTCAAATCAGATAGAAGAGTTGCCCATAGTAAACACATTCCATACTGTACCTGCAATATACTTTTCAAGACTTCCGTTGTTGATGTACTCAAAGCAGATAAGTCTTTCTCTATTCTCAGCGTAAATGAATTCCCCTGATCCTTCATACTCGATTGCTTTATGTTCGGTATGAGAACAGTAGCCAAGAAACCGAACTATGTTTTTATGGTTGACCTTCAAAAGGCTGTTAACCTCCCGACGAAATAGCTTCTCATCTATTGTCTGGTTGTTCCTTATCCTCTTCACAGCAACTTCTCCATTTTGAAGTACACCCTGTTAAATCTTGGATCACATTAGAAAATATTTGAATATGTATTCCAACAGTTTGTGAAGAAATCTGGCGCCCATAAAATTCCAAAATATTTAGCTTGGCAGTATAGCACAGAGATATTTATAGCGGTAATTTGATAAAATTCGGCATACATATATATATTTTTTGGAAGCAAGCAACTCAGGGCGAAAAGCCCACCTGATTTTTTTATTAATACTTCAAAAAGCTGTTTTACATACTAGTCCCCAAAACAAGCAGGGATGAGCATATTTTTACATCGAGGTTTAGGAGGGAAGCGACGCACACCACGCCAAAAGTGGCCCACAATCCAGACGGCGGGGCGCCCTAACAACCCAGAGATAAAGGTGGTTTCGGATGGCATCAAAAAATTCGGGGACAGACGTATCAAGGCCATCGAACACACGACGGTTCCTGGTCTTCCAGCCAATCCAGAGCAGCAAGGCAGCCGCAGTCATATTTTGTTGAGGGTGGACTATCTATTTTGCAATATGCGGATGACACTATATTGTTTATGGAACATGATCTTGAAAAGGCGGTAAATATGAAACTCATACTCTGCATTTTTGAACAATTGTCGGGATTGAAATATAATTTTCATAAGAGTGAAATATTTTGTTTTGGGAAAGCTAAAGAAGTTGAAGATCAGTACACGCACATCTTCGGGTGCGAGTATGGATCCTTACCTTTCAAATATTTAGGTGTCCCGGTTCATTATAGAAAGAAATGATGAATGGCAACCAGTAGAGTGTTGTTTCGAAGGCAAACTTGGTTGTTGGAAAGGAAAATTGTTTTCATATGGGGATCGGTTGGTGCTTGTTAATTCGGTCTTAATGAGCCTCCCGATATTCATGCTTTTTTTGAATGACCTAAAGGGTTAAGAAAAAGATTGGACTTTTATCGCTCGCGATTTTTCTGGCAGAGTGATGAGAACAAAAGGAAATATAGACTAACTAAGTGGAACATAATCTATCGTCCAAAGAACCAGGGAGGTCTCGGGGTGGAGGTACTTGAACCTAAAGAATAAGTGTTTGCTCAGCAAATGGTTGTTCAAACTATTAAACGAAGAAGGGTGTGGCAGGTAGATGCGCAGCACATAGACTCTCGTTTCTGGAAGGGACTCATGCATGTCAAGGATGAGTTTTATCAGAGAGAGTCTTTTATAGTTGGCAATGGGGAAAACAACTCGTTTTTGGGAGGACACATGGTTGGGTGATTCTCCACTAATGAATCAGTACCCTTTGTTATATAACATAGTTCAACATCAGCATGTTTCGGTCCATGCTGTGTTGCATAGTGCATCGCCTCTCAATTTAAGATTTAGAAGGGCTCTAGCTGGTAATAAATGGGATATGTGGTCTCATTTATACGTCAGGCTAGTGGATGTAACTTTGACAGATGTTCCCGATATTTTCAAATGGAAATTGACTCAGAATGGGAAATTTACTGTAAATATATGTATGAGGATTTCATGCATGGACATACTAGATATCTACAGAAATATCTCTGAAAACTAAAAATAGCGCAAAAAAAAAAAAGTGGTTCCTTCATCGAAAAGTTCTACTGACAAAAGATAACTTGGCTAGATAGAATTGGCGCGGTAGCCCACATTGTTCCTTTTGTGGGAACAACGAGACCATCGATCACCTATTCATCTTTTGCCCTTTGACAAAACTTGTATGGCGTTTTGTTTTCTGTACCTATAATATTCCACCTCCTACTAATGTTACCAATATGTTCGGGAATTGGTTGCGTGGGATGGATAACAAGAGGAAAGATAGGATTCGAATAGGTGTTTTGGCTATCTGTTGGTCTATATGGAATTGTAGGAATGATCTTGTTTTTAACAGAAAACATAATTTTCATGTTCTACAGGTTATTCATATGGGGCGGTACACTAGATCCAGTTATGGTCTTTCCTGCTACCTTCGGATCAGCGGGACCTTATGGTGGCTGGATGCACAAGACTTTTATTGGTGGCACAGGAGTTTTTCTCCCGGCATACATGGCAACATATTAGTCGACTTTCGTAGTTGTGCTTTACTTTTATCTATTTTTATTGAGCTATGTCTCAATCTTTCGTGGTTGCTGAGATGTTATAATCGTTAAAGACTCACTTGTACTCTGCAATAATCAGATGTGTGCATCATTCGATGCACAGGCAGGGTTTTAATACAATTCCTTTTTCTAAACAAAAAAACATAGCATTAACTTGATAAATTTTAACATCTACCAAAGGAACATTTGTCTAGCAGTTTTTTTGGGTCAAACTTTCAGGATATGAATAAGTGAAGGTTACCTTGTAAACAGTTGCAAATCCGCCCTCGCCAATTATTCGGTCTTTGGAGAAATTTTCAGTGATGCTCTCTAATGCCGATAACTTTACATCTCTTGGTTGGATGCTACCGTCAAATATACTCTGCAATACGTCAAGTCCCAAGTTCTCCATGTCTTCCTAAGAGCACAGCGCAACATATTTACATACATAAATCTAATAATGGAATTCATGAGCGATGAAACTAAGCATCAAAACAAGGAGTTGCGTACGTACCTACTGGAGGATTGGGCTGAGCCCTGTAGGTGGTCAATGGAGCCCAAACTGGAACTGTTTAGGGAGATGAGTGATTCTATCAAACAAACTCTGCATTTGATTCGAGATGCTGAGTCTAGAAAGTATAGAGTAATTTTCAAATTACTGAAATTGGAACCCCGAAGCCTTGACCAGTTACGCGTCTGGGAAAGGGACGACGAACCTCGCCGGCAAAACTGGGATGAAACGGGAAGTGGTAAACAGTTAAACACGATCTAGATCTCTAGAGCAACATGTCCGCTGAGTCTTGAGCGGATCAAAGCAACCATGTATACATACAACAGAAGCAAAACAAGACCAAGACGTAGCAGCGCAGCGATCCTGCGTCTGCAAATATGCACATACCTGCTAGCAGTGGAGCGGTCTGGCTCAAGAAGATCGATATGGACCGTATGTTAATAGTATGAGCAATGAAACCTCCGGGGATTGGTGTCCTGATGAACGTGAATGCGTATATAGGCAGTACCTCCGGGGAACTTCGAAGGAAAAGTCTAACCATCAGCCGGGGGATCACGCGATTCCATCCTCCGCCTCGACGGTGCGACACGCGTCCCCTCTCGTGACAAAAAAGGACGAGACGCGCAGGGGCCCACCATGTTCTCAGTCCACCTTATCCGTTCATTTCCTCTGCTTCTTCCGTTCTCATCTTCTCCACCAAAATAGCACATCGCTTGGAGCCATGGCTGCCTGCCTGCCCACCCGTTAGGCGTTAGCCCATGGCTCTCCTGCGCAACGCCGCTGGCCGGGGACGGATCCCCTGCGCGTCGCAGGGACGGAATCCCTTGGCGCCGCCGTCGGACAGCTCCACTGCGCCGCCACCAGACAGCTCCCCTACGCGCGCACGGTCGGAACCCCTTGGCGCCGCCGCCGGACGGCTCCACTGCGCCGCCACCGGACAGCTCCCCTGCGCGTCGCCGCCATCGCAGCGCTTCACCACCACGCGAGCGTGGGCAGCGGCACCATGGACGATTCGGCCTCGTCCTCGTCGTCCCTAGAGGGCTCGCGCTCGCCCGCGGGGTTCCTCGCCATGGCCGAGGCCTGCTCAGCCGCCGCCCTCGCGATGCTCTGCGCCACCGCCGACTTGCGAGGTCCCGCGCCGCGGACCTCCTGCCCCGACCTCACGCCGTGCGCGCCTAGGCTAGCTCTACCTGCACCGAGCGCTACCGTCGTTGCTTCATACTCGATGGCCGCAAGGACGACGACCACCGGAGGGTGCTGGGAAAAGTGCCTGCTTTGCTACCACAGTGTTTTGGTTTTGCATCACACGGGGAATTTTCGGGCTACAATAGTTTTTTGGTTTTGCATCATGAAAATAATTATTTTTGCTATAACTGTCTGTGTGTTTTCATCATACAGCTCTGTGGATTTGCATCATTAGAAGAATTTGTTTGCTACAATAAGTCTGTTGTTTTGCTACAATAGTTTAAATTTTTGCTACAAGGTCTATGGCGATGTCTCCAACGAAATCGATTTTTGCTACAATACCATAATTTTGTTGCTATGAGATCTCCGGCGATGTCTTCGGCGAAGTCGAGTTTTGCTACAATAGCATAATTTTGTTGCAGAGATCTCCGGCGAGGTCTCCGGCGTGGGGCGGTGTTGTTACCGGTGGCGATGCTACCGATGGCGCGTTGTTGCTACTTGCTACCGACGGTATCCGGCAATGCTACGAGCGGATGCTATCGACGTCTCGCGATATTGCTACCGACGAACCGGCGATGCTACCGGTGGTGCTATGTGCGTTGTTGTATTTTGCCACGATGCTACAATAGCACGGAATTTTTGCTACCAAAGTTTTGTTATTTTGCTACAATATGATAAAGATTTTACTACACGACCTGCGTCGATGTCTCTGGCTTGCAACAATAACGCAATTTATTTTTGCTACAACGGTCTTATAGTTTTGCTACAGTTGCAATTTTTTTTGCTAACAACGGTGTTCACGGCTCGCGGCGTTGCTACCGACGGCGGGCATTGCTTCCGACGAGCTGACGATGCTACCGAGATGCGGTGTTGCTACCGACAGCACGCGACAATGCTACCAATGGCGTATGTCGTTGCTACCGACGACGCATAGCATTGCTACCGATGAGCCGGCGATGCTACCGTGGACGCGCGACGTTGCTACCGATGACACACAACAATGTTACCGATGGCGCACGTTTTGCTCCGTAAAATCATCTACGATGGTGCGAGCGGGCGATGCCTCGCCGAAGCTCTGGAGGAAGATGCTACCTTGGACCTTCTACATAATGTTTGTAGCAAATTTCGGATTCAATTTTTTTTTTTGGATGTGGTGCAAATGTTTGGAAGTATTGTAGCAAACTGATTCTCCTATTGATGCAAATCCACAGATCATTTGTAACAATTTTCTTTTTGATACATTTTGGTGCAAATGTTTGAAAGTTTTTGTAGCAATTGTTTTTTATTTTTGATGCAAATCCGTAAGCAAGTTTCTTTGTGTTGCCGAAGAAGCGCGACTTTGCTACCGACGGCGCGCGGTGTTGTTACCCATGGTGCACGGCTACCGACAGTAGCGATGCTACCGACGTCGCGCAGTGTTGCTACGCACGGTGCACAACGATGCTACCAACGGTAGCGACGATGATCCCGACAGAGAGCGGCGCTGCTACCGCGGTGTAGCTACCAATGGTGCGCGGCAATGCTACCGATGGTAGCGACGATGCTCCCACGGCAGTGTTGCTACCTACGGTGCACGGCGATGCTCCCCAACAGAGCGGTGCTGCTACGCTACCGACGTTAGCCGGCGAATCTTTGGCAGCGTCTTCTCCAGTGACATCTTCTACGACGATCTTCTCCTGATCTTCTCTAATGTAGCCAGCAAGGTCTCGTCCGTCTCTTTTGATGCAATTTTTTTTTGATGTGCTGCAAATTCTTATAAGCTTTGTAGCAAGAAACTTTCGCATTTGATGCAAATCCATAGAGCAATTGCAGCAAAAATTATGTTTTCCTTTTATTTATTTTCGTTTTCTCTTCTCCTTCCTCCCGTCTACCTCCTCTCTCCTCCCGCAGCCCGCCTCCGCATCCCGCACGATTGCCGTCGGCTGCCCTCGCCGGGCCGCACCTGGCGAAGCTAACAAGCTAGGAGGCAGGTGGCGGCTGGCTAGCTAGCTACTAAAGCAATAGATCGATCGATTCATTGAGCTAGGTTGTACAGAATATTACTAGATCGATCGATGCGGTTGAGCTAGCTTGTGCAGACTAGATCGTATGATGTCTGGTAGTACGCGCGGCCCCGGCCAGCTGTTCGCGCTCACGTCGGCCGTCCGCTGCTCCGACGAACCTCCATTTCCCCGCACGATTTTGCCAGGATTTGACTGGAAAAAAAGAGCCGTGGTGAAATACAGCTCAGATCTCGCCGGAATCGAGACGGCACGGTGGGAGTTGGTCGGATTTCGCGGGCCATCCGGTGGCGGCCGTCGATGCTGTGCTGCGCTGCCTCTCCTGCCCCCGCCTTGCCGCTGTGCTCCCTCCGTGGTGCCGTGGATGCGGGGCGGCGGCCGTCGATGCGGGGATGCGCGCGAGCCTGTCGCTGCTTCCTTTTCCTACTGCGGGTCGTTTTCGCTCGGGAGGCAGACGCTGTTCCAATCCGACGGTCCCTTCCGTGCAGATCGGACGGCTGGCGACCCGGGGGATCGGACGGAAAGATCCCCCGGGGGACGCCTAGTACTGTCCAACTTCGAAGTCTCCCTTGTTTTCCTGTGAGGATAAATACGAACAATGAAAAGGATAGCAGGAAGACCATTTCAATTCGTCTAAAATAATATAAAGGAAACGTGAGACATTTTGCGTCGACTAGTATTTAGTCAAGGATTGATTTTTGTGGCCCTAGTTGCAATTGGTGGATTGTTTTTTGTGGCGCTAGTTCCATTCCAAGTGAGCAGTTTGCCATCCATTATAGGGCCTGACAGGGACAAGATAGATTAGTACAGTGAATTGGGCAGTGGTGGATCCCCAGCCTTTCCTTTTTACTTGTTTATTTGGCGGTCACGCAGAAGCTTCAGCGGTGAGTTCAGCGGTCGATCCATACTCATTCAAGACGCTACGCCATCTCATGTGCCAATGGAGATGGCGGGGCCTTTGCGCTCAAGTTGCCGGTGAGGCGAAGCATCCACATTCTACTAGTTTCTATTCATTTACAAATTACCAGAACATGATAGAGTTCAGAGCCATTAGGGGAGGGGAATAGCAGAGCACACCTGCGCTTCCATGACAGAGACATCTGAATCGACCTCGGCGCCTTGAGCTACATACATGCTACAGAGAAGATTCAACACTCCCCAGAGGCAATCTTGCCATATTATGAAGAGATGATGCACTTGAAGGCGCGAGCGAGCGGTTACGGGCTGGACAAGGGGCGGCAAAGTAAATCAGATCAGCTCAAAGATCGATGCCCTGCTTCTCTTGTAAATAAATGAAATGTCATGGAGAAACGACCTGCGAGATGGGGGCGGCGGCGAGTGCCTGTGAGCTTTCCCGGCGGGGCGGAACAGCTTCAGGCGGTGGCCGTGGAGGGCGGACAGGAAGGGGAGGAGCGGCTCGCGCGGAGGGGAAACACCGGGGAGGAGCAGCCGGCCGACGACCTTCGTAGCGGGGAGGAGCAGCGCGGGCCTGCCGTCTATCTCCGGTGGCCGGCAGCAAACCTAGCGCCGCCGCATCTCTCACTCTGACTCCATGCGACTTTGCGGGACAGGGACGATAATTTCATAATTTGGGCCAAACGCAGGGGAAGTGCTGAAGTAAGACATTGTTTAGCAAAATGTATGAAAATAATTTCTCGATAATTTCGGTTTCTTTCAAACTCAAGTATCAAAGCAACCCAAACAAGTGCTCAGGTGCTTACAAAGTCGAAAAGTTAAGCAATTATTTCACACATCCACACAAGATTTCCTCCACTGTTTCCTTGTCTCTCTTTAGATTAATCGATCATGTCATGTTTGGCGGTGCCAACACCACCATGCGCTACAAGAATGACATTGTTGTCTGAGCATTGATCAACAAATGGGTTGAATGATTAGCAAGTAAGATGCAACCATAACCGAGTGCTACGTAGTTGGTGCCTAGGCTGTGGTAGTGTGCTTCCCGGTGCCTCATTTTCCTACTCCCTCCGTTCCAAATTAGATGACTTACATTTGTCCACATACGAATGTATCAAGACATGTTACAAATATAGATACATCCGCATGTGCACAAATGGAAGTCATCTAATTTGGAACGGAGGGAATACTAGCTTATCTAACGTGTAATTCTCGTGGTTTCATGGTCGTTGATGCCTGAGGACTGCATGAGTAAGAAAAAGGTTGGGATGTGGAAAGGGTACTTGTCGGTGACTTCATATGTGGGGAAGTGGGGTGATCAATATATGTTGAATCCCTATCGGCTATCGGTTCTAATCATTATTGTCCTGCCGCGGTTTTATGTTGTCCTCAAAATAATTTACTGCATGCATGGGTAGACAAACCATGCATCCAACAACCGATAATTTATTGTCAAGTACTCCATCCGTCCTAGTTTATAAGGCTAATCTAAAAAACAATTTGTCCGAAAACTCTCCACCTTTTAGGCACAATTGCATTTAGTATCCTCACCATAATTGTCTAGTTACTTCTCCCACCAATGCATGCAAGTTGTTAGCCCCAATTAGCTAACAACTTGGTCAAAGAGATTTGCAAATTATGGCCTATACACTAGGACGGAGGAAGTAATATGATACATCAACACGCTCGTATGGCTCCTCCGGGCACCTTTTTCTGACTTCTTCGAGCAATTTGCAAGCACTTATAATGACAAAGTGTAAGTTCTATCATACTACGGTTTGTGGATATTATTTTAGTAGTCAAATTTTGTGTAACGTGTTATATGACTTACTGTCTGTGAATTGGGATTGATACTACTGCATCGATCCTACTCAATATTGTCATGCCAAAATTTCTTATAGACCTAAAAGTAATTTACGCAATGGGAGGAACAATTCACCCAACAACCCATAATTTATGGTCTAAGTACTATGATACACATACACATTCACATTTATACGAAGCAAGAAAGAAAGCTGTTGTATTTTCTCTTGTATATTATCTGCATAAGGATATCAGCTTATAATACACAGTATCGTGTTGCAAAAGTCCTTGTAAGTGGTTGTAAACAACAACACATAAATGAGGGCCTTACTTGCCGGTGAGGCGAAGCATGCACATTCGACTAGTCTCGATTAATTTAGACATTTACAAATGGATACTGAATACATCCGAATTGACATCACGTGGCCCAGGCCTCGAGCTGCATACATCTAGCACATACAATTCAACACCCTCCACACCACATGCAAGATGCAAGCTTGAGATGATAAACCGAAATCCACCGTGCTACCCTGGAAGCCTGATCAGAGTATCAGATAAGGCGCGGCAAAGGAAATCAGCAGCTCAAAGATATTATTCTTTTGAAACGGGGGCAAAAGCTTTGCCCCAATCTATTAATCAAGCACAAGAGAATTATCCAGTTAATTAACGGACCGTTACAAGAAAATCCCAAGAGAACTATTTGCACAACATGAAACTCTCGGATCTCTTATGTAGATCAACCGAACTCTCCCAACCCACTAGATCTGCACACTCGAGGCACAACAAGGATTGGGGCGGCAGCAACAGCAAGGGCACGGCTGGACCTAGATGACAAGGCGACTAGAGACCTAATGGCCATGGTTGGACCTTGAGGAGTGAGATTTCCGGATTCCGGTATTGGCCGTGCAGGGCGGACATGCAGGGGGAGGAGCGGCCCGTGCGGAGGGGAGACTCCTGGTAGTAGCAACTGGCCGACGACCTGGGCAGCTGAGCTTTGGGGAAAATCAGCTCGTGCGTAGGAGGTCGAGATGGGACCGTGGCGGCGACGCCGCCACCTCATCTTCACTGTGTGCGAGAGCGGACAGGAACGACAGTGGACAGTGCTGAAGTATAGCAAAAATGTGTGAAATCATTTCTCAGTAATTCGATTGCTATCAAATCAAATTCAATAACAAATTCAAATTGTTTACCTCAAACTCGGTCCGCTCTCAAGACTTAGTTATCATGATCGGAGACAATCAGTTACATGTTTACTCTACTGTTTTCTTATCTCTCCCTAGTTTCATCAATCTGGCTATGTTTGGAGTCTAGACGGTGCCATGCCTACTCGTGTGCCATTTCATTGTTTTTCCGGCCTGACCGTTGATCAAATATGGTTTGAATGGTTTGCACGCAACATGTAACCCCGCCAACTGCTAAGTCAATGAGGACGGCACTGTGACTGTGTGCTTCCCGGTGCCTCCTTTTTCTACCTATACCTACGGTACAATTATCGCCATTTCATTTCTGTTGCCATGTGTGAGGTTTGCAACAATAACAAAAGTTTGGGATGTGGAAAGGGAACTCGTCCGTGATTTCATATGGAGAGCTGTGGGGGTGTATATATGATGAATCCCTATTAGTCCTTCTCGTTATTCTCCTACCATGATTTTGTGTTATCCTGAAAATAATTTACTGCACGGGAGGAAGAAACCATCCAACAACCGGCACTAGTGGAAAACGGGCAATAGGTTTCGACCTTTAGTCTCCAATTTGTTACAAACCGGTACTAATGGGGGCATCCCACCCGGCCAGCTCGCTGCCCAGCCCCGTCCCGGTTCGTGCGGGGCCTTTAGTCCCGGTTCGTGCCACGAACCGGGACTAAAGGGTCACCACATGCGGCCGCAGAGGTGGGGCCCAGCGCGAGAACCTTTAGTCCCGGTTCGTGACACGAACCGGGACTAAAGATGGACCTTTAGTCCCGGTTGGAGCCACCAACCCGGACTAAAGCCGTCGGCATACCTTTATTTTTTTTTCTATTTTTCATTTAACATGGAATAATTCATATCTTCAAATCCGTAAATCGAAATTTAACAAATAAAATGTCTAAATCGACTAGAAAAACTAGATGAATCCAAATTTAACAATTATATCATATTTTGCATCACAAGAACTCATTTAAATAGAAGAAATTACTTTCAAAAAATCAGCATAAACTCATTTGACTAGGCGAAATTAGGTAGAAATGAAGAAAATTCCTAATACTTGAGGATTATTCATAAATGTGGATTACTCTTTGTGAAATTATATGGGTGCCATTTTGCACCATATATTTTTTTAGAGGTTTTGTTTACTCTATTTGATTGTTTTCAAAAAGCGGTTAAAATGGCCACCATGACTCTTATGGTAGAGGTCAAAATTTTTAAAACTATCGATATTCTTGTGATATACACCGGTGTGTGACCACTAGTTGGTGGACTTATAGCTGAAATTCCCACTTCGGGCTGAGTTTTTTCAAATTACTTATATAAATATCATTTTTTGTTTTTCGATTCTCAAAAATGACATTTTTTGTGAAGCAAGTACAACAAATATGGTGCAAAATGGCACCCATCCAATTATCACACAAAGTAGACCATATTTTATGGATAATCCAAAAATATTAGTAATTTTCTTGGTTTCTAACTAATTTCGCCTACTTAAACGACTTTATGCCTATTTTTCGAAAGTAATTCAAATTTGAACTACAAGCGAGTGATAGTTTGCTCTGAAATTTTTTCAAAAATGTTTTTAAGGTGCACAAGTAGTGGTTATATCACAGAACCGTCGAAAGTTTTGGATAATTCCACCCCTTACAATGAATACTAACGGCGGCCATTTTGACCATTTTTTCAAAAAAGTCAAAGAAAGTGAAAAAATACTCAAAAAATGAAATCCTTTGGCATGGAGTACTTTCATGTGTACTAGTTGCTAGGATAAATGATAAACTTGAGTTCTGACATAGTTTACAAAAAACTTCTTCACAAAAAGGTCAATTATCTATAAACATGTATAAGTTTCGGGTCAAATGACCTCGTTATGGTCATCCACGTGTCATAGTTTGTGAAAATGTGCCCATAGTTGACACATAGCTGTATCTTGGTACGACAAACAATGTTGCAGACCTGAGTTTTTTCAAATTACTTATATAAATATCATTTTTTGTTTTTCGATTCTCAAAAATGACATTTTTTGTGAAGCAAGTACAACAAATATGGTGCAAAATGGCACCCATCCAATTATCACACAAAGTAGACCATATTTTATGGATAATCCAAAAATATTAGTAATTTTCTTGGTTTCTAGCTAATTTCGCCTACTTAAACAACTTTATGCCTATTTTTCGAAAGTAATTCAAATTTGAACTACAAGCGAGTGATAGTTTGCTCTGAAATTTTTTCAAAAATGTTTTTAAGGTGCACAAGTAGTGGTTATATCACAGAACCGTCGAAAGTTTTGGATAATTCCACCCCTTACAATGAATACTAACGGCGGCCATTTTGACCATTTTTTCAAAAAAGTCAAAGAAAGTGAAAAAATACTCAAAAAATGAAATCCTTTGGCATGGAGTACTTTAATGTGTACTAGTTGCTAGGATAAATGATAAACTTGAGTTCTGACATAGTTTACAAAAAACTTCTTCACAAAAAGGTCAATTATCTATAAACATGTATAAGTTTCGGGTCAAATGACCTCGTTATGGTCATCCACGTGTCATAGTTTGTGAAAATGTGCCCATAGTTGACACATAGCTGTATCTTGGTACGACAAACAATGTTGCAGACCTGAGTTTTTTCAAATTACTTATATAAATATCATTTTTTGTTTTTCGATTGTCAAAAATGACATTTTTTGTGAAGCAAGTACAACAAATATGGTGCAAAATGGCACCCATCCAATTATCACACAAAGTAGACCATATTTTATGGATAATCCAAAAATATTAGTAATTTTCTTGGTTTCTAGCTAATTTCGCCTACTTAAACGACTTTATGCCTATTTTCCGAAAGTAATTCAAATTTGAACTACAAGCGAGTGATAGTTTGCTCTGAAATTTTTTCAAAAATGTTTTTAAGGTGCACAAGTAGTGGTTATATCACAGAACCGTCGAAAGTTTTGGATAATTCGACCCCTTACAATGAATAATAACGGCGGCCATTTTGACCATTTTTTCAAAAAAGTCAAAGAAAGTGAAAAAATACTAAAAAATGAAATCCTTTGGTATGGAGTACTTTCATGTGTACTAGTTGCTAGGATAAATGATAAACTTGAGTTCTGACATAGTTTACAAAAAACTTCTTCACAAAAAGGTCAATTATCTATAAACATTTATAAGTTTCGGGTCAAATGACCTCGTTATGGTCATCCACGTGTCATAGTTTGTGAAAATGTGCCCATAGTTGACACATAGCTGTATCTTGGTACGACAAACAATGTTGCAGACCTGAGTTTTTTCAAATTACTTATATAAATATCATTTTTTGTTTTTCGATTGTCAAAAATGACATTTTTTGTGAAGCAAGTACAACAAATATGGTGCAAAATGGCACCCATCCAATTATCACACAAAGTAGACCATATTTTATGGATAATCCAAAAATATTAGTAATTTTCTTGGTTTCTAGCTAATTTCGCCTACTTAAACGACTTTATGCCTATTTTCCGAAAGTAATTCAAATTTGAACTACAAGCGAGTGATAGTTTGCTCTGAAATTTTTTCAAAAATGTTTTTAAGGTGCACAAGTAGTGGTTATATCACAGAACCGTCAAAAGTTTTGGATAATTCGACCCCTTACAATGAATACTAACGGCGGCCATTTTGACCATTTTTTCAAAAAAGTCAAAGAAAGTGAAAAAATACTCAAAAAATGAAATCCTTTGGCATGGAGTACTTTCATGTGTACTAGTTGCTAGGATAAATGATAAACTTGAGTTCTGACATAGTTTACAAAAAACTTCTTCACAAAAAGGTCAATTATCTATAAACATGTATAAGTTTCGGGTCAAATGACCTCGTTATGGTCATCCACGTGTCATAGTTTGTGAAAATGTGCCCATAGTTGACACATAGCTGTATCTTGGTACGACAAACAATGTTGCAGACCTGAGTTTTTTCAAATTACTTATATAAATATCATTTTTTGTTTTTCGATTGTCAAAAATGATATTTTTTTGTGAAGCAAGTACAACAAATATGGTGCAAAATGGCACCCATCCAATTATCACACAAAGTAGACCATATTTTATGGATAATCCAAAAATATTAGTAATTTTCTTGGTTTCTAGCTAATTTCGCCTACTTAAACGACTTTATGCCTATTTTCCGAAAGTAATTCAAATTTGAACTACAAGCGAGTGATAGTTTGCTCTGAAATTTTTTCAAAAATGTTTTTAAGGTGCACAAGTAGTGGTTATATCACAGAACCGTCAAAAGTTTTGGATAATTTGACCCCTTACAATGAATACTAACGGTGGCCATTTTGACCATTTTTTCAAAAAAGTCAAAAAAAGTGAAAAAATACTCAAAAAATGAAATCCTTTGGCATGGAGTACTTTCATGTGTACTAGTTGCTAGGATAAATGATAAACTTGAGTTCTGACATAGTTTACAAAAAACTTCTTCACAAAAAGGTCAATTATCTATAAACATGTATATGTTTCGGGTCAAATGACCTCGTTATGGTCATCCACGTGTCATAGTTTGTGAAAATGTGCCCATAGTTGACACATAGCTGTATCTTGATACGACAAACAATGTTGCAGACCTGAGTTTTTTCAAATTACTTATATAAATATCATTTTTTGTTTTTCGATTGTCAAAAATGACATTTTTTGTGAAGCAAGTACAACAAATATGGTGCAAAATGGTACCCATCCAATTATCACACAAAGTAGACCATATTTTATGGATAATCCACAAATATTAGTAATTTTCTCGGTTTCTAGCTAATTTCGCCTACTTAAACGACTTTATGCCTATTTTCCGAAAGTAATTCAAATTTGAACTACAAGTGAGTGATAGTTTGCTCTGAAATTTTTTAATTCCTAGATGATAGGATGGCATAGTTGAATTCCTCTCTTTTTTCTAATCAATTTAGACATTTTATTTGTCAAATTTTGATATACGGATTTAAAGATATGAATTATTCCATATTAAATATTATTACATAATCACTATTATTTATTGAAAAATATTATTACATAATCATTATTATTTATTCAAAATATAGTACATAATCATTGTATTTATTTAATAAATTTTGAAACATTAAACAATAACGGATTTAAAGATATGAATTATTCCATATTAAATATTATTACATAATCACTGTTATTTATTGAAAAATATTATTACATAATCATTATTATTTATTCAAAATATAGTACATAATCATTGTATTTATTTAATAAATTTTGAAACATTAAACAATAAAAAAGTGCAACATCATGACTTAGGGGTTAATATGATTGATAGTATACTATTATCAGTAAGTTCTAACTTCTCATTTGACAGCTAATTTGTAAGGAACTCAAAAGTTAAGCGTGCTCGGGCTGGAGGAGTTGGAGGATGGGTGACCGTATGGGAAGTTTGACCAGAGTAAGTACTTTGACCTAAGATTAAGTGTGTGGCTAGATTAAGTGTATAACTAGTTTAAGTGTGTGGTTAAGTAAGAAATTTCAGAATAGAATTAAGAATAGTATAGAGAATAACTGAGAATAGAATTGAGAATAGAATTGAAAATAGAATTAAAAAAACTGCCGGTACCACGAACCGGGACTAAAGGCCCCTACCTTTAGTCCCGGTTCGTGTTACGAACCGGGACTAAAGGTCCTGCGCCCGCGCGCGCCGTTCCGCCCACGTGGATGCCTTCAGTCTCGGTTCGGAACCAACCGAGACTAAAGAGCTGGGGGCTCTAGTCCCGCTTTGTTAGTCTCGGTTGGCGCCACCGGGACTAGAAGCCCTCTGGAACCGGGACTGGAGCCCCTTTTTCCTCTAGTGCAGTAATTTATCTATTCTATACCTAATAATAAAAGCATTAAGGTTTCTTGTGGTACGTCATTTTTTTTTGCCGATTTTACCCTCCCACCAAACCACATATTTACCCACCAATGCCACCCGTAAGTCATGTAACGTTTAGGTCATTTAAATTGCCCTTATGCTGTGTTTGGATGCATAGAATTGGGCATAGAATTGGGGAATCTAGAATTGGGGGTCTATTTCTGCTGTTTGGATGTGTTATGAGAATTGAACCTGAAATTGGCCCACCAATTCCGTGACGGGGGTATCGGCCCAGCAAAAAGCACGCGAGGCGTTTCCGAGGTCTGGGGCTCGGAAACACGCTCGGAAACAGAAGCGACCTTATCCTCGCGTGGGGCGACGCAGGAGCTCCGTCGACCTTCGTCCCGCCGCCGCCGTTCCTCCGAGCACCTCGTCGCCGGCGGCCCGAGCAGGTACGGCACCACCTCCTCCTCTTCCCGGCCTCCTTCTCCCCATCCCGCGGCGTCACTCTACTATATATTCAAAAGACCATGCCACAGGTGCAGGTGCAAGGACAGGAGCTGAGGGTGCTCAAGTTGGATCCTCATCCGTTCGTCAGGTGGTTGTGGAGGATGATGAAGAAACACCTGAGCTGCCTAAGAAGAAGAAGCAACGCACTGCTGATGCTATCATGAGCATGGTGGGGGAGCTGAGAATGACGTTTGAGGAGGCTTTGATCTCAACCGTCCCACTACCACCACCACCACCACCACCACCAGCCCCGAAGGTTACTCCTTCATCTGAAATCCTGGTTGAACTGAAGAAAATACCTGATTTGGTGGGTAATGATCTGTTGATAGCTTATGCGAAGGTCACCGCCAACGAGCGCACCTTCGAATCACTCATGGCACTACCCATGGAAATTAGAAAGGCATGGCTCATGACCTTGCCTTGATGATTGCTACCATATTATTTACTTTCATGTTTATGGATTGTTTGACACATGATGTATCCACTTTGTGCTATTTGTGAGACATGATGTATCCACTTTCTACTATTTGTAAGACATTATTATCCACTTTGTGATATTTTTGTGAGACATTATGTATCCATTTTGTGCTATTTATGTCATGTGTCTTATATTTTCTGGATTACTAACATATTATTGTGTGAAAAATAATATTGAGAAACATCTGAAATATACTGGTATATTTTCATTAATATTACAGAGGTTATATTGTTCAAAGTCAAAAATACTCTCATTTCCACACATGTGACATCCAAACAAGATTTGGTATTCCATTGAAATCTGAATTCTATAGCTGAATACCACACGCATCCAAACACTCTTTGTGGTATTCCATTGAATTGGTTGATTTGGTTTTCCATTGCAGATTCAATTCTATGCTCAATTCACTGCATCCAAACACATCATTAGAGTTGTGGAAAATTACCTACCTTTTGCCACCCGTATTTTAGATTTTGTCCGTCGCGTGGTTCCGTATCAGCGTGGGCCGGCCCAGCCAAGAGACTAACTCATGTACGTCGATGTGTATGCAGTAGGATTCCAAGTCCTGATGCAGTACGACTGATTTTCTTTTCGTTTTAAACCCTCAGTTGTAGCCTCAGATCAAGGGGAGGGTTTGGAACCGGCCGGGGCTAGGTTTTAGAGACCTCCAGATCGTCGCGGCACACGCAGCAGCATCATGGCCGTCGCCCATCGGCAGACTAGCACCTCGCTACCGTCCTGGAGAGTGTGCCCACGCGATGGCCGTCAGGGCCAGCGTAGCAGCAACGCGAGTAGTACCAACGCGCCGGGGCGTTCACAGAGGTCGGCCTTCGACAATTGAAGCCTAGAAGGCCAGGTTAGGGGTAAGCCCGGGACTCGACGTTCACAACAAGGGTGGCGCGCCGGGGCGATCACAACGGTCGCCTCCGACAATTGAAGCCCACAAGGCCAGGCTTGGGGTAAGCCCGTGACTCGATGTTTGCATCAATGGTGGCGATTACTCTGTACCGGCTGACGGCGGCGAGCCCGTTGGCCAGCAACCTGAAGCTCGTGGAGAACTTCATCCTGCTCGTGCCGGTGGAGAACCACGGGTTCTGGGATTCTTCGACTACAACAGCATCGTCATGCACTTGCAAGAAGCTCTGATCATGTGGTGCCCGTGGGTGCGGCCGCTTCTTCTGCTCCGGCGCGAAACTGACGCGCGGCATGTTGCGGACGGTGGCAACGAGTGGTTGATGCTGGAGCCGCTAAGATCGAAGATATGCCATCCCAGCGTGTGCCCACTTAGCAGACGCCAGTCATGGCGGCGGTCGACGGCACCGGCGGTTGACGGTGGAGCCGAGCCGCCAAAGTCGAAGATAGGCCGCCGTAGCGTGTGCCCACGTAGTAGACAGCGGCTGCGTCTGTCAAATACGAGTCGCGGCCTAGCGCGCGGGCAGTCGACAGCAACACGCGTGCATCTCTCTCACGGAACGAGCGGTTCGACTGTCGAGAAGAAGCAGACAAGCGCAAGATAGAAGAAATTCCTGTAGTAGGTCCTAGGACGAGAGGGGATCGTGCCTGCACTTTGCAACACATTACACGCATCAACGCGTGGTGGCATCACATCCTACGGCCTACAGATGTCCGTTCTCTTCAGTTTTCATAAGTGTTGATTATCCTGTCATGTCTTGGAGAGGTTTGGCCGGCACGTATTGCAGACTGCGTGTGATCCAACAATGGCAGCAGGTGCGTAGCTACCCTTTGTAGACAGTAATTTTTGTTATATATACATGGTGATGTTCTTGCAGGAGATAGGATTATCAACAAGAGTCGCATCAGTGCCACAAATAAGTATGTATACTTCTTCTTGCATGATGATAGTATCTCTAAAACTTCGGCTGCACACTGCCAATATATGATGATAGTATCTCTAAAGACCCACAGAGCCGCCTGGACCAGGTCGCCGACCAGCCCGGTCCAGGATGACCGCCCTGTCGTCTCGGGCTCTCGGCAGCCATGGTCGGATCGGATATGGACAAACCAAGGATCAGCAATATTTAGTAGTAGTAGTAGTACTGCAGCGCATCGAGCACGGAGCACCCCTAGCAGTCATAGCTGGTGCCTTCTTCGCTTTCACCATGCGAGTCGAGGACGTTGTCGGGATTGGCCGGCTCGCGGGTTTGGACTTCCGGTGAGAACCTGGCCGGGCACGCGGACAAGAACTCCAGCTGCACCCGCGGAGCGCATGACTACTGAAATCCGTCTGCTAGGTACCCATGGTTGCGTGCGGGATTAGTGCAGAGGAAGAAGTTAGAACTGAACACAAGCAAGGCGACTGATTTCAGAGCTAACATGCGTACGATTCTACAGAGTCGTTACATGTGCATGAACCACAACATTTTATTCCACATAGGTCAGTCGTTCTACTGATGTTACAGCCTTACAGCTCTACGTTTTGTTCTCCTTTCTCCTATCTGTACTTGTGAGATAGGCACCTCCCCCTCTCTCCCGCCCACCCAATAACGTTGTTCCCATCAACAACACTGAACGGAACTTCCAGAGTCGTAGATTTTTGTATCCCGTTGCAACGCACGGGCACGTTTCCTAGTATATACTAAAAGCAAAATGAGTTAGCGAATAGAGCCACCACGTTAAGCCACATAGTCCAAATTAATTTTGATAGTTAGATCTAAAATTTACGGTTAAGATTTAATTAAGTAACGTACCCTTTTAATTAAACGTTGAATACCACGGTTTGTACAGACACGTATTTAATGTCACGTATGTGCAACCCAAATCCCATCGGCCAGCTTTTTTTTTCTTGATCGTACTCAGTTTACTCCAGCGTGTTAATATAGGACTCCTTCCAACCTCCCCCCGTTTTATAAAAACTGCACAACATACGTCACCACCAGACTTTAAATAGTTGGGTCCGGTTTGAAAATCCAGCCGGGTACGAGACAACATATTTTTGTATGAGATCCAGTCCAGATTATCTTTTCATTTCTTTAAGATTAAACTATCTTTTCATTAACTGGCCTGAACGTGATAGTTGCATGAAAATGTAGCAGACTAGCATTCTTGGTTGGATCTCTCATTAGAAAACTATTTTTATTTTGCTTGACACGAAAGTTTATAAGACTAGCTATCTTGGCTTGATCCTTAAAAAAAAATCTTGGCCAGATCTATTTTATTTAGCTTGCGTTTTGAGTTTAGTCAAATTTAAATTTATAAAGTTCGATCAAAGATGTAGCATAAATATCAACCAAATTGGTATAACATGAACATTCATTTCATGATGATTCTAATAATAATGATTTAATATTTTAGATGTTAATATTTTCTATATATTTGTTCAAAGTTATAAAGTTTGACTTTGATTGAACGCAAAACATGGGATAACTATGAACACAGAGAGTACGTCATTTCTATGTTTGAGTAAAAGTAAATGACAAATTCAATTGACTGTATACGGACCAACACACTCACAAAACGAGAGCATAAGTTCAGAGTCGTGAAATTTTAAAAATTAATGAAGTCACGACATTAGCCTACATTATTCTATGATTGAGTACACAAAAAATCAAGTTTATTCTATTGCCATCAGACCAACATTCTCACAAAACACCTGCGAAAGCTCGGAGATCGGAATCATGAAATTTTAATATTACTCAATTCACAATATTAACTCAAACTTCCCTCACACTAATAAAATTACCAGTTGAATTGTACACACATTGTTGAATCAACACATATTCTCGCGACCATAAGAATGTTACTCCATAGAAGGAATGATACAACATTAGCCGACACACTATGGCTAATGATACACATAGTGGTAAGTCACCACAGATTCCCACTTGGTATGTCTCATATTTAGTATCACACGGGCCAATGCTAAGAGTATACTTAATTCATATGAAATATGTTGCCCAATATTGTTTGGTTTGTATGGTAGACATTTTTTGAACAATTATATGTGTCTTTCTCTCATGTAACAAAATCAACATTAGACCACATGTAATTCCAATTGGACAGTAAAAATTCATGCCTGATAAATAGTTTCTAATAATGCTATTGAAGTCGCCTGGTAATTTTGCATCACACAAAAGTACATTTGACCAGGGGCGTGATACGTCTCCAACGTATCTATAATTTCTTACGTTCCATGCTAGTTTTATGACAATACCTACATGTTTTATTCACACTTTATAATGTTTTTATGCATTTTCTGAAACTAACCTATTAACAAGATGCCGAAGCGCCAGTTCCTGTTTTCTGCTGTTTTTGTTTCCAGAAAAGTACTTCTGCAAATATTCTCGGAATTGGACGAAACAAAAGCCCACGGCCTTATTTTCCCCGGAGTGTTCCAGAAGACCGAAGAGGAGTCGAAGAGGGCCAGCAGGGGGCTGTCCCCACATGGCGGCGCGGCTGGGCCCACTGCCGCGCCGGCCTATGGGGAGGGAGCCTCCTCGCTCCCCCGACGCTGCCCCTTCGCCTATTTATTCCTTCGTCCCCGAAAACCCTAGCACCGAGAGCCAATTTTCCAGAACAGATACAGAGACGCCGCCGCCGTCAACCCTAACTCGGGGGGTTCAGAAGTTCTCCTCTGGCACCCTGCCGGAGAGGGGAATCATCACCGGAGGGCTCTACATCACCATGCCCGCCTCCGGACTGATGCGTGAGTAGTTCATCTTTGTACTACGGGTCCATAGCAGTAGCTAGATGGTTGTCTTGTCCACTTGTACTTCCATGTTTAGATCTTGTGAGCTGCCTATCATGATCAAGATCATCTTTATGTAATGCTACATGTTGTGTTTGCTGGGATCCGATGAATATTGAATACTATGTCAAGTTGATTAGATCTATCTTATATGTGTTGTTTATGATCTTGCATGCTCTCCGTTGCTAGTAGAGGCTCTGGCCAAGTTGATACTTGTGACTCCAAGAGGGGGTATTTATGCTAGATAGTGGGTTCATGCCTCCATTGAATCTGGGACAGTGACAGAAAGTTCTAAGGTTGTGGATGTGCTGTTGCCACTAGGGATAACCTAATGATGCTTTGTCTATGGATATTTGTATTGTTTACATTACGCGCAGTACTTAATGCAATTGTCTGTTGCTTGCAACTTAATACTGGAAGGGGTGCGGATGCTAACCCGAAGGTGGACTTTTTAGGCATAGATGCATGCTGGATGGCGGTCTATGTATTTTGTCGTAATGCCCTAAGTAAATCTCATAGTAGTCATCATGATATGTATGTGCATTGTTATGCCCTCTCTATTTGTCAATTGCCCAGCTGTAATTTGTTTACCCAGCATGTTATTTATCTTAATGGAGAGACACCACTAGTGAACTGTGGACCCCGGTCCATTCTTTTACATCTGAAATACAACCTACTGCAATCATTGTTCTCTTTCATTCTCTGCAAACAAACATCATTTTCCACACCATACGTTTAACTCTTTGTTTTCAGCAAGCCGGTGAGATTGACAACCTCACTGTTAAGTTGGGGCAAAGTGATTTGATTGTGTTGTGCAGGTTCCACGTTGGCACCGGAGTCCCTAGTGTTGCGCCGCACTACATTCCTGCACCAACAACCTTCGTAGCTTCGAGATTTCCTACTGGTTCGATTAAACCTTGGTTTCTTACTGAGGGAAAACTTGCTGCTGTGCTCATCATACCTTCCTCTTGGGGTTCCCAACTGACGTGTGACTTTACGCGCATCAAGCACATTTTCTGGCGCCGTTGCCGGGGATTTCTAGTTGCTGCTGCAAGGGGAGTCTCTCACACCCAATCTCTTTACTTTGTTTATTGTCTTGCTTTATTTTATTTTCTGTCTTGTTTGCTATATATCAAAAACACAAAAAAAAATTAGTTTCATGCATCTAGTTTACTTCAGTTTGATTTAATGTCTAGTTGTTTAATTGCTATCAATGGAAACAAAATCTTGTTGGCTAAGTGGGTTCACGGAGGAACAACAAAATTATTATAAGGAATACCGCTTGTCTCAAAAAGGGAAATATTTATGGGAACTAATATATAAATTGAATTGTTTTGCTAGAAGCTTGTGTTCTACATATGATGAATCCTACTGCTTTAATGAATCTTTATGTTGTAGAAGGCATAAACACCTCCCTTTCCAATGTGATTATAATGATAATGAAACCTTGGCTGCATATGCTAAAGGAAACTATGACTTTGATAATCTTGAACAAATTGAAGAATTTGTTGTTTTTAAGGGTGCCTATGAAATTGCTGGTTATATTCAAAATGATGATGCTCCCTGTAGGACTGAGAATTATGCTATACTTGGTTATTGCCTTGAATATTACAATGATAATCCTTATATTACTGAATTTCTTGAGAAGAGACATCCTAAAAAAGAAGAGACCGTTGTCTTGCAGGAACCTATAGAAGAAGAAACTACTGCTGAAGCTGAAAGCTCATTGGATGAAAAAGAGGAGGAGAGTGATGAACAAAAGGAGGATCTACCTTCTAATGATAGTAACTCTTTAACTCTTACACTATTTGATTGCCCTTCATGCCTACCTAAGGAGGAAGAATGCCATATTGTTGAATGTCATGATTCTATTGAAATATCTACTTTTCATAAAATTATAGTAACAAACAGTACCTTGACTCAAATAGAAAACGAAATTGCAGAAAGTAAAATAGTGGTCCCTAATCGTATATATGATAATTCTCTTGATGATGGTCCTATGTTGTTTAATGATATTTATACTACTATTGTCAAAAGTGGGTTTAATAACCCCACTGTTTTTGAGCTTAATAGAAATTATGTGTTTGTAGATCATGAAAAGCATGCTTTATGTGATAGTTATATTGTTGAGTTTGTTCATGATGCTACTGAAAGTTATTATGAGAGAGGAAAATATGGTTGTAAAAGTTTTCAAGTTACTAAAACACCTCTCTTTATGTTGGAAGTTTTGAAGTTGTACTTATTTCATCTTTCTATGCTAGTTGCTTTATGCTTCGATAATTTATTTTGTTACAAGGCTCCTTTGCATAGAAAGTGGGGTAGACTTAAATTTGTTTGATATTTGCCTCTTGATGCTCTCTTTTGTTTTCAACTCTTATTCTTATGAGAGCATCATTAAATCTTCAAGCCTAGCTAAAAGGCATTAAAGAAAGCGCTTTAGGGAGGCAACCCTTTATCTTTTATTTTCAGTTTTAGTCAAGGTTTTGCTGCTACTGTAGCAACACCTTTGTATCTTTATTTTCTTGCATTGTTGTGCCAAGTAAAGTCTTTGATAAGAAAGTTGATACTAGATTTGGATTTCTGCGCAGAAACAGATTTGTTAGCTGTCACGGTTTTGAGCTTTTCTCTCTGTAGAAAATTCGAAAAATCCTGAAAAAATTCATGAGTAATCCTCAGATATGTACGCAACTTTCATTCAACTGGAGCTTTTCCATCTGAGCATGTTAAGTGCCTCGAAAAATTCCGTCTTTACGGACTGTTCTGTTTTTGACAGATTCTGCCTTTTATTTCGCATTGCCTCTTTTACTGTGTTTGAGTGGATTTCTTTGCTCCATTAAATTTCAGTAGCCTTGGGTAATGTCCAGAAGTGTTGGGAATGATTGTGTCCTTGCTGAACATGTGAATTTTTGATATGCACTAACCCTCTAATGAGATTGCTTTGAGTTTGGTGTGAAGGAAGTTTTCAAGGATCAAGAGAGGAGGATGATATAATATGATCAAGAAGAGTGAAAAGTCAAAGCTTGGGGATGCCCCCGTGGTTCATCCCCACATATTTCAAGAAGACTCAAGCGTCTAAGCTTGGGGATGCCCAAGGCATCCCCTTCTTCATCAACAAATTATCAGGTCACCTCTAGTGAAACTATATTTTAATTCCGTCACATCTTATGTGCTTTACTTGGAGCGTCCGTGTGCTTTTATTTTTGTTTTGTTATTTTAGTTTTCTGAATAAAATCGGATCCCAGCTTGCTTGTGTTGGAGAGAGACACGCTCCGCTTTTTCATGTGAACACTTGTTCTTCGTTTTACTTTTTAGTATTCATGGCGAAAGCTGAAAGCCGCAGCATTTACTTATTGATCATTTGGTTGGAAACAGAAAATGCTTCATGTGGTAGTTGGTATATTGTTTTGAATAATTTGATGCTTGGCAATTGTTTTGAGCTCTCAAGTAGATCATGTTTAAGCTCTTGCATCATGTAGTTTAAGCCTATTAGTGGAAAACTACCGTAGAGCTTGTTGAAAATTGGTTTGCATGATTGGTCTCTCTAAGGTCTAGATATTTTCTGGTAAAAGTGTTTGAGCAACAAGGATGACAGTGTAGAGTCTTATAATGCTTGCAATACGTTCTTATGTAAGTCTTGCTGTCCGGTTTATACTTGTGTTTGCTTCAAACAACCTTGCTAGCCAAAGCCTTGTACTGAGAGGGAATGCTTCTCGTGCATCCAAACCTTGAGCCAAAACCCGTGCCATTTGTGTCCACCATAACTACCTATTATGTGGTATTTTTCTGCCATTCCAAGTAAATACTTCATGTGCTACCTTTAAACAATTCAAAAGCTACTATCTCTTATTTGTGTCAATGTTTTATAGCTCATGAGGAAGTATGTGGTGTTTTATCTTTCAATCTTGTCATTTACTCCGGACAGACTTTCACCAATGGACTAGTGGCATATACATCCGCTTATCCAATAATTTTGCAAAAAGAGCTGGCAACGGGGTGCCCAGCCCCAATTAATCAACTTTCATTAATAATTCTCTTCACATGTTTTGCCCTGATTTATCAGTAAGCAACTTAATTTTGCAATAGACACTCCTCCATGGTATGTGAAATGTTGGAAGGCACCCGAGGATTCGGTTAGCCATGGCTTGTGAAAGCAAAAGGTTGGGAGGAGTGTCATCTATAAATATCACTAAAATACATGTGTAAACAAAAGAGAAGAGGGATGATCTACCTTGCTGGTAGAGATAACGTCCTTCATGGGAGCCGCTCTTGAAAGTCTGGTTGACAAGGGGGTTAGAGTGCCCACTACCATTCGTTGACAACAACAAACACCTCTCAAAACTTTATTTTTATGCTCTCTATATGATTTCAAAAACTTGAAAAGCTCTAGCACATGATTTAATCCCTGCTTCCCTCTGCGAAGGGCCTATCTTTTACTTTATGTTGAGTCAGTTTACCTACTTCTTTCTATCTTAGAAGCAAACACTTGTGTCAACTGTGTGCATTGATTCTTACATGCTTGCTTATTGCACTTATTATATTACTTTGTGTTGACAATTATCCATGAGATATGCATGTTGAAAGTTGAAAGCAATTGCTGAAACTTAAATCCTCCTTTGTGTTGCTTCAAAACCTTTTATTTAGAATCTATTGCTTTTGAGTTAACTCTTATGCAAGACTTTTTGATACTTGTCTTGAAAGTACTATTCATGAAAAGTTTTGCTATATGATTCAGTTGTTTAGTCATTATCTATTTTGTTAGCAAACTATAGATCATTGCTTTGGATCACTTCATTCATCTCATATGCTTTACAATAGTGTTGATCAAGATTATGTTGGTAGCATGTCACTTCAGAAATTATTCTTTTTATCGTTTACCTACTCGAGGGCGAGTAGGAACTAAGCTTGGGGATGCTTGATACGTCTCCAACGTATCTATAATTTCTTACGTTCCATGCTAGTTTTATGACAATACCTACATGTTTTATTCACACTTTATAATGTTTTTATGCATTTTCTGGAACTAACCTATTAACAAGATGCCGAAGCGCCAGTTCCTGTTTTCTGCTGTTTTTGTTTCCAGAAAAGTACTTCTGCAAATATTCTCGGAATCGGACGAAACAAAAGCCCAATATCTTATTTTCCCGGAGTGTTCCAGAAGACCGAAGAGGAGTCGAGAGGGCCAGCAGGGGGCTGTCCCACATGGCGGCGCGGCTGGGCCCACTGCCGCGCCGCCTATGGGGAGCCTCCTCGCTCCCCCGACGCTGCCCCTTCGCCTATTTATTCCTTCGTCCCCGAAAACCCTAGTACCGAGAGCCAATTTTCCAGAACAGATACAGAGACGCCGCCGCCGTCAACCCTAACTCGGGGGGTTCAGAAGTTCTCCTCCGGCACCCTGCCGGAGAGGGGAATCATCACCGGAGGGCTCTACATCACCATGCCCGCCTCCGGACTGATGCGTGAGTAGTTCATCTTTGGACTACGGGTCCATAGCAGTAGCTAGATGGTTGTCTTCTCCACTTGTACTTCCATGTTTAGATCTTGTGAGCTGCCTATCATGATCAAGATCATCTTTATGTAATGCTACATGTTGTGTTTGCTGGGATCCGATGAATATTGAATACTATGTCAAGTTGATTATAGATCTATCTTATATGTGTTGTTTATGATCTTGCATGCTCTCCGTTGCTAGTAGAGGCTCTGGCCAAGTTGATACTTGTAACTCCAAGAGGGGGTATTTATGCTAGATAGTGGGTTCATGCCTCCATTGAATCTGGGACAGTGACAGAAAGTTCTAAGGTTGTGGATGTGCTGTTGCCACTAGGGATAACCTAATGATGCTTTGTCTAAGGATATTTGTATTGTTTACATTACGCACAGTACTTAATGCAATTGTCTGTTGCTTGCAACTTAATACTGGAAGGGGTGCGGATGCTAACCCGAAGGTGGACTTTTTAGGCATAGATGCATGCTGGATGGCGGTCTATGTATTTTGTCGTAATGCCCTAAGTAAATCTCATAGTAGTCATCATGATATGTATGTGCATTGTTATGCCTTCTCTATTTGTCAATTGCCCAGCTGTAATTTGTTTACCCAGCATGTTATTTATCTTATTGGAGAGACACCACTAGTGAACTGTGGACCCCGGTCCATTCTTTTACATCTGAAATACAACCTACTGCAATCATTGTTCTCTTTCATTCTCTGCAAACAAACATCATTTTCCACACCATACGTTTAACTCTTTGTTTTCAGCAAGCCGGTGAGATTGACAACCTCACTGTTAAGTTGGGGCAAAGTGATTTGATTGTGTTGTGCAGGTTCCACGTTGGCACCGGAGTCCCTGGTGTTGCGCCGCACTACATTCCTGCACCAACAACCTTCGTAGCTTCGAGATTTCCTACTGGTTCGATTAAACCTTGGTTTCTTACTGAGGGAAAACTTGCTGCTGTGCTCATCATACCTTCCTCTTGGGGTTCCCAACTGACGTGTGACTTTACGCGCATCAGGGCGTAGAACAAAGATCATGATAGGATAAGAGTCTAGCAAACTGAGTCGTATTTCTCTAACTTAAATTATCTATCTATAAACATGTTAACAAATATGCCTAGAAGAAAATAATTTATCTTTAGCAGTATATTCATACAAAATTAATGGCCCAAGTTTCACCAGGTTCAAGTTTCTGAAATGTTGCACATTTTGACATGGTTCATAAATGAGAGAACGAAACATCAGAACAAGATAATTCACATTATTTAATGTGAATTACCTATTAAGTTGGATAGACCATTTTATCTTAATTCAACAATTCTTTGATAAATAATCTTTCGTATTGGTCTAACATCATGTATGAATAATAGTTCAGTTTGCAGATCCAGTACCGCGTACAAGGGTGTTTCAACATATCGCAAGATAACCATTTTCCCATAAGTTTTAGATTGTCAGCGATCTTAATCGCATATGTGATATTTTGGTTACCAAAATATTTGTGATAGTTGTATAGTCACATAATGCAAAATAATGTTATATCAATGAAACAATATTATTATAATTTTGAACACTTTCAACCAACTACAAATGACGCCCTCGCATGCGTGAGGGCCACCGCAAAATACGGAGGTTCAAACTAGAACCACCACGTTAATCCACATCATTCAAATTAAACTGGCAATTAGATCTAAAATTTGTGTCTCGGAATTAATCTATCTTGATTCCTGTGGTCCCATATCCATGATAGTTTTTTTTTTGTAAATGTAGATCGGTGCAACGCCAATAGTAGATCAACGCGCATCTCAAAAAAGACTAGATCAACTAGAAAATCTAGGAGACAATGCACATGTATCATAGACATTCATGCATCCCGTATTAATCTTCCCATCGGAATTTACGGCCAGGAAACAACAGTTCGTATATAACTTCATCTGATGACATCATGGTGTCTAACCAATAGCTAAATTCTAGAATTAAGTGATACGGCATTTTAGATTGAATTAAATAGAAATTTAGCATTTCATAGCATTTTGGATATAGCCGATCCATAAATCAACCGAAGGGATTTTATGCAATAAAATGTTTTAGTAACTTGGTGTAAATATGTCCTACATGACGCACGTAAAATATCTAAATCTAGAATAAAGTGATAAGACATTTAAAATACATCAGGGTAAATTCAGCCTTTCGTATCAAGACATGACAAATACATCTGAGTAGGACTTAGATCAGCTGGATTGAAGATTAGGGAAAAATATGACATGCCTAAAAATATATAAAAATATCAATGCCTACGTTAAAATATCGCACTAAATATTCTGCTTCTAATTAGATTGGTTCAAACTATTTTTCACACATATTATTTTACTGACCATCACATTTTTTATGTCCATTGAACCGTGTAACTTAGAATTAAATACTTTATGAATCCATAAATAAATTTCAGAGTCCCATCAATATGCTTAAGATGATGCAATCCGTATTAGTCTACAAAATTTCATATAATGACATCATGGTGTCTAAAAAGAGCTAAATTCTAGAATAAAGTGGTACAACATTTTAAATTGAAGTGGATGGAAATTTAGCATTTCATGGCATCTTGGATATGGTCGATCCATTAATCAAGAAAAGAGATTTATGCAATAACATGTTTAGTCAGTTGGTAAATATGTCCTACATGATGTAGGGTAAAATATTTAAATTTTAGAACAAAGTGATACGACTTTTCAAATACATCTGAGTAAATTTAGCCTTTCATATCAACACATGACAAATACTTCCGAGTAGGATTTAAATCAGCTAGATTGAAGAGTAGGGAACAATATGACATGCCTAAAAATATATCAAAATAGCACTACCTATATTACAAAACATTGTCATTGCATTTTTTTAAATATCGCACTAAATATTCTGTCTCTAATTATATTGGTTGAAACCATTTTATACACATATTATTTTACTGACCATCACATTTTTTTATGTCCATAGAACCATGTAATTTATAATTATATACTTTATGAAACCATAAATAAAATTCAGAGACCTATCAATATGCTAAAGATGATGCCCTCGCATTTGCGAGGGCCACCTTGCTAGTTGTATATAATATTACATCGCCACCCTCATATGGCTCCTCCAAGCACTTTTCCGTGAATTGTTCAAGCGATTTATAAACACTCATAATCAAAAGTGTAAGTTTTATCATACTAAGGTTTCTAGAGATTATTGGAGTAGTCAATTGTATCCTACTTGTTGTATGAGAGAACGATCATTGATGAGGAATCTTGCAGCCATGGGATACCCATATGAGGAGACAGATTCCAGCGGTGGCCACCGGGGCATGACACATGGGGCTGGGGAGGAGCAGCCCGCCCGGAGGGACACTTCGGGGGTGCACCCGGCCAATGACCACCGTGTGGTTGTTGGGAGTATCGCGGCTTACCATTTACGACCGGTGTCCGACAACAAAAGGAGTCGGGAGGAGCATCTTCACTGTTACTGGCCCAGAATGAGGGTAGAGTAAGGAGCAATTCATTTGTAATACGATAAAGATACCCCCAGACATTGCAGCATGAATCTTTAAATAAATTAGTATAAGAAACATGTTTGACGCCTGAAACAGAAAAACTCTGGAATATGGAGGATTTGATTGGCAACAATAGTCGATAATGATCATTCAAAAAAACAATAGTCGAATACTAAAATTTAATCAATGTGTAATGTTTGTATATTTGACCTATAAAAATATTTGTGTTGATATTTATACGGCTAACTGAATTTATAAAGATACCCCCAGACATTGCAGCATGAATCTTTAAATAAATTAGTATAAGAAACATGTTTGACGCCTGAAACAGAAAAAATCTGGAATATGGAGGATTTGATTGGCAACAATAGTCGATAATGATTATTCAAAAAAACAATAGTCGATAATTAAAATTTAATCAATGTGTAATGTTTGTTTGACAGAAAAAATCTGGAATATGGAGGATTTGATTGATAAAATTTGATTAGGTTAAACTCCCGCTATAGCCAAACACGAGGGAAATATAATTTCTACACCTTTTATCAAGTAGTGGCAACAAAATAAGTATTCCTTTAATTAACTATCGACGCTCTAAAAAAATAGTCGTATGCACCAAAAACCTCGGATTCCGCGGGATAAATCCATTAGAAAGGATAAACTTTAGCGGAGGGAGCTACTAAACTCTCCGCTATTACAAGTGAAAAGATAAAGGCGACTAATTCTACGCTGGCATTGCTTGTTCCAATGGAACCATAGAAGTTTACTCCAATAAGCTTTCCACCAAAAAAAGGAAGTTTTTGTTGCGGTGAACCAAAGAAAATGAATGAATTTAACAGGTTTCACATAAATATTACTATTTCCGTTATACGTACATATTTGTCTCATCGTTTCATACTCGCTGAACAGTATTTGTTTCAGGTTCATCTACATTTGGCTTTCAGGAGTGCCACTACCACTATGCGCTACTCAGTTTTGGCGGCCTACTTAGCCTTACTTGTAAAATGATGTGAACGCCTAGCGTGCAAAATGCATCCACCACCGAGTGCTACATGCATGAAGGCTATCAAGAAACGTTGTGCCTCGTGGTGCCTCCTTTTCCTACATATGCTCATGAGTGCTTTACATGTCGTGCATTCTCGCGATTTCATATGGTCTTGGTTGACTAGGATGTGGAAATGGAAGTTGTCTATGACTGCACATACAGAGAAGCATGGTAGTATATATGATGAATCTCTATCGATCTTTACCATTATTGTCGTGCCACGATGTCATACATAATTTACGGCATGCGGGGAACGAACCACCCACATACAAGTAATTATGGGCAAGTACTATGATACACCAGCAGTCACATGAATACTCCGGGCACTTTGCTCGGGACTTTCCAAGCAAATGTGTGTACACTCATAATCACAAAATGTACGTTCTATCGTACTATGGTTTGTAAAGATAATTTGAGTGGTGAAATATACAGTAAATTGTATCACTCGGTGTCGGTGACATTGGATTAATTTTGTGGTATCACTCTTTCTAATTATTGTCATGTGGCATAATGTCATGTCATTCTAATATAATTTATGGAAACGTACAAAATAACCACCTAACAAACAAAAATTTATGGTTAATTAATGTGATAAACACACTCACATGACTCCTAACACTTTATGATATGTTTGTCCATAAGAAAAACAAGAGCAATGCACCTTCTTAGTAAATCTAGTATCAGTATGAATGATATAAACTTCATATGCGACAAAAACATTCCTAGCTAGGTTTGGGTAACAAAATCTGCACCCATTGCTATCGAGAATCATATCCTACTTGAGAGGCCAGACATCACAACCAACTAAAAGTTTGCAGCAAGTATATAGCCCCGAGAATATTCTTCTTGGCATCTTGAAATGTTTGTTCTGCGAAGCTTTCATCTGAGTTCATATTTAGCCACGACGCTTGCAATCTCAATGCTTCATCCCCAGCATCTTACTTAGTTTTAATATTTCCACTCTTTTTTCAACCATCACTTTTTAAAACTTCTCTTTTATCCAGGGCAGCCATCTGAAACTTTTGTAGGACATTACTTAGCACCGAATATAATAGCATGTTATTCTCTTTTGAGACGGTTCCCCATTATTTTTTATTGGATGTAGGATCCCACAATCTCAACGTAGCATGCTGGTTTAGCAATAACGAATGGCCGCAATAAAAAATGTTCTACTTCATAGGCGAATCCTGTTGCTATTGTGATCTTCGATACAGAGTCCAGTATGCGTATGAATACCAAATCCGGGTTTGTATTGTTCTGCTTTTGGTGAGTCACGAGGCAGATCATATCTACCAAAATCAGTATGAATGTATACACTGTTCATTATGAACGACGCGGCAATGAGAGAACTGATGGCCATGGCTGGAACTGGACGCGCGAGCTTTACCAGCGGGGCGGACCAGCTTCTGGTGGTGGCCGCGGGGGACAGACAGACAGGGGAGAAGCCGGCCAAAGACCTCTGCCTCGGGGAGGAGAAACACGGGCTTTCGGCTTCCCTCCGGTGGCCACAAACGAGGTCGAGATAGGGCGCCGGCGTCTGCAAACCTAGCATCGTCGCATCCTCACTCTGTTCGGTTCTTTCGAACTAGCTCAAAGTTAGAAAAGGCAATTCTATCGTAATTTCGGCTAACTTGCAGCAGGGGTGGTGCTGAAGTGGGGTTTGTTTTTCTTTCGGACTGATAAGGTGTGAAACAATTTTCTAAAAAGGTTCCCTATCGGAAGCTGCTACGACCTCCACGGAGAGATGGGAAAGAGAGATAAACCGATGTCCAAGGAGGAGGGGAGGAACCGTCACCCGTCACACTGCACATGGCCGGCGTGCTCTAGGACCCTTTACCTTAGCGGCCACCTCCACTGGTCGGCTCCCGTCAACGTCTCACCCTGGCAACGGTCGTCCGTATTTGAGCTGTTTCGGTTCCTATCCAATCCAAATATTAAGCCACCATGGGCTGCTTGTCTTTCTCTGTCGACTTAGAATTGCCTGACAAATGGGTTGAATGCTTATCATGGATGCAACCACCGCCGAGTAATAAGTGTTTCCGCGGGATCCAGTGGTTATGTGCTTCCCGGTGCCTCCTTTTCCTACATCTACACCTACGGATGTCATACATGCGTGTAATTCTCGTGATTTCTTGGTCGTTGATGCCATGCATGACGATTGCAAGAGTGGAAACAGGTTGGGATGCGGAGAGGGAGGATGTTTGTGGCTTCATATGCATAGGAATCAGGTGGTATATATAATGTATCTCTATCAATCCTTTTCATTATTGTCCTGTCACGGTGCAATATGGGCCTACAAACAATTTCTTGCATGGGAGGAACGAACACCGAAAACCAGTAATTTATTTTCAACTAGTATGATTTTTTTTTAGAACAAACGAGCCTCCCCGTCGATTTCATATAAAGAAACCGCCAGTTCTTACAATTAAAAGGAAACAACCGAAAAGTAAAACAAACATAAACGAAAGTACAGGGTTAAACTGAGAGGGATGCTTGCCACCCCCCTCCCACCAACCTCCTTATTATTGCAACAAAAGCAAAAGAGGCACAAGTGCCTACTATCTGGGATGTAACCCAGATAGGTTCATTAGAGAGTAATTCTCGCATTTGACGTCGCCCATCCATGCAACCTGGAATACACCTCTCGCAGCACCATCTGCATCTTTCGCGCTCCTTCCTCAAGCTTTCCTCGATCTCGGCTTTTCTGCAACAAATCCCAGTTAGTCAGTAAAGCACATAATCTATAGATGACAGCGGCAGGATCACTTGGAAATTTGCGATTGAAACACGCGTCATTGCGCGTCTTCCAAATTGTCCAACACACCGCTGCAGCTCCATATAAGATCAATTTCTTTTTTTTAGGGAAGAGATCTATCCATCCATGGACCAGATCATTAACACTGTCTGGTGGACGAACACATCCCAGGACACAAACTACCATCTTCCATACAAGCTTCGCCAAGGAGCACCGGAAAAGAAGATGATCAACTGTTTCATCATATCCACATAAATGAAATTGCTTATCCCCAGTCCAACCTCTTTTCAGCAAGTTATCTTTTGTCAAACATCTTCTCTTCAGAGTTAGCCACATGGAAACTTTAACCTTCATTGGCATCTTTACTTTCCACATGAACTTTTGCGGGAAAACCCCCACAGATCTCAAGTGTGGGTGAAGATTTTTCACACTAAAGGAACCACTGCTCCCAATTGTCCACACTTAACCTTGTCTCACTCATCTGTCAGCTGAACTTCGTTAATCAGATTCGACATACTCTGCAGATCCCCCCCACGGCGTTCTTCTAAATCTCAGACACTCACATCCCTTTTCCTTGACTTCGCTCATTGTGATTTTCTTTTCAACTAGTATGATGCACCAGGGGAGAAGCGGCCTGCTTAAAGGGGAGACTTCGGGGAGGACGAGCTGGCCAAAGACATGCGCATCGGGGAGGAGCAAGCGTGCTTTCTGCTTCCCTCCGGTGGCCGAAAACGGAGGAGGTCGAGATAGGGTAGCGCCGGCCAGAAACTTAGCGCCGACGATCCTCACTCTGTTCGGGGGTGCAAGACATGAATGAGAGTGGAGAGACTGAAAGTGGTATTGAATGGGAGGAACCGATTAATAGTGACATTGCGGCAAATCGTACATGCTTTGCTATTTTATATTCATTCATAAATTGATACATTCACAAACAATTAGCTGAACATTATGGATTTTAGAGCCATTAGGGGAGGCGGACAGCAGAGCTCACCCGCCCCTCCATGATAGAGACACCTGAGTCGACATCTACTGCTCCATGCATTGAGCTACACACGTACAACAAATACAATTCAACACTCTCCAAACCACCACTAGTAGAAAACAGGCCTTTCGTTCGGAGCTGCCCGGAGCTATAGTCCCGGTTCCGGCACGAACCGGGAGTAATGGTGGCATTTGTCCCGGTTCGAGGCGGCCAGGGCGTCTGCGGGCATTGGTCCCGGTTCGGTTGGGACTTTTAGTCTCGGTTCGTGGCTGGAACCGGGAAGTTCGACCAAGATTGGAATTTGATCAAAGATTAAGTGTAATTAAGGGTGGAGTAGTGTGAGGATGGGAGTCCAACAATTAAAAAATTGAAAAAAAAATAAAAAATAAAATTGTTTGTTAAAAAAACAAAATAGAAAATACCTTTAGTCCCGGTTCGAGCCATGAACCGGGACTAAAGCTCCTCCTGCCTGAGCTCACGAGAGCGGCCCACGTGGAGATCCTTTAGTCCTGGTTCGTAGCAGAACCAGGACTAAAGGGGGGGGGGGCCTTTAGTCCCGATTGCATACCGGAACTAAAGGCCCTTATGAACCGGGACTATAGGCCCTTTTTCTACTAGTGCACATGCAAGATGCAAGCTTGAGATAATGACCAGAAATCCACCTGAAGCCCCGAGCGGTAACTTCTTAGAATTTGCGCCAACTTGCAGGGACAGTGCTGTTATTTTTGTATTAATAACAATTTTGTAGGTAGAGTCATAGACGTGGATCGCATCAAAGTCAGGAAATCATCGGTGCGGGTCGTGCTTTACGTGTTTCCCTATGGAGAGGTGCTATAGGACGCTGGGAGACTGCATCTCTCATTGTCCAGGACCTGCAGCTGCAGTTCCCTCCTCTGCACATGTTTGAAAGTGGACTGTTATTAATTTACTACTTTGTCCCCAAATACAAGACATTTTGGAATTTAAAGACGGAGGTAGTATTAGATAAGAGAACGTGTGGGTTGAGTGATATGTGCCGACTTAGGAATAACTACAAATGAATAAAGAGATATCCAGGGTTACGTCTGAATATATTTCTAGCTGTCTGGATATATTTCTACCTTAGCGACAGAGGGCAGTTCTTTCTCTTACGTGCACTTGAGAAACAATCTGCATCGGGACTTGACTCCATATATATATATGCTTCAACGCAGCCGGTCCAAGGTGACCAAATACATATGGATAAAAGAGCCGGAGCGCAAGATCACATTTGGACGAGCAGGACACTAGCTAGGTGGAGAAAGAAAGAAAAAAACAGACGGATACGCCCGCCGGTCGGTCGGCCGACCTGCTCCGACAGCGGTGAGTTGAAGGTGGCGGCAGGAGAGGGCTTCTGAAGTGGCGGCGGAAGCGCCTCCGGAGTCGCGTGAAGCGTCTCGATAGGTGAGCCTTTTTTGTGCGAAACATTTCTCTATGACCCGTTTCAATCGAGGATCAACCAAAAATGCCCCGGTGGGTTCTCCTCAGCGTAGGGTTTATCGAGTACCAAGTGTCTTTCAAACCTCGATCCTGTAATAATGCCGCGCATGTGTTGGCAAATCTTGGTGCTAGGGAGGTCCATGGTAGTCAGGCTGTGTGGCTCGAGGACCCTCCAAACGATGTAACCCGTGCAGTGGCCGACGATTTAGTCGGGACCACAAGTTAAATGGAATGCAATGATGTGTTCCCGTCAAAAAAAAAAAGCCCCAGTGGGTTCTATGTCACACGGCTCTCCATGCCGCTAGGGGTGAGTGTATATATAACCCGAAAACCATTTTACCGAACCGAATAAACCTGCACGGAATCAAAACCGAAAATTTGCAGATCGGGAAAACCAAATTAAGTTCGGTAATTTTGGTAGTAACCCTGGTGGACCCACAACTGACCGAAGACCCGATGCACTCCCTACACCCCCTCCTCCAAGCTCCAGTCCAGCCTACAGCCGCACATGATGAGACGAGGCGGGCGATTGCTTCTGCTTGCTTTCCGAAATCCAAATCAGCCATTCCCTCAATAAATCATCTCCATTAATCTCATCACCTGCCCAGGAGCAAAGAGTGCGGATCTCCTGTGATCTTCTACCTTCCCAAGTATAGGCTGATATTTCATCCCCAATCACTTTTATGTGTAAGAGCATCTCTAATGGCTGACCTATATTTGCCCGTGCCCTATAAAACCTAATATATAGGTCACCAAATGGCGAAAAACGCGGTCCAACGGCTGCCCTATTATACTCCGTGCCCTAAAAAATTATACATCTGAGCCCATTTTGATGTATATACATCAAAACGGCCGTGCCCTATATCCACTGCGCAGGCCAACTGCCGCCCGGAAACTTCCAACCGCGCTGCGCGCCGCTTTCCCCACCTTGCGATCGCCCCGCCGCCGCCACCCCGTCTCCGCCCACATCCGCCGCCGCAACGCCGTCTCCGGCCAGATCCACCCCCCCCCCCCCCCCCCCCCCCCGTTCCCCGCCGCCAAATCGCCGTCCCCGCCACCGAATCGCCACGCCGCCACTCGATGAGCGGCTTCATCGGCGTCCGTCACCGCCCGTCTGGTCGCTGGGCGGCGGAGATCACCGTCGACGGCCACCGTTGGTGGATGGGCACCTTCGACATGGCGGAGCTCGCCGCGCGCGCGTATGACGCGGCGGCCTGGAGGTTCGGCCGGCCGCGTTCGGAGCTCAACTTCCGCGACGTGCAGTCCCGGGAGGAAGCCGAGTTCCTCACGCCGCCGCTGGAGATCGTCGACTTCGACGCGGCGCGGCAGAACCGCCGCCAGAGGATGGCTCGGCGCGCCGCCGAAATCGATGAGTGGAGGATAGACGCGTTGCGCTGCGGCCGGCCCGATCTGGTGCAGGCGGAGCTCGACTTCTACGCGTCGAGGAAGAAGCAGCAGTCCAGCTCCGACGCTGGACCCTCCACTGCCGCGCCGCCGTGCAAGAAGACCGGCGACTCGTCGTCGGATCTCTCGAGCTGTTGGGATGGTAGCTCAGACTCCGACTTTGATTTCGGACCTTCGGAGTAGTTCTAGGTTAATTTCTAGGTTCAATCAACAAAGTTTAGCTTTATTTCGTGTTGTTTAGGTTAAATTTCGTGTTGTTCTATGTCAAATGCAATCGAACTATTTAAATTTCAGTTCAAATTTCTCTCCTACGGCTAGTTTGTGCCCCATAATAGGGCAGCCGCTGGAGCAAGTCGTGCCCTATTATACATCAGCCGGTAAAGCGCTGGTTGTTTTCGTGCCGTAAATCGCAAAAACTGGTGATGTATAATGGAAAAACGGTGCCCTATTATACATCAGCCATTAGAGATGCTCTAACAGGCCAAATGCTGGCAGAATATTATGTTGCTTGCCGTCACTTCTAACATGCCAAATTTTGGGTTAGAGGAGAACATGTTCAAAATAACATGACGAAACAGAGTCTAACTAGTACATGTACTGGTCAACAGGATTTCGATCAAATCGGAACGAAACAAAGCTCAACTAGTACATGTACTAGTAAGGTTCAGAATTTTAGCCAAAACTAGAATATAAGTACTAGTCGCGTTCTGTAAACGGTCACAACTTGATATAACTCCTGTTTGTTAACTAGACCGAACGACTAATAAGAAAGGTTCAGATGCAAAAACGTATAAAACAAGACTTCTTCGTTTTTCCAAGGCGAACAACTTTTCTGTTTACGGGTTTGTGATATAAGGTCGTTTAATATCTCAAATCTGGTAATTACGGACGAATCAAATTTATAGGATTCGGATCAAATCCGTACGGTTTTAGATCCGAGCCCGGATAAGTGCTCAAGATGGAGTCGGATGAAAAAACATATAACATTAAAGTTCTTCGTTTTTTCGAGGCGAACAACTTTGTCATATATGGTATTTCGATCTAAGGTCGATAACTGACTAAAAAATGATCCGCAAGGTGCAGCCAGTTTTTAGACCGAACAGTTTCGGAAAGTTCGGCTCAGACATCCGAATTGGATCCAAATTAGGGTTTTTGGACGTGGATCCAAACCCTTTCCTTGCACGGGAAGTCCAGCCGCCTCTTATATACATGAGGGGTGACCGCCGATTGAACCAACACCAATCGAATCTATCAATCTATCGCACATTTGCATGTTCAATTTATCCCTCACCCTTGTACCTATGCTTCTCGTTCTTCCGTAAGCTGGTCATCATGCCAGTGAGCTGCGAAGCCACGAGGCTCTAGGGGCGAGCGAATCGACCTGGAGCAGCCAATCGTCGTCGGGTCCTCCGACGGGGTCCCTCCAGAGGAACTGGGGCGTCTGGTATCAAAAGCGTTGGCTGGATTGTCTTGCGTATCGCGCTTCCAGCACCCCCCCCCCCGGTGCGAGTTGCGGAGCATCTCCCCCAGCGCCACGGGTACACAAGGACGTGTTCGTGTGACGCGTCTCTAGCGCAACACGATGGCTGCCATCGGAGCTCCTGTACCACGCTTTCTGCATCCCTTCCGTAGGCGACGCCCGAAGCGGAGACAACATGGGCTGATCCCACCAGGAAGTTTTACCGTGTTTGTCCAGTTACGATTTTGTTTTCTGTTTTTGTTAATATTTAAAAAAAATGTGAAACAAAAATGTTAACAGATTTTGAACTTTTTAAAAATTTGAAACTTTTTTAATACTGGACATTTTTAAAATCTGAACCATTGTTTGTTTTGTACATTTTTCTAATCCGAATCTTGTTTTAACATTTTTCAAATAAGAACAATATTTTATTTTTGAACATTTTCATATTTGAAACATTTTTATTTTTATCATTTCTCCAATCTGGACCCTTTTTAAATTTTGAACCTATTTCAAATATGAAAATTTTAAATTTTGACATTTTCAAAATCTGAACATTTTCAAATATGCACATTTATAAATTGTAACATTTTTTAAAAACTAAATGAACAATTTTAGAGTAAGAAATAAGGAAAAGAAAACAAACCAGAAAAAAGCAACAAAAAAACCAACAAAAGAAATAATGAATAAAAGAAAACAAATAGGAAGCCACTAGAACCTTCCCAAAACCAGAAGCCCACAACACTAGACTGCTCGCTGCAGCGGTATGTGTCGTGTCTATGAATCGACGTAACGGGCGTTGTATAGGATTCGGCAATTCCTATACATCGCCTTACGGCGACGCTGGAGGCGCGCGTCTCCAACGTCGCCGTAAGGGATGCGGGATGCCGCGCTTAGTGGGCCGGCCCAGTTCGCCATTTTTTTCCCGTTTTCCTTTTTTCTTAATTTCTTTTTTCTGTTTTATTTCTTTTCTTTTTTTTTCGCTTATTTTTCAAATTTTTCGGAAATTGTTCAAAATAAAAATTTGTTCAGTTTCGAATTTTTGTTCAGATTTGAAATTTCTTTCAGATTCGAAATTCGTTCAGATTTTAAAAAATTTGTTCAGATTCGAATTTTTGTTCAGATTTGAAATTTCGTTCAGATTTGAAATTTCGTTCAGATTCAAATTTTTGTTCAGATTTGAAATTTCGTTCAGATTCGAAATTTCGTTCAGATTTTAAAAAAAAATTAGATTTGATTTTTTGTTCATATTTGAAATTTCGTTCAGATTCGAAATTCGTTCAGATTCAAAATTTTGTTCAGATTTTAAAAATTGTTTAGATTCGAATTTTTTTTCAGATTTGAATTTTCGTTCAGATTGGAAATTCGTTCAGATTTGAAAATTATTCATATTTTAAAAATTGTTTGGTTTTTGAAATTTGTTCGGACTTGATTGTTGTTCGAATTTTGAAATTTTTTCCTATTTAAAATTTGTTCAAATTCGAAAAAAGAATTATGAGCACTAAAGAAAAACGAGGAACGGTTCATTGGGCCGGCCCACGAACCAATCGCTTCAGGCGACGGAGCGAACCAGCGTCGCCACGGGGCGACCTACAGGACCACCCATAGGATTCGGCGGCTACCATCGGGGCACCCCCAACAAGCCTACTTGGCCCAATAACGTTCGGTCCGTTTGGTCTTGTGGCCGAACACCGAACCAATTTCTTCGGGGGCCGAATACTCGTTTACGTTAATTCCTATTGACCACCAATCGGTGTTGTTTATCAAAAAAAAAACCAATCGGTGTTTACTTTATAGGGACCGAATTTCCTATCGACCCATGTACCGAACCGAACGCCCAACCCGACGGGCTATGCCGCATCCTCGACCACCGAGTCACCAACTGCCTTTTTTAACCACTGAAGCAGACGTGAATCATCGTTCGGGTGCACGCTCGATCTCATTTCTTTCTACCGTGCACGATAGTGTCCGTTACCTACACTTTTTTGTACGTACGAACTAATTTTCTGTTCGCCAGTATTTTAAAAATTCGTTTTAGTGTGTACTATTGTACGCTAGAATTTATGTAACCACGAACTGTAATTTAAAATATTTATTTTCGAAAATGGATCCGAATTTCAAAAATGGTTCCAAATTTTGAAAATGGTTTGTATTTAAAAAATGGTTCCAAATTTGAAAATGGTTCGAAATTTAAAATGGTACCAAATTTGAAAATGGTTCCGATTTTGAAAATTGTCCGATTTTGAAAATTGTTCCAATTTCGAAAATGGTTCCAATTTCGAAAATTGTTTTGATTTCAAAATGGTTCCAAATTTGAAAATTGTTCCGATTTTCAAAAATGGTTCCAATTCTGAAAATGGTTCCAATTTTGAAAATGATTTTGATTTTGTAAATGGTTTTGATTTTGTAAATGGTTCCAAATTTTAAAAATGGTTTTGATTTTGAAATGCTTCCAAATTTTAATAATGGTTCAGGTTTTAAAAATGGCTCCAAATTATAAAAAATTCAGATTTTGAAAAATGGTTCCTGTGTTGAAAATGGTTCAAATTTTGAAAAGTGGTTCCAAAATATTAATATTGCACCAAACCACGTAACAAAAAAAGGAAAACAAAACTAGAAAAATAGTAAAATAGGAAAAAGAAATAATAAAAAGGAAAACAAAAAATGGTTCCAAATTTTGAAAATGGTTCTGAATTTTGAAAATGGTTTATATTTAAAAATTGTTCCGATTTTGAAAATGCATTAGATTTTGAAAATGGTACCATATTTGAAAATGGTTCCGATTTTGAAAATGGTTCCAATTTTGAAAATTATTCCGATTTCAAAAAATCGTTCCAATTTTGAAAATGGTTCCAAATTTGAAAATGGTTTAGATTTTGAAAAATGGTTCCAATTTTAACTATGTTTCCGATTCTTAAAATGGTTCTAGTTTTGAAAATGGTTCCGATTATGAAAATGGTTCCAAATTTTAAAAATGGTTTCGATTTTGAAAATGGTTTCAAATTTTAAAAATGGTTCCAAATTATTAAGTGGTTCAAATTTTTAAAAATGGTTCTGGTTTTAAAAATGGTTCGAATTTTGAAAAATGGTTCCAAAATATTAATATTGCACCAAACCACGTAACAAAAAAAGAAAGAAAAGAAAGCTAGAATATATAATAAAACAGGAAAAATAAATAATAAATCGGAGAACAAAAAAAAAACAAGAAAAAATGCGATCCGCATCCAATACATCCTTGGTTCGAATCTTAGACTAGCCAGAGAACTTGCCTGTGGCAAGATGGTTAGGTGGATGGTTGTATCCCCAGCCCACCAGAGTTCAAACCCCAGGTTTGACGCTGGTGTTTCTCATTTAAGGCGGAATATTCTTCAGTGGGAGGCGACGTTCCCGTCGACAGCGAGGCGCCCGTGGTGACTTCGTCAATCTCAAGACTCGACCCGCCGGCTCAGTCTCTCGGAGGTGCTCATAGGGGTAGGGTGTGCGTGCGTGCGTTCATAGGGGTGAGTGTGTGCGCGTGTATATGAGCGCTTACGTTGTACTGTGTTTCGCAAAAAAAAAAAAAAAAAAAAAAAAAAAAACCAACAAAAATTACTAAAAGGTAGAAGCGCTCGACTAGGAAGGCAGCGCAGTTGGGCCAGCCCGCTAAGAGATGGTCCATTGGGCCATGTGTCTGCATTAGGTTGCAAACGGCGGCATGCTTGCATTTGCTAGTGCCACACTTCTTCGATACGAGTACTAGATATCAGGAGGTGGGCATCAAGGCAGCAAACATCACTGATGCTCTTCATTGTCCTAAAGGTTTAGAGTTTGCTTAAGTTGATAACTAGTACAGCAAATGGCATGATACAGTGTAAATCCACATGAAAGTTCCAGGAACTGTATAAATGAGATAAGGGCATGGGTGAACATGCCAATGCACAAATTATGTTGGTACAGATTTATAAGCAGAAATAATAGACTTGTTCAAGCTATTGTCCGAATTTGTAGGTCATCGTATCGAATTTGACAAGCAAAGCAGGCTTCCTACAGGCGTTCCTCATCTTGGAGCTCATCGCTGACTTTTTCCTCTATACACAATACATGTTCATTCTGGCATGTCCAGATCCTTCAGTCAAAATACCATTCAAACCCATGGCGCGCCTACATAGAAAATTATGCTCTTCGTTAGAAGTCAAGTGCAAAATGCTAAAAACTAGTACTATACAACATAATTGAACTAATCATCTACAAAAAGATAATTGAGCTAAAAGCTAACATGTCAATTACAATTGCTTTGCGAGCACTTTCCTCAAATTTACTAAAGACCATTTAGTAATTCTACACTTATAAAGCATATGTGTTAATTTAGGCCCTGCGAAAACATTTTCCTACCAAGCAGTTGCGAAAAGCTGTTCTGGTGTGATTGTGCGAAAACATATCCGGATATCTATTGGATGAAGGAAACCATGGTAATCTAGCAGTAGTGTCGCTGAGTGTGCATCAAGTTCAGTGGTCTGATCGATACTGAGGCAAGCGATGTTATTAGCCGAGTACAAAAGTGATAATGAGAAAGATGCATGCATTAATTACCTTCTCCACACTATATGTGCAACAGATTCGACCATGCTGATCCTAGCTTGAACTGCTTTCTCCAGGCTGTGAACATACATAGGAAGCCCACAGTAATTAGTTGTGTCATTTAGTGTAATAGTTGTATCCGTACCTAGGTTTACGATGAAGACAGTCAATCCCAATAATTGTACTTTAATCCTATTTCTGTACACGGTGTTCATTGGCGATTTCCCAATGGGATGAATTATTGGAGCTTTTTTAGATGTCAGGGAGGAAAAATTACAAGTTAAATGAAGACTGAAAACTAACAAAGTTGATAATTAGGGAATTCACCATTGTAAGAACAACGGGCAACTCTTTATTTTCCTTACTCCAGTATGTAAGGAGATCGCTAACTTCGACACCTTGAGTCACAATGCGCGTCCACACTGTAATCTTGTCTTTGCACTGCATGTCTTCTCGTTTCTCTTCCTTTAGGGTCCTTCTTACTTTGATTCTCTGTGTGGACTGTGGTGGCAGGATCCCTGCACGCGGTTTTATATTGTAACCCCCAGAATTGGATTTCAGAGTCCATATATTGAAACCGACGCTGTGGTCTGTGACGTTGACTATTTTAATGACGCAGAACATGGGCACCCTCGTGTTTTGCATGAAGGGGAAGGAGAGCTGGGGAGGGTCGAACTGGATCAACTCGTCCGGGGTGCATAAGCTTGTCTGCGAAAAAGGAAGTGGAAGAATGCAACTGTGGATTAATTGGTACCAGAGAAACACTAGTATGCAGCTGGGGATGATTCTACTACCATGGCAACGTCGTATCGGATCAGTTGTTGGAATATTTCATGTCCTTTTAGAAGGTTTAGAATAGCGTCGGTAGTAAATTATTAAAGTTTGAACCTATTCATTACATAATTATTGGGCGCTTACCTTCTTATAAACAATTGGCAACTCCTTACTCCCTTCGTATTCACTGGAGTTAATAATGTCACTGGCCTCAGCACCTTCATTCACTAAGCATGTCCATAGAAAGAATTTGTCTTGGCACTGCATGTCTTCCCTTTCCTTATTCTTTGGTACCCTTTTCACAACGAGTCTTTGAGTGGAGCGTGGTGGCATAACTCCACCCGCAGGTACTATGTAGTACACGGCCACATTTGTTTTCGGATGATATCTAGCAAAACCAACAAAGTAATCTGTATTGTTGACTACATTAACTGAAAACACCAAGTCCTTGTCTGGCACGAAGGGGAGGCTGAGCTCGGGCGGGTCAAAATGGATCAGCCCATTTGAGGGACATGGGCTTACCTGCCAAAAACGAATAGAGCAATGTATTAATTGAGCCCAACTAAAATCATTATCGGTTTGCTTCTATTGATTTAAATCGATCATCATAGACCATACAAAATAATACATTGCGTCATTAGGTAGTCACCTTATTATTAATAATAGGCAATTTCTTACCTTCTTCCTCAACCATGTAACCAACGATGTCTCCACTTTCGACACCTTTAGTCACAACACGATTCCACACAAAGGTATCAACCTTTCATTTTTTTTATAAGTATAGCCCATTTCAGGTTTTAGATGATTTTTCAGCATGTTTTCCTTTCAACACCTATATGCTAAACTTTGTATTCTGCTCTGGCACAACTCCCTATTGGAACTTAAACACAATAGGGCCTGAGATTGCTCCTTATCCCTAGGCATGGTGGTCATTGGCGAATTATTAATTTGTTATTAATGATTAATTAAATCATATGCAACCCTCTAAAAATCCGTATGACATAGTTAAATACGTAAGGATACATATATGTACGGAATAAAAAATTTGTCCAGATTTTTTTTGTCTCCATCCCATCAGCCGCTTCAATCCTAGCATGCTCCAAGGTACAAAGGTCATGTATAGCGCAAGGCGCTTGTATAGGTGATTAAGCCCCAAACAATAAACACAAGAAGATAATTTATCAGCTAAGTGCCCAAGACCGCAATGTTGAGAGCTAATTTCGGTCCCTAGCGATCGCTGGTCGATCTTGTTTTGCTCGGAAAAAAGGCGCTAGCGCCAGGTGCAAAAACATGCGTCAATGCAAGACTTAATCCCAGATTTGGCAGGGAATCAGGCGTAACCGCCTGTACAAGCGCCATTAATCTGGATTAGCAACTAGAAAGACCTGGATAATACGAGTAACTGTATTACCTACGGATGTTTAGATCTGGATCACGACGAGCCAACTAAGTTTAATCTGGATTAGCAACTAGAAAGACCATATTACACTTTTATGTTTGGAGGGGGGTGTGTGCCGAAGCAGGGCTCCTAAACTATCTCAAGTGTGAGTTATTCCTATATAGTACTCCCTCCGTGTCAAAATACAAGGCACGCTATTTTTAAGGTGGTCTTTGACACTCAACTTTGACCACCAATATATATCAAAATATATTGAATGAGAATGTATATATGATACCATTGGATTCGTCTTGCAAAATTCTTTAATTTCATACATCTTTATAATAATTTTGGGTACATATTATAATTACAAATCATGGTCAAAGTTACACGGCGTTGACCAGCGAAATTAAAGGGCGCCTTATATTTTGAGACGGAGGGAGTAGAATTACTCAGAAACACACCATTGTCCAGGTGCAGCAAGTATCCTACCAAATAGGGACCATTCTATCTTTTCTGGATGAAATGCAATTTGAAAACATCGTATGTTTTGACATTGAAGAATTTAGTGAGCACATCACCGGTTCTTTTGAGACTAGAGTAACAAAATGTAAAGAAGGGGGAGTGGAATCTGTAACGTTAACACCAATCATGAACCATCATAAGGTTGATAATGTTAATAATTTAAAGTTTCAGGTTTAGAGTTTGTCCATTCTTTTATTCATAAAAATCGTGATTCAATGGAATGAATTAATGGTAATTTTCAAAGAATGTTCTTGTGTTAATAATAGACCTTTTCAAAACCATTCCTTAAAAATTATATATAAAAGCATGCCCCAACAAAATATTGGTAATTTTCGCAATAACAACGACCTATAGAAATATTGGTCCGCACTACCATTGACATAAATGATCAGAACCTGAATATGATGCCGTGTGAAACGAGCCGACTAGTGGGCACTATAATTTGAAAACCAACTAAAAGAGGAAATTCACTTTGGCACATTGGTGCATATGCTGATACTACAGAGAAACATTCAGAAATGTCTGAAATAACTGAACAATTTTTTTTTCACATACATCTGACATTCTGTGTGTGCACACCAAGTTTTTGCAAACCCGACATTTCTTGTGACCTGTGTAAAAAGAAAAAATAGGTTGTCTTTTTATACAAAACATAAAAAAGGTCGTTTCCCCGTGAAACGACTTTGCAAGCGCATAGACTGTCGAGATGTACACGTGAATTTTTTTTACCAATTTTTTTTTGACATTTCAAAGTATGTTTAAAATAAATTTAAAAACCGGGAGTATATGCTCCCGGTGCCAAAACGCTATCCCCACAAAATGGTATCTAAACAATTGATGCACATATATACAATACTTCATCCATTCAGAATAAACAATGTCTTAGAAAATACAAATATGAATGTTATGCAATCCAAACAATCATATCAGGATTATATGTTTCTATTATCTAAGAAGTAATTAGAGTGCAATGATATATCATATATATACATATAGAATAAAGAAATTATGTGAACTTTTTCCTAGTAAAATTTTCAGCCATAACATTTAGTTTTAGGAGAACCATCATTTGAACTGCATATCTTCATTCTAAAGAATGAAGATGATAGTTAGAACTTCTCTACTGTGCAACACTACAACTATCGGCTGACATATTTTACGTCTCTGAAGGCAACTTAAAGGGACTAGGCACACTCCTCTCAGACATCTAGATCATGTTTTGCACAAAGATGAGCAGCTACTTAGTTCATCTACTTACAAAGTTAATCTGAAAGTGCATACAACTCATAGTCAGAAAACCGACGTGAAATATATTTGGACAGCTCATTGATAAATTTTAATTTATTTACATATAAAATTGCATAAAACTAATAGATGACATAGTCTATAAAGGAAATCACAATGAGTATTATACATCTATTATCAACAAGAACACATATTTGGATGCTCTATGGTAATTGTTAATTATTTTGTTGTGCATTTCTAAAATACTGAAGTCGACTAGATCCAAATTCTTATATGGTTGTAACTGGTCATAAGCTTAATTAAGTCAGTACGCTCACCTTGGATTCTTCCTTTGTTTGTGGCACATTGGATTCTTGTGGACCTTGCAGATTTCTTGTGTCTGTAATTATTAGCGACCCAAGAGAAATATTCAGTCCCTCGGCCTTATATGTAATTGTTAGATTCACCTCATCAACCAATTTACCCTCCTCTCTATTGAATATATCTTCAGTTATATCCTCACTTGTAAGATTCTCATTCACTTTGGTGCTTCGCACTATAAAATCGCCAGTGTGCTGCATATCTTGTGGTGCATGGTCTAGTGGTTGCAATGTTATGTTGACACTGTACTTCGACCGTGGAGACACAATGTGTTTATTTGGTTGAATAAAATATGGCAGGGGGCTGGTCGTTTCGATTATGAAGGCAAAACAAGCATTTGTCTCATTGGTTATTTCAAGAGAAGTTGATATGAGAGTGTTGAGCTCGATAGGAAATTGCAGCACGAGTGGCTCAATCCCAAGCATGTCATCCTCCAAGTAGGGGCTTATCTGCAAGAACAAAAAACAAAATGCATTGCAATAATGAGATGTACTGTTCCGTTATGTTTACACTAAAGCGGAAACTTCTAGATTAGAAGTGTTGGCACATGATAATGAAAGTTTTATTTTCATTAAATGTTTGGATTAACAATGACGAAATTACACATCGTGTAGTGGTAATAGACACACTCTCTTGCCAGTATACTGCCACTAGTTCTTTTATCATATTATTCATATATGAGTGCTTAACGAAACAATGCATCCGCATATGAAGTACACATCTAAAAAGTCCTCTCCTACAATGTAGGATTCACTTTGTTGGTCTGTTTCTCCACTTCCCTAAGGAACAAGTCACATTGGTTCGTACTCTCTTGGAAACAAAACAATGGAGGAACCAATGAAGTGTTACTACTATTGATAATATGAGTAGCACATGACCTTACCAGCCCAACTGTAGATTCGTTTGCGTTGTTGATTTTCCTATCCGTTCTTTCAAGTTCATTTAAATCACTTATTATGTCTGATATGAAAGGCCTCTTATAGGGGTCATTTTCTTGGCAGAGGAGCCCAATCTCGATGAGTTTGGCTATCTGTTGGTATCTGAATGGAGTTTCTTTTCCTGATCTATGCCATCTGTGACTCCATCTTCTAAGTACCTGCCATTTGACAAAGTTTATATAGAGCAATGATGAAATATGTAAGCCTGCAATTTGTATAAGCGTTGGGTTGACTAACCATGCCAGCTCGATTCTGGAAGCAATACACCAATGCATTTCTTAAAAATATCTCTTTTAAATTGGAGCACCATGAATAATTCAGCATGCCATCAAATGCTTGGAATGCAAATTAAGTAGAATTATACCGAGATGTAATTTATTTGCTAAAAATAATTATGGGGTGCTCAATTACTATTTACCATATTTCCACTTTGAGAACAATTTACGGATCATAAAGTCACAAGAAAAAATATTCCGTTGTTGAACAAGTTAGTTGATATAAAACATGTGATCGTCACATATTAGACCTGTCACAAGAGGAATAAAGCAACATTGTCTCACGTGTGAAATTATGTGGAATATCATGAAGGTAAAATTGATCAACATACATGCGACTATATTACCCTTCTTAATCGAAAGAGTGTGCTTTAATATCTACCTTTTATTTGAATTGAGCTGTACACATTTTTAAGGGGGTATACCCAAACCTCCTAACGTACACATATCTTGGCTAAATCTTGAAAAAGGTACCATCGACGATGTAAAACACACTTACATTGTTAGTTTTTTCTAAAGGCTTAACTTACATTATTACTATCGGGAACACTCCTTTTTCCTGTCACCAGTTCGATTATTATGATGCCCAAGCTATACACATCACACTTGACTGTAATGCTGCCACTGTCTATGTATTCTGGAGCGGTATATCCTCTGCATGAGAATTTAGTGATTATACACAGAAAATGGAATGTAGCAAAGGTAAAAATATGTTTGTTGTTTTGGTAAATTGCTTACGGTGATAAAAAGCGGTTTGTAGTTTTCGTTTGTGAGTTTTCCAGCAGTCTCGACAAACCAAAATCGGTTATTTTTGCTACCATACTATCATCTATTAGTATGTTCGCTGGTTTGAGATCCATATGAACAATATGTCTTTTCATATGAAGATACTGCAGACCCTCGCATATTCCCTTTATTAATGAATAACGAGTGTCCCATTGAAGCCCTCTTAATTCATCTGCAGAACAAAATGGCAGGAGAGCGTGAGGTCTTTCAACATTTGTTTATGCAGTGTTGGACATACAAGAGGTGATATAATTGTTAGTCAGCCTTGTAATTTGTGGCCCGTTTTAAAGAGTAGAAGCGTAAAAAAGAGAGAAGAATTGCCAACAGCCAATCACATTCCATACTGTACCTGCAATATATTTTTCAAGACTTCCGTTGTTGATGTACTCAAAACAGAGAAGTCTTTCTCTATCCTCAGCGTAAATGAATTCGCCTGATCCTTCATATTCTATTGCTTTATGTTCAGTATGAGAACAGTAGCCAAGAAACCGAACTATGTTTCTATGATTGACCTTCAATAGGCTGGTAACCTCCCGACGATATAGCTTCTCATCTATTGTCTGGTTGTTCTTTATCCTCTTCACAGCAACTTCTCCATTTCGAAGGACACCCTGTTAAATCTTGGATCGCATTAGAACATGTAATGCAACAGTTTGTGAAGAAATCTGGCGTGCATAAAACTCAAGTATAGGAGAGAGACATGCATAGCGGTAACTTGATATAATTCTGCATGTACCAAAGGAACATTTGTCCAGCAGTTTTATTTTGCTCAAACATTCGGGATGTTTAAACCATGTTTTGTGTTAAAACTTAAAAGTGAAGGTTACCTTGTAAACGGTTCCAAATCCGCCGTTGCCAATTATCCGCTCTTTGGAGAAATTTTCGGTGATCCTCTCCAAAGCAGAAAGCTTTAAATCTCTTGGTTTGATGCTTCCGTCAAATATACACTCCAATATGTCAGATTCCATGTTCCCCTCGTCTTCCTAAGTGCACGTGGCAACATATTTACCTAGATAATTCTGAAGCAATTCACGAGTCATGAGACTAGGATCCAAACAAGGAGTTGCGTACGTACCTATTTGGAGACTTGGGCTGAGCCCTGTAGGTGGTCAACGGAGCACAAACTGGAACTGTTTAGGGAGATGTCCGATGATTCAATCAAACAAACTCTTCATATTTAATTCGAGATGCTCAGACTAAAAAGTATAGAGTAATCTTCAAATTCCTGAAATTGGACGACGAACCCGGCCGGCAAAACTGGGATGGAATGGAAAGTGGTAAACAGTTAAACACTCGCACGATCTAGATCTGTAGATCAACATGTCGCTGAGTCTTGAGCGGATCAAAGCAACCATGTATACATACAACAGGAGCAAAACAAGACCAAGACGTAGCAGCGCGGCGATCCAGCGTCTGCAAATATGTACATACCTGCTATATGATTGATTTTTGATAGTATGAGCAATGAAACCTCTGGTGATTGGTGTCGTCAAGTCTCCCTTGTTTTCCTGTGAGGATAAATACAAACAATGAAAAGGATAGCAGGAAGACCATTTCAATTCGTCTAAATGATTGATTTTTGTGTCGACTAGTATTTAGTCAAGGATTGATTTTTGTGGCGCTAGTTGCATTCCAAATGAGCAGTATGCCATTCATTATAGGGCCTGACAGGGACTCGATAGATTAGTACATGCGCACAGTGAATCAGGCCGTGGCGGATCCCTAGCCTTTCCTTTTTACTCGTTTATTTGGCGGTCACTCATTCAAGACGCTACGCCATCTCATGTGCCAATGGAGATGGCGGGGCCTTTGCGCTCAAGTTGCCGGTGAGGCGAAGCATCCACATTCTACTAGTTTCTATTCATTTACAAATGGATACACTCACAGTGAGCAGAACATGACAGATTTCAGAGCCATTGGGGAGGGGAATAGCAGAGCACACCTGCGCTTCCATGACAGAGACACCTGAATCCACATCCGCGCTTTGAGATACATACATGGTACAGAGAAGCAAGTGGCCATCTTGGCATATTAGAAAGAAATGCACTTGAAGGCGCGAGCAAGCCTGGACACGGTGGCGTGCCGGTGCGCTGCCCCGGAAGCCTGAACAGACAAGGCGCGGCAAAGTAAATCAGATCAGCTCAAAGATCAGTGTTCTGCTTCTCTTGTAAATAAATGAAATGGCTTGGATAAACGACCTGGGAAATGGCGGCAGCGGCTCGCGCGGACGGGAAACTCCGGGAGAGGAGCAGCCAGCCGCAGACCTTCGTACCGGGGAGGAGCAGCGCATGCCTACTGTTATCTCTCACTCTGAATGTGCGACTTTGCGGCACAGGAACGATAATTTCATAATTTGGGCCAACTGCAGAGGAAGTGCTGAAATGAGACTTTTGCTTAGCAAAATGTATGAAAATAATTTCTCGATAATAATTTCTATTTCTTTCCAACTCAAAGCAACTCCAATATGTGCTCCTCAGGTGCTTACAAAATCAAAAAAGTTGAGAAATAATTTGACAAATCCACACATAGGTCGTTCTCTCCACCGTGTACTTATCACTCTATAGATTAATCGATCTTGCTAAGTTTGACGGTGCTACAACCACCATGCGCTACAATAGTACCAGAGATGACTGAACATTGATCGACAAATGGGTCAAATGATTTGCAAGCAACATACAGCCACCGCTACGCGATACGTGGAAAATTTCATGACTGTGGCGGTGTGCTTCCCGTTGCCTCCTTTTCCTACTTGTACCTACGCTGTAATTATCGCAATTTCATTGTCTTTGGTGCCATGCATGAGGATTGCATGAGTGAGAGAAAGGTTAGGTTGTGGAAAGGAAACTTGCCTGTGACTTCATATGGAGGGTAGTGGGGTGGTATATATGATGAATCCATGAAGGTTCTTATCATTATTGTCCTGTCACAGTTTTATGTTATCCTAAAAATAATTTACTGCATTGGAGGAACAAACCATCCAACAACCGGTAATCTATGGTCAGGTAATAATACATCAACACCATCATATGGCTTCTTTGAGCACCTTGGCTCGTGACCTCTTCAAGCAATTTGTAAATACTCATAATCGCAAAGTGTAACTTCTATCATACTACGGTTTGTCGAGATTATTGGAGTAGTCAAATTTAGTGTAATGTGTTGTATGACTTAATGTCCGTGAATTGGGATTGATACGACCGTATCAATACTACTAATTATTGTCATGCCGAAATTTCTTGTAGACCGTATCTACTTGCTAGCGGTTGACCCTCTTTACGCACACCAACAAGATTGGACCACAGCCGCTGCCCGTTGCGACTGAACGTTGCTCAACATCACAACATGATTTTCGGACGAGCGGAATGCCACCAGCGCTAAGTGTCCCCCTGGTTGGACTTCCTCCCGGACCCATCCTTCTAGACCTGAGACTCACACGGCAAGAAACCACATAATTACACATGTGTCTATGCCGACGGAGGATTGGCCATTTTTTTCACAGATTATGTATTCATTATTTACTGGCATATTATTCAGCCCTTCATACAGTAGGGCGCACTAATATTATCCATGATATACAGCATCTAACTAGTTATTAAGATATGCGGATAATTTTTTGGAACAAAACATGTTTTCTAATGCATATATTTGACTTACAAATACTTGGAATTTTAATAGAATTTTTTTGCTAGCGGTTTACCGTACAACTTCTTTAACTTTGTAGCACCACCCGATAAGGTAACTCCCACTAGTAGGGAAAACCCCTACCGCTGACGAACATATTTAGCCTACCGTTGGCGAAGTCGGATTCAACAGCACAAATTGGCCCCACCGCTGGTCGTCCCCGAGTCGCCAGCGGTAGGGAATGTTAACGTTGGCGTGCAGAATACTGGGTCGCCAGTGGTAGTTACTGCTGGCGGCAATGTATGTTCGCCACTAGTAAGATTTCCGGAAATAAAAAAAACTGATTAACTAATCTATCTATCTATAATACACGTCATTATCCAGTAATTGAATTACACTAGTGCGTCAATCAATAATACACGCCATTATTCAATGGTCCAAGTACACGATTACATCAATCAACTACACTATTACAAAAGGCCTTGTCATGAATCGGTGAGCGTTACACCAACCAACTACACCATTAAATGAGGCAAATCAACTACACCAATCAACTACACCATTACACCATTACAGGAGGCTGCACCCAGGACGACAACAGCACTGCAGGCCGTGTCATGAACCGGTGAGCATCCGAAGGCCTTTTTGCAGCCACGACCGATGTGGAGGACCTGTATTTTCACGAATATATGTGAGGGATTTGAACCAGCCAAGTGTATCTCGAGATTTAAAGATACTACTAGCATCATTCAAGATAAGTGGTGAGGCAGTAAAGCAAAGGTGCACGGTTGCATAGCTGTGCTTCTTGAGTCGTTGAAAATAAAAGGTGCTCTTTCCTAGCATCTACTCGATGGCATGAGGAGATCGAATTAGTAGTCAACAGGGGCGAGAGTATAAGGGGCGGCATCGTCCTGCCTAGTCGGTTGAGCAACATTAGTAAATAAGGATGGATTTGCACTGCTCAGCGACATGGCAGCACAAGTATAAGCGATGAGATTTGGACCTTTTTGCAGTGCAGTCCAAATGTCTTGCTAATCTTGGCCTAAGTTTACCACAGTTCTGAATTACAGACACTACAAAGACGAACTACCGAGCCGCATACCGGAATCAAAGACGACACAGGCAGGAAAACCTCAAGACCGAATTGTAGAACTGCCGTGGGCGCTAGGTAAAACGCGCCACCGCCGGGCGTGCGGATGTTCCTGACGCAAAAGCGGCGTGCGGGGCCTCTGCCTGCGTGGGCTTTCAGGACGCGCGAGACGTCGAGTTGGTCATGGCGGCAGTCAAGGTTGAGAGGGGCGGCGCGCCAGAGGTTGCGCCGCATGGAGGAAAGGATCCGGGTGCGGCCGCCGTCCTTGACGGGGGGAGGGAGATGATCTTACCGAGGAGGCCGTTCTGGCTGGGCGCGAGCCGGCTCGGTCTGGCTGGGGCGAGCCTCGGAAAAGCTCGGGCCAAAATGGCGAGCCCCGAGCCAGCTCGACATGTGAGGCGAGCCTGACCTGGAGGCTGATGTAGTCCACTGCCAGCTTCCTCCGCCTCGTAATAGGACCATTTCCAAAGAATCGTGTGTTGGCGGAAGGTTATTATTACGAGCATCAAAACGGGCCAGGATCTATTCTTTACATTTAGAATAGACCGAGGTATGCCCAGCCCAATGACCCCGTCTCGTTCGCTCGACAGAAAACTACAAAGACGGAAGGCATTTCTCGACATTGAATTAGCATTAGGAACTACACTCGGTTGTCATCCACGGAGATTTAGTCTGTTGCTTCTAATTTGGTTCTTTTATTTTCACTTCTTTCTGCTGCTGATGCGATGGATATATCTAATGAAAAACGAACAAGAGGAGGTAAAGCTGATGCCATGGATTCTGCAGCTACCACCATTGCCCAGTCAACCGAATGACTTTTAGCAAGCTGGGATTGTAATGCAGTGAGAAGAAATAGTGCGCAGCGTCAGAGCAGCTGGCCCGGTACTAGTTCCCTCCTTTAGTCTGGGTTCGAACCACGCCCGGGACTAAAGCCCAACACCCCTCTCCACCAAATCTCATGTTTCCACTAGTGATGGGGTGGCACATGAATTTGCTAAGTTAGGTGCTCTATGTAATCCTGGTTTTATGAATGTGTGGGAGAATGATATCCCAGCGAATATTGCTGTGCTTGTAACGGGCGAGATGCCCAAGGTTATTTCGCAACAAAGTTAAGGTTTTAATGTAAAAAAGACTATAGTTTCAAAGTAGGTATAAGCAGTGAATATATGGTGAATGTAAAGATAATAATCTAGTTTTATTTGGTACATGTGAACCCAATCATTACATGCTGGCTCCGCCACCGATGCTGACTATCATAAAAATGATGATCTTCCATGAGGATGGACCGACGTGCCAAATAAATTCTTTTAACCAGATAAAACTTAAAAATAATAGTAAGGTAATGGACGAGAACAAGACCAAACGATATTTCTTTTCCTATGGAGAACATACTATTGGCGAACGTGTGTTTAGTTTTGGTTGAACTTATAGCTAGTAGTAGCCAATGATGAAACTTTTTCTAGGATAGTTTTCTTAGAAATGATCAAATATGAGCTAAACTGCCACATTTGTTGAACAAGGTGACTTCTAATTTGTTGTTCTATCATACAGAAGATCGACATTCTCGCGTTACTGAAGTATATCAAATTTGACTGCTCAGTATGATAGAAGCTACAATTGGTGATCATGGGTGTCTAGATTTTTTATGTAAGTCGTGATATAAGTACTCAAAGGTGTCATGTGCGTGTATTGGTGTATCATATTGCCTGACCATAAATTACTGGATGTTGGGTAGTTCGCTCCACCACACAACATACATAAGTTAATTATTTCTAGGGCGAGATGACATCATGAGATGACAATATAATTACAACGATTGACCGAGATTCACCATATATTTAACACTATGCTCTTCTGCATATGAACTCGTAGACAACTTCCATTTCCACGTCCTAGCCTTTTCTTGCTCGCGCATTCCTCATTCGTGGCAACAACGACAAGATGAAATCACGAGAAATGCACACACGAACAAAATATATCGATATACTTCTATGTAGAAAAAGGAGGCATCCGGAAGTACACCACCACATAGTGAGATTTAGAGCTGTAGGACTCGGCTATGGGTGCACCCCATGCTAGATATTCGTCCTATTTGCCAAGTAAGGCTCTGTATTGTCTGGCAAATGAGTAGCATAGAATGGTGGTGGCACCACTTAAGACCAGAATATTGACAATCGTAAAGATAATGATGTTCCAATAAGATGGATCGATGTGCCAAATATATACATGTAACGGCCTAAGAATGCTTATGTGAACGTGGACACATATTCCTTAGGGGGTGGCGGCAGACCACACTAGCATTATCCCGCGCCGGACATAGTCACAAAGCTCAAATTCGTACAAGCAATTAGGCATAGGCCAACATGCGTAGCTACAAAGGTGAAGATGCACTCACACATAAAGACAATGATTGGAGCCTAAAACAACTGGTCGGAAGTAGCAAATAATAGGTAAGATTGAGGTTTAAAGTGTGATAGCGCCATCGTCATTGCAACGAGAATCATTGCTGAAGATTCATTTGCAAGAATGGTTAAACAAAAAACTGGGTAAGCAAGAATGTCGTTGCTGAAAATACATTTGCAACAGAAATTACCATCTATTTTAAAAAAATCATAAAAGTTTAAAATAAATATATGTTTGCGCCACAAAAAAGTGGCTGAGAACAAATTTTTATATAGATTCATTTTCAAGAAAAAAAATCATCAGTTATTTCACCAAAAGTCACAAATTAAACGATTACAATAAAAAATGTTAGCAACATTTTGAAAAAGCACATAACACTCCATCGATGAATCCGAGAAAAAGTCAAAATTTGTAGCCAACGTCAAGGAACGTTGCAACATGTGGCCATGTGGATTCGCAAGAAAAAATCATAAAATTTGTTACAATTTGAAACGACATACGTAACACTAAACAAAACTAGGGAATAAAAACGTGTACCAACTGTGTAGAAAAGTTTCAAAAAAACTGGATTGTGTCTTTGCAACAATACCCTATGCGTTTCGTCTACAAAATTAACACATGTACACGTTATCGAAAGATTAAAAAAAAGTTGAGAAACCAGGTTCGTTAAATAAACTGGGCTTGTTGGTTGAACGAGTTTCAATTCTGCACTGGTTGGTTAAACAAGTCGAGCCGAGTCGAACTCGCTAGTTGACCAAGCTTGAGCGAGTCGAGCCGAGCACGATATCGAATTCGCACGATATGGAAAGATAAAAAACAAAGTTGAGAAACCAGGTTCGTTAGATAAACTGGGCTGCTGCCTCATTTTACGCATCAAACAATGGGCCAGACACTACTGGGCCGAAAAAAAAGGTAATCGAACCATGGGTGCAGTAAGCGTTCTCCATACGTTATTCACGGGAATAACGTACCCATAACTCATCATCGTTATTCACGGAGAAATAGATGCATGAACATGAACAAGAGGAAAAGCGAAACCCTAACATGCGCACCATCGTCCCGGCGCCGCCGCCGCCGAGAGGACCATGTTGACGAGTGGAGGGACTGGGCGTCGCTGCCGCGGGACATCCTGTCCATCGTACTCGGCAAGCTCCCGCAGACCGACATCCTCCGCGGCGCAGGTCTCGCGTGCTCGCCCTGGTGTGGCAGCTTGCCCTGCACGAGCCGCTGCTATGGCGCAGCATCGATCTATCTGACGGCGCCCCGTCGTACTGGAAGGGACAGCCTCCCGCAGGATGGAAGGCCTGGACGGTGCGAGTCCTTCACTGGCCATGCCGACGCCGACGTGCTAGTCCACCTCTCCAGCAGGTATGTATGTAGTATGTAGTTATGTACTCCCATCGCACATGTCCCACAAATAAATACTCTCTTCATCGCCTTTTTTCCTCCAGAGCGCCTTTGCTGAGGAGTCTCGATGTCGCAAGCTGGCCATACATCCGTGACAGGAAACTCATCACCGAGATGATCAAGAATCTCCCTCTGCTAGAGCGCATCGTCATGCGGAGCGGCTTCTTCCAGGAAGAGCTACTTGTCGCGCTCCTCGACCATTGCCCACGCCTCAAGCTACTCAATGCCAGGAACTGCTACCCCGAGTTTAGGGTCTGGGAAGAGCCTATTGCAACAAGGATCCGCAACAGCACCATCAAACACCTCAGGACGCCCCGGATGCAGTTGTTCTAGCTAGTTAATTTCAAAGTTTTAAGTAGCGGGCTATTCCATTTAGCGGTTGCTTCGACAAAAGCTATGACAGGCTACAGTGGAGCTATAGCGAAGCTAAACCCATTTAGCGTTTTTGTTAAATAATGAAAATCTAGAAAACAACAAGTCCACAATCAAGTATCGTATATTATATATCACATATAATTGACCTAAACATTCACACATATCTTAAAACCAACTATTGATCAGAAATTTCAAAGGACGTCATGCTCTCCCACAACTGGGCTAGCATACAGAATCACCTTCAGGACGTGCTCCACAACCTATCGAGCGCCCGTCTAGGTTATCATTCTCTTGTGATGGTGAATTATCCAATCAATAAGTGTCACTTGAGTTGGAGGTGGTGGTGATGGACGTTGACAATGTAGATTGCTCTTACTTTCTACCCAAATTCGACAACTAAAGCAAACTCTTTATCGCACCATAACCGTGTGTCTTCTACTTGCGACTTTGACCAATTCACTCGTCAATGCAAACAGCTGATGCTTACTCTTTGATTGTAAGTCAATTCTTGCTTGATGTAGCAACGCGAACAATCCAGGAGCTCACAAATCAAACCCTTAGTCCCACATCGGGTTAAATACCTACTATCGGTCAGAAGTATCATTTTCTTGATAGAATACATGTATGGATGTGTAAAAATACATTTTGTTTGAATTCTTTTACAAGAAGGTGTACGTTGGTGAGAGATGTATGTAACTATAAACATGTGTGTTGTTTTAGAGGTACCTCTAAACTGGGACTTGAAGTATGACGTCACGTAATCCCAGCATCGCCGCCGCTCTGCTTCCTCTGCTCTATTTCATCACTCTACAGATAACCGATGTTGGAGTTTAATCTCTACTGAGTTTATATCTTTATGTTTCGTAGTGCATACTCATCGAATTATTGGAATGGAGCTATTTTGGTGAAATTATGATGGCTGCAGTTCTGTTGTTTCTGATTCATCTTCAATGCCTGCCACTTGTTCATCGACACAACATGTTTACAACTAGGTTATCCATATACAAATTCAGGACTTCTAGGTTCTGCTGATGCTATACTAGGTTGCCATGTGATGAGTGACCAGGAGGAAATCCTTGCATTGCTGGGTTGATCTTCTGTTGTGGCCTGTAGGCTGCTCGCTAAAAGAAATTATTTTTTATCTGTATTGTTGTATTCATAGGTGCTTTTTTTACAACATTTTCCCTCTGTATTTTAAGGGTTAATTGCGCCATTATCTTATTGTAGCCCGTGGCAAGAATGGTTGATAAGACAATTCATGATCACTTATAGATCACGTTCACGCCATGCAGACCAGAAAACTTTTGTTTTGCTTAGTACTGTAATGGTTTGGCTGTGTGCATATTTATATGCCGAGACATAGAGTTTGAACTCTTGCATGATTGTACTATGTTAATTTTTGGTTTGGTAAAAACAAAACACAAGGCGTGGATGTCTGTAAAAATTCAGAAGTTATGGAACCAACTTTTCTAACTTACTTCATGCATAGTGACAACTTTCATCTAATTATTTACATATATATCGAAACCAACTGAATGCAAGACATGCTCTCCAGCTACCTCTCGTACCATACTCATGCTTGGCTATATATTGTCCACAGCCACTCATATATAAAGTAAGTATACAAATGTTCAATCTATGGAATTTAAGTACCCTCTTATGAGAGTGTATGAACTGTGTGCAGAACAATCATATACATATACAACCAAGGGCGCTACATCATCATACCCAATTGATCCTGCCTGGTACGCGGACACAGGAGCAACAGATCAACTCACCAATGATCTCGCAAAGATTACTATGAGAGAGCAATACCATGGCAATGATCGTGTCAAGTCAGCTAATGGAACAGGTATGCGCATTACACATGTTGGTCAGTCCGTAATTCCTACACCTTCACATACTTTACACCTCAAAAATATTCTTCACGTTCCCTCCATTACACGTAATCTTCTTTTGGTGAAAAAGTTTACTCATGATAATAATGTTTTCTTTGAATTTCACCCTTGGTATTTTCTTGTTAAGGACCGGGATACGAGGGAGGTTCTTCTTAGAGGGGGATGTCGTGAAGGTCTCTATAATCTTGATGTGTCATCCGTGAAGCAAGTGTTCTGGGGTGTCAAGGTGTCACGTGACCAGTGGCATTCACGTCTAGGTCATCCAGCCACTCCGATTGTTCAGCATGTTTTACATCGCCATGAGCTTCCATCCGTTTTAGTTAATAAAGTTGTAGTTTGTGATGCCTGTCAGCAAGGCAAGAGTCATCAGTTACCTTTTTCTTTGTCTAGTCGTGTTACTACTTCACCTCTTGAGATTATATATTGCGATGTATGGGGTCGTGCCCAAACTTCAGTTAGTGGACACCAATATTATGTTAGTTTTGTTGATGCTTATAGTCGTTTTACATGGCTTTATCTTCTTAAACAAAAGTCTGATGTGTTCCACATTTTTCTTCAGTTTCAAAAACATGTTGAACGTCTCTTAAACAAGAAAATTATACATGTCCAAAGTGATTGGGGTGGTGAATACCATCGATTATATAAATTTTTCTTAGACATTGGTATCTCACATCGAGTCTCTTGTCCTCATACTCACCAACAAAATGGCACTGCTGAACGTAAACACTGTCATATTGTCGAGACTGGTTTAACCCTTTTAGCACATGCTTCCGTTCCCTTTCGATTTTGGAGTGATGCTTTTAGTACCGCTTGCTTTCTCATCAATCGGCTTCCTAGCCGTGTTATTAACATGCAAACTCCTCTTGAGCGTCTTTTAGGTGAAACACCTGATTATACTTTCTTCAAGGTCTTTGGTTGTGCGTGTTGGCCACACCTTCGCCCTTATAATAATCGTAAACTTGAATTTTGCTCCAAACAGTGTGTGTTTTTGGGTTACAGCTCTCTTCACAAAGGATACAAATACCTTCATATTCCTACCAACCGAGTATATATTTCCCGTGACGTTGTGTTCGATGAGACTGTTTTTCCCTTCTCACAAATCAAGCCAACTTCCACACAATCACCATCATCATCCTTGCACACCATACCTTTACTTTCTGACCAATTTGTTGATGCTGCATATGCTCCGTTACTTCTGCCTAACCATGGTGCAGGAACAAGCCGTGGAGTTCGTCTTGAATTACTTGATCCTCAGCAGCCGTCTCAAGCTCTATATGGTTTGAAACAAGCTCTATATGGTTTGAAACAAGCTCCTCGTGCTTGGCATGCTCGACTGAGTTCTGTTCTTGGTGATCTTGGATTCACTGCCTCTACAGCTGATACATCTCTCTTCATCCTATGTCGACATGATATCACACTTTACCTGCTTGTCTACGTGGATGATATTATTGTGGTGAGTTCTTCCACCACTGCTGCTGATCGCCTTATTCGTCAGCTTAGTGCCGTTTTTGCTCTCAAGGACCTTGGCCCCCTACACTATTTTCTTGGTATTGAGGTACATACACGTGGTTCTGGTGGTCTTCTTATGAGCCAACGCAAGTATGCGGCCGAGTTGTTACAGCGTGCCGGATTGCTCAGGTGCACTCCCGTATCGACACCTATGTCTTCTTCTGACAAGCTCTCAGTCACAGATGGTACTCTTCTGTCTACTGATGAGTCCACTCGCTATCGTAGCATTGTTGGTGGTCTACAGTATCTTACCATGACACGCCCAGATTTGTCGTTTGCGGTGAATAAGGTGTGTCAATACCTTCATGCTCCACGGTGTACTCATTGGTCCGCGGTCAAACGCATCCTGCGGTATGTCAAAGCAAAATTGTCTCATGGTCTATTACTTCGACCATCCACCACTTCCTCAGATATTTTGTCTGCCTTTTCGGATGCGGATTGGGCCGGCAATCGCGATGACCGGCGATCAACGGGAGGTTATGCCATATTCTATGGGGGTAATCTAGTTGCTTGGAGTGCTAGAAAGCAGGCTACAGTTTCTCGTTCCAGCACAGAGTCTGAATACAAGGCGTTAGCTAATGCCACTGCCGAAATTATATGGGTACAAGCTCTTCTTGGTGAACTTGGAGTATCTCATAAATGTCCACCTATACTCTGGTGTGACAATATCGGAGCAACGTATCTTTCTTCCAACCCGGTTTTTCATGCTCGCACAAAACATATTGAGTTTGATTTTCATTTTGTTCGAGAACGGGTGGCTCAGAAGTTGCTTCAAATACGGTTCATATCCTCCAAAGATCAGTTAGCTGATATCTTCACCAAACCTCTTCCACTACCATTGTTTAATGCTTGCAAGACCAATCTCAACGTGCATGGCCTAGTTGAGATTGAGGAGGGTGATAAACTGTATATTAGAGCTTGTATTGTACCCGTATACGTACCCTGTATTGTACCCCTGTACTACTATATAATAAACAGCCGCCAGCCCTATTGGGTGCTGAGCGTTACTCTCCCAAAACCTAACTCATCTACCGAGTCTTTCAAGCGGTCATGATTTTCTAGGTTGTTCCTATATTCTTGGTATTTACTACCTCATCTGTGGCCGCAAGCATGCCTTCCCTTTTGCGTTCTTGGGATTTTCCCACTTACCGGTCATTAAGATCTTCAAGTGTATTTAAGTTCATGAGCTATGTACAGTCCATCCAAACTTCTCTCATTTATTTTATGGTGCCAACTCTCGACCTAATTAACATGATACGTATAATGGAAGCCACCAACTCCGTGAAAAGATGCTAAATACATTGCAGCTTGCTCCTATACCATACCCATCGATGTATGGCTACATATACTCCACACAAATATAAAACTTGCAATTCATCTATGTTAGCAACAGAGGCAGAAGTTAGCATAGCAGCGATTACCTTATATGAGCCCACATAAACTATTATGCATCGAACGGTGTTAGAAATGGGAGGCACATGGAAATTGGATGAAACCATGATCTCATAAAAAGGAACATGACTGTAATGCTCTCCCACATCTGGACTAGCATGAACAATCACCTTCAGGACACGCTCCACAAACTGTAGAACACCCGTCTAGACTACCGTTCTCTTTTGGCCCCCAGGTATCCAATCAAGTAGTGACGCCTGAAGCCGAGATGCTGGTGATGGACGTTGACAATGTAGATTGCTCTTTCTTCCTACCATGTTCCGTTAATTGAAGCAAGCTCTTCATCACACCATTACAGAGCTACTTCGTGCGGCTTTCACCAATCCGCTCGTCATTGCAAAAAAAACTACTCCGTATTCTTTGATTGTACGTCCATTTTTCTTGATATATCAATGCGAACAATTCAGAAGGTGGCAAATCATACCCTTAATTCAGTGTCCGGTTGAGTAAGTACTATTGGTCAATCATATCGTTTTCTGGATAGAATACCTGCATGGAATATGGATGTGTAAAATTAGGTTTTATATGCATGGAATATATATTATTCTTGTTAAGAAGGTGTGCGTTGGTTGAGAGTTTTATGTATCTATATATAATCATCAGTTTTTTCAGAGGTACCTCACTTCCACTGGGGCCCACTACGCTTGAAGTGTGACGTAATCCTCTGCTTCCTCTGCTCTGTTTCCACAGCTCGCCGCCGACCGCCGTAGCCCAGCCGCCGCAACACAGCGCCTGCAACGAGAGGCCGACTGGACGCATCCAAGCGCAGCGCGAGCCGCCGGAACAGCCTGTCCTCCACGTCAGCGTGATCCTGTCTTCGGGAATTCGAGAAGGCCTCGCTCGCTGCCGCCGCCGCCAGTGGCAGCTGCCGCACGGCCGTCCTCGCCCCTCGTTCCGCGTGGCGAGACCACCCGGTAGAATCCTGTCTTCAGTCCCTCACACTCTCCTCGCCGCCGGGACGGAGTTCTAACCTCTCCATCCCCGCAGATTGGCCGCCGCTCCTCGTCTGTCTCCAGTCTCCTCGGACGGCGGCGATGGCGCCGGGCTCCAAGAAGAGGTCGTGAAGAAGAGGATCCCGGTGGGACAACAGATTGGCCGCTCCATGCCGGGCGATCGTGAGCAAGTTAGGTTAGTCACTGTCTGTCTTGGTAATTGGGCGAGAACAGAGAACATAACGGCTTTTTGGTTCGGTACAGGACCTGAAATTATGCTTCACTGAATCTCTTGTAATCCCTGTTGCCTAATAAAGATCTGGTTTTACCCGCGAAAAACTAAGGCTATAAGGCCACTGCTCTACGCTGCTCCTCGGACTATCTGCCGATTTATGACTATGCCATGTGGGCCATTGCATATTTTTTACTGCCAGTGCATCCCCGCGGCCAAAAGAAGAAAAAAACACTTTTGGTCCTAAATAGGCATGCTCGCCTCTCCGGACCTCCATGCATACCTATTTAGGAGTACTAGGGTTTTCGGCCAGCTGACGACACCCAGCCCCGAGTAAGCGTCTGTTCCATCGCTTCATAATCCCTCCCCCTTCCATCCCACTTACTTCTCCCTTTCGGCGGTATCCTCTCCGGGAATCAGTTTCTGAGTTTTTGACTATCGGCCACTCCATCTCCTTTCTGATTCCCCCGCTTCCTTCTTGGCGTCCCTCTGCACGTCGCTAGCTTCGCCAAGTTCCCTACATATTGTCATCGCTGAGAAGATCCGTGTGCTCCTCGATGGCCAGGCTAGGAGAGCTAGTCGTTTTGCTAAAATTTCAGACAATTCAAAACTAATTCTAAATGAAGATTATGATGACTTTTGGCAGTGCGTAAACACTCACTTTGAAATAATTTGTATTTAGGGTGGTGTAAAAATAATAAATTTCTAAATCTGAGATGATGAACCGTGCAAATTTTGAATTATTTAAGATTTATCAGAATTTGTGATTTTTTGTAGCTCGAGATACAAAACATTTTGAGTTGAAATTTTTCAACACATTAGAGTATGTCATTGTCAATCTCTATGATTTGAGTCTGATTTTTTTGTAAACTTTAAACTGTCACTCTCAAAAAAAGGTCTCCATGTAAAACGAATTACAAACACGAGGAGAGAAATAAATATCATTGTTCTATAAAGTTGTATTGTTGGAGGTGTGAGTGGAGAGTGGCCCGGAGAGATATGGTTGTCTTAGCCTTTTTTTCATTTTTCATAAGAAAAAAAACTGAAGAGTGTAATAGCTTGGGTTGCTTCTTTTTTGCTTGCCACTGACGAAGATAATGGTGGGTTCTATACTTCAACCTATTTACACTGGCCCACTTACCAGACTCACACTAGCACTCCGGACAATAAATCTGGTCTTAACATCGACCCGCACCGATGTTGAAACTAGAGCATCCATGATTGAGAACTTGAACATGTCGAATAACGATCTCTATACTTCAACCCTCCTATCCCGGCCCACTTGCCAGGATCACGCTCTAGCACACCTAGCCTCTGCCACTAGGGTCCACACTTGAACTCCGACGTAATCACAACATTGTTGCCCACCTGCTCTGCCTTCTCTGATTGCGTATTGTACACCTAGTCGCTCCACCGATGTATTATGTATCGCCACCCTAGCCTAGCCGCTGCAAGCAGCGCCTGCAACATGAGGCCTACGACGTTGTCTTCCATGTTGGCGCAACCCTGTCTTCATGCATTCATGAATAGAAAATTTGGGCTATATCAATACAAAAGAGTATTTAACATGATCAAGTAAGTATAGCATGAATTCAGAAGCATATAGTAGTCAAATATATTTCATAAAAAACTGTGTCGCTGCCGAAACCTAGGTGAGGCCGACAAAAGTGTGTGCAACGTTGCGCCTCGAGCCATGGTACATGACTTGATGGTTTGGAGCATGCTATAGTATGGCAACATCATTCTCTCACAAGCAGAGGAAAGATAATGACATGTGTAAATATATGTTGGTGAACTGCTTGCTTCCGGCCTCAATAAATGGTGTATTATGTATCATGTATACTACCAGCTACCATATACAATCAGTTACACGCTGTATTGTCCTCACTGATATTATTAGATGTCTCTAGATAAATCATCAAGCGAGCCGCCACCTCCACACATGTATAAAGCTCCAAATTTGCATACACTAGCCATGGAAACAGACAACCATTCAACCTAGTAGGGTGCAAACACTAGTCCACTAACGTGAGATCGTAGGAAAAGGAGGCTTCATGAAATGTTCGTGTTATTAGGGAGGCACTTATGGTCTAATAAGGGAGTATAGCTGAAGGACGTTGATTTATGTCAGCTCCTTGTAGACGAGGTTAAGAGGGCTATTATCAATTAGCAGAAAGTTATGCTGATTGGCGAGCAATCCCAGGATGCGGCATTGCTCCTCTGTCGAGTTCTAATGTATGTAATCTTAGCTTTGAGGGCCTGCGAGAGGAGGTGGACGAGGTAGAACCTGAACAAAGTTGATCAAATAATAAACCCAATGACGTATGCGTCGCGACATAAACTATTTATGCATCGGCCAGTGTTGGAAATGGGAGGCACATGAAAATCGGATCAAACCAGGACTCACGAAAAAGAACTTGTCTGGTATGTTCTCCAACATGGAACAAGCATGCACAATCACCTTCAGGGGGCACTGCACAATCTTCCGAGGACGCGTCTAGGCTACCGTTCTCTTTTGGCCCCCAATTATCCAATCAATCAGTGATGATTGAGTTTGAGGTGCTGGCAATGGACATCGACAATGTAGATTGCTCTTTCTTCCTACCGGATCCGATAATTGAAGCAAGCTCTTCATCATACCGTTACAGAGTCCCTTCATGCTGCTTTGACCAATCCACTTGTCAATTGCAAATAGCTCCTCCTTACTCTTTGATTGTATGCCCATTTTTTCATGATGTAGTAATGCGAACAATTCAGAAGGTGGCAAATCAAACCTTTAATTAAGTGTCTGGGTTGAGTAAGTACTATTGGTCAATCATATCGTTTTCTGGATAGAATAGATGCATGGATGTGTCAATCATAACGTTTTCTGATAGAATGTCTACATGGATGGTCAATTGTATCGCTTTTGTTTGGGTACATCACGGCTTAATGCCTACGTTTGAGGTTAATTGTCTGTGATCTAAATCTTACAGTATTATCAAATCAACAGGCGACATTCATTAAGATCTTTCGATTGTATTTAAGTTCATGAGCTATGTACATTTCGGCCCAATCTTCTTTGATTTGTTTTTATGGCGCCAACTCTCTTGATATACTAGTTAACATGATATAATGAAAGCCACCAACTTCATGACAAGCTACTAAATACATTGGAGCTTTGCCCACGTACCATACTAGTCTATGTAAGGCTATATATATACTCCACGGGGATATAAAACTCACAATCCTCTATGCTAGTAACAAACGCAGAAGTGAGCATAGCACCAATTACCTTATATGAGTCCACACAAACAATTTGTGCATAAGTTAGTGTTGGAAATGGGAGGCACATGGAAATTGGATTAAACTTAGATCTCACAAAAAGGAACATCACTTGCATGTTCTCCAACAGGGGAACAAGCATACACTGGGCACTAGTACCGGTTGTATTGGGCCTTTAGTACCGGTTGTGCAACCGGTACTAAAAGGTCGGGACAAAAGGGTAACCCTTTAGTACCGGTACCAAAATACAACCGGTACTAAAGGGTAACCGGTACTAAAGGTTCCTGATTTTTTTGCCCCCCCCCCCATATTTTTTCAGGGGGGTTTTGGTTTTCGGTTTTATTTCTTTTCGCTTATTTTTCAGGTTTAGGGTTTCTGTTTTTTTCCTTTTCGCTCATTTTTCAGGGTTTCGGAGGAGATCACGTATAAAGTACTCATTACACATATAAAGTACTCTCTTACATATAAAGTACTCATAATTACAATGGAGATCACCGCTAACTAGTACATTCATGGAGGGAGTCTATTGTTCGACATAGTGGAATTCACCGAATTCATCTAGGACATGCGTCAGAATGAATCCCGCCAATTCCTCCGCAATAGCTTTCACGCGGTTTTGTGGTAGGAGCTGGCTCCGCTTCCTTGATATCTTTAAAAGAAGGAGATCAAATCAGTTATGATCGGAACTAAACACAATTGATGGTAGCAAAATAAAAGTTGTGTATGATGTTTACGTACCTCTCGATTTCTTAACTATTGACTCTCTCATTGACCCTCGTGTGAATATACTCGCAAACGTAGTATCCACATAGTTTCGTCCCCTGTGGTTGTAGCAGACACCACTATACAAGAATATAATTTAATCAAATAATAATCAAGAGAACGATAATGGTATTAGAAAGATACGCAGACCTAGATACGTAGTAGTACTTACAGTGTTAGCCTTGAACTCCAGCTTCTGTTTCCATTCACCGCGTTCTTCCGCGATGAACCTTTTCCAAACCCTGCCCGGAAAAGAAAATGAATTGAGGAGTTATTACTTATACTTTTGATATCCGAAATGAACGAAAGAGGACAATATAGTGCGATTGAAATTACCTCCTGAGCATTAGACGCACGCTTTTGTAATCATCTTGATCTTTCCTCATTGAGTCCCAGACTTCAACTAGTTCTTCCTCGAGTCTAATGATTAGCAGAATGAAGTGGTAGCTGCGCACATTTATATACGCAGGTATTCAGAACTCATCAATTACACTTAATATCGGGAAAGCAAAATAGAATGTGTACAAGACAGTAACACTCACCTGAAGTTGTAAGGAAGAAGTATTTCCTTTTTGGTACTTTGTCGCTTGAAACATGTTAGCACAAGCTCCTCTGTGTCCTTGACATAATGAGGATTTCTACGGTCGCCACATTAACTTTATCCGGGTCAATGAACCCAATGTCCCAGATTCCTCCCATTCGGCATTCACGAATCTTCATTCTGCATAATAGCGTACAAAAGAATGTTGTGAGGATAATTACAAGCAATGAACGAGCTGAACTATAAATAATTAAATTACACGAATAAATTACATACAGACAATAGCAGCTGAGGATAGATTTGTCGAGAGCAAGTTGATTGTACATCTGAAAAAGTTCGGAGAATGGAACCTGCACAGCATATTCTCGGAACAAGTGTTGTTCCTTAACTCCCGCCATGAGATATGTCCTCCCTTCTTTTGCAGCGGTCATGTACCAGGTATGCAATTTATATAACTGTGTTGTTAGAGCACTCGGATTTTCGACCAGAGGCAGCCCGAGTTCGAATTTATATTGAATTACCATCTGCGCTATGGGGACCTGTGTCACCAATGACAACTTCTCCATGCTCGATTTCCCGAGGTTCAGAAGGCACAATGAGCGGGGCGATCGATTGTACTTCTTGTTCTCCGAGCTGGGCAACTCCTTTCCCGCACGCTTTTTCTCCTCCTTCTGTGAGGAAAGTACCTTGTCAATACCTCGCTCATAGTCTGAAAGGGGCGGCGGTGGAGGGTCATATAGGTTGTCAACGGTGCGATCTTTTACCTCAGTTGGTATAGTCTTCAGAAGTTCCTTTATGGGGTCAAGTCTTGCCTCCAGTCTTTCCTTTTTTTTCTGTTCAAAATAGGCTGCAGCCTTGCCCTGTGTGCTCACTTGTAATTCCTCCATAGTCATCTCGCCTGCTAACTTGTCAGGAGCCTTGACTTCCTTGGGTTTTTTTGCACGTTTCTTGACAGGGGACGCCGTGAACAGCTTCCGCTTTTTCAAATTACTAGTGGGCGCAGCAGTCGGCTGACGGGACGGCGCGGGAGATGGACTCGCGGTGTGCTCCCAATCATCGGGGGAGGAGGGTGGAATTTGCTGTGGTGAATTTCTAACCGGAGGAGTCGGTGGCCTTGGCGCCGAGTCTGGAAACTTGATTAAATTCTTCTTCCATAGAACGATACCAAGTTCGACATCTCCTAGTGTCTTCTCTCCTTCAGCTCCGGGAATTTCAAGCTCTATTGAGTTCATTCCCGACATAATTTTCGTGACGCCGACACGAGCAAATCCAGCTGGAATCTCACCAAAATGGAAGGTTGCTCCAAGTTGATGTGGTAAAGCATAGCCAATCGCCACCGGACAAGTAATGTTCAACATTGGCGCATGTAACTCACAATTTGTCTTCTCCGTGATATCATCCACGGGGTAGTGAGCCGCCGACGGTTCAGCAACTGCAGGATTATCTTGTAGCTGCGTGGAACCCACGCTGCTTTTCCGCTGAGATGGGCAGGCATCGCCTGCAGGATCTTCTACTCGCAGTTGAGATTCCCTTGTCTTGGTAAATGAGGCCAGTTGCTCCTGCACAACCTTCAACGAGCGTTCTAACGCAGTAACCCTGTCCGCCTCCTTCTTCTTACTTCTGCAATGTTTTCTGTAAGTTGCAGTGTCCTCCGGAAACCCTTCAAGAAAACCAACCCCGCCTCCTCTAGCTCGACATCGTCCCAGTGTTCTTTATTCCCGAGGGCGAGTGTCAGCTCGTCGTCCTCTCTATCGGGAACATATTGTCCCAACTTGACTAGTCTTATTGCTTTTTTATCTTTTTTACGACTCTTCTAATTCTTTTCCTCCATTTTCCCTTTGCAACAATCCGCCCTGTTTCCATGTCCAACACCGCCCCATGCGCGAACAACCATAACTTGGACCTGTCGGGCCAGTCATCTGTCTCTGGAGTGATCCCTTTTTGACGCAGCTCGTTTTCATAGGATTCCCACTTAGGCACGACAGTCTTGTAGCCACCTGAGCCCAAACGATGGAAATATCTCTTCTTCTGAGCATTCAACTTATTTTGGGTCGATCGGGCCACAACGACGCTCGATTTCCTATATGCCACAAATTCAGGCCAGTCATCTTTTAGCTTCTCTAGACGTCCAGTGAAATCTGGAGTTTCGTTCTCATATTTTCTCCACAATGTTTTCTTCCAGTTGTTGAATTGCTCGGCCATCTTGCTAAGAGTCCACTCCTTGACTTTATCCTGCCTACTCTGTGGGAGATCTGCCGGTAGGCTGAAAGAACCCAATATCGACTCCCAAAGGGTATTTTTAATTCTTTGCTCGAGATATTTTGCGCCAATGTTCTTTTTCTTCGGCTTATTCCATTCTGCAACGGTGATCGGGACCATGTCCCTTACAAGAACTCCGCATTGAGCTACATATTTAGTGTAGATTCCATCGGGTTTCTCCGGTTTGCCTCTTATGCTAACTTCGTCGATCGGCAACTTTGCACCATCCGACAGCTTTAACCCTTTGGCCGGGCCTCGTTTAGGGATTGAGTTAGATGATCCAGAGGGCTGAAAGAAAAATGTTTCGTTAATAAGTGCGCATATAAATCAATTAATGCATCTAGCTAGTGATCAACAAGACTTAATATATACCTTGCCGGAGTCGTTTTTAGCTAGTGATCCGGAGTTTTCTTCGTCGTCGTCGTCGTCTCTGAAGTTTGTAACTCAAGTCCCTCACCGGAGTCGTTCAAACATTTCGCGCTGAAATCTCGGATGAAGGGGGGGACATCGGCGATGATGGGGGCGTCGTCCTCCATAGCTCAATGTCACTGCAAAATTTTCAAACTTAGCTAAAATTTCTTATACACTAATAAAATAACTTTGCTACTAAAATAGCAATATTGCAACTAAAATGACTTAGCATATTTTTCAAACTTAGCTAAATACTCAAACTTTGCTACTAAAATTTTCTAACATAGCAATATTTCAAACTTAGGAATATTTCAAACTTAGCAACATTTCAAACTTTGCTAAATTTTGAAACTTTGCTACTAGAATTTTCAAACTTAGCAAAATTCACATATTTACTAGAATAAAAAAATGACAATGCACATATTTACTTATTTACTAGAATAATTTCTAACTTAGCAATATATTTCTAACTTAGCAAAATTATTTTTAGTAACTTAGCAAAATATTTCTAACTTAGCAAAATTATTTTTAGTAACTTAGCAAAATATTTCTAACTTAGCAAAATTTTCAAAGTTATTTTTAGTAATGTTTCTAACTTAACAATATTTGAAACTTAACAATATTCCTAACTTAACAATATTTCAAACTTAGCAATATTTGAAACTTTGCAATATTTCTAACTTAGAAATATTTCTAACTTAGCAATATTTCTAACTTTCAAAATTGCTAACTTTCAAAAATGCTAACTTTCAAAATTGCTACACTAAAAATTGATAACCCTAAATGACTTCAAACTTAGCAAATTGCTACATTTTTAAATTGCTACATTTTGTAAGTTTGCTAAGTTTTCATATTGTAATAAACTAAACAAAATGCTACATTTTTAAATTGCTAAGTTTTTTAAATTGCTACATTTTGTAAGTTTGCAAAAACTTCTATGACTAACAAAATGAAAAACAGTAATAAAAAAAAGTAATAACAAAAAGAAAAAGAAACTTACCGGAGTAGTCTCTCCAAGCAGGCGACGATGGCGCGCGGGCGTGGTGGGGTGGAGGCCGAGGACGCGGTGGCGCCGGAGCAGCGCGGGTTGCGGTGGTGGAGGGGTGGCCGAAGCAGGGGCAGTGGCGTCGACGGCGCGGTGGAGGGCGGCGTCGGCCGGGGTCGGGCGCGCGGTCGACGTACGGAGCACAGCGCGCACAGAGGAGGCGGTGGCGGAGGGCCGCGTGGCGGAGTGCGGCGGCGCCGTCGACGGCGTGCAGGGGCGGTGGAGGGCGTCCGCGGCGGAGGAGGCGACGGGCACGGCCGGCCGGAGCAGAGCGTGTCGAGGGCGCGGAGAAGAAGAGCAGAGCTAGCGTCGATTTGGAGATCGAATCGGCGGTGGGGGAATTAAAACTGCTCAAATAGCCCTTTAGCACCGGTTGTACTCTACAACCGGTACTAAAAGGTCTTTAGTACCGGTTGTAGATTACAACCGGTGCTAAAGGTTAATTTTGGGCCGCACAAAATTTCGCACGCGAAGCCCAACCCTTTAGTACCGGTTGTATTGACAACCGGTACTAATGGGCCTTTTATTTGTTTTTCCTATTTGGTTTATGTTTTGTTTATTCTATTTGGTTTCTGTTTTGTTTTTTTCTTTAGTTTCTTTTTATTTTATATCTATGTAATTTAATTGTCTTAAAATTTATAATATAATCTATATTTGTAAAAATCATATTTGATGAGATTTTTTTAAATAAAATTATTTTTAATGGCAATTTCGCCTAATAGCACGCGCGGTGCGGAAATTTCTTCCCGCCCTTTTTTCAAACATAATTTTTTCCCGCCACCGTCTTATGCCAAATTTCTTCCCGCCACCTTTTCCCGCCCAATTATTTCCTGCCGGTTGTTCTATAAAATCCAGTCGAAGGTAGGCATGATACTCACTTGAGCGCAAGCATGGTGTGTATTGGTCCTTGCGAGAAGTGTGTGTCCGGGTTTCACATTTCCACATCCGAGCATCTCGCAAGGTGATGCAAGACGTACTTGCTCGTTGGGAGGCCCCAAGAGGAAGGTTTGATGTAGCTTAGCAGCAAGTTTTCCCTCAGTATGAAACCAAGGTTTATCGAACCAGTAGGAGTAACGATTCTTCAGAAGGTTGCTGGCGGCTCGCACGGCGCAACACGATCACCAACGTGGACCTGCACACAACACAATCACAGTACTTTGCCCAACGAAACAGTGAGGTTGCCAATCTCACGGCTTGCTGAAAACAAAGGATTAAACGTCTCGTGTGGAAAATGAGTATTAAGTTGCAGCGAATGAAAAAGGAACAGTTTGCAGTTTGTGGTTTAATCAATGTAAAAGAATTGGACCGGGGTCCACAGTTCACTAGTGGTGTCTCTCCATAAAGATATCTAACATGTTGGGTAAACAAATTACAACTGGGCAATTGACAAATAGTGAGCGCATGACAATGGATATACATGGCATGATGATTACTATGACATTTAATTGGGCATTACGACAAGATACATAGACCGTTATCCAACAGCGTCTATGACTAATAATCCACCGCCGGGTTGTCATCCGAGTTCCCCGTTGGTATTAAGTTGCAATCAACGGACAATCGCATTAAGTAAAGCGCGTAATGTAAACAAACACATATGCCCGTGGGACATAGCATCGTTAGGTTGTCCCTAGTGGCAACAGCACATCCATAACCTTAGAACTTTCTGTCACTGTCCCAGATTCAACGGAGGCATGAACCCACTATCTAGCATAAATACTCCCTCTTGGAGTCACAAGCATCTACTTGGCCAAGCATCTACTAGCAACGGAGAGCATGCAACATCATAAATAACATAGGGCATATATTGATAATCAACTTGACATAATATTCAATATTCATCGGATCCCAGCAAACACAACATGCAACATTACAATAATATGACCTTGATCATGTAGGGCAGCTCACAAGATCTAAACATGATGGCACAAATAGGAGAGACAACCATCTAGCTACTGCTAGATCCCTGGTGTTGCGCCGCATCATATTTCGCCATTGACAACCTTCTGAAGAATCGTTACTCCTACTGGTTCGATAAACCTTGGTTTCATACTGAGGGAAAACTTGCTGCTAGGCTACATCAAACCTTCCTCTTGGGGTCTCCCAACGAGCAAGTACGTCTTGCATCAAGCCTTTTTCTGGCGCCGTTGCCGGGGAGTAGTGTTCTTCTGCAAGGGGAGTTTCACACTTCCAATCTCTTTACTTTGTTTTTGTCTTGCTTAGTTTATTTTATTTTATCTTGTTTGCTTTCAATTATCAAAAACACAAAAAAATTAGTTACTTGCATTTACTTTATTTCAAGTTATTTTCTGTCTGTTTTTAATCTGCTAAAATGAGTACTCCTGAGAACACTAAGTTGTGTGATTTCACTAGCACGAACAACAATGATTTCATATGCACACCTATTGCTCCACCTGCTGCTTCAGCAGAGTTTTATGAAATTAAACCTGCACTTTTAAATCTTGTTATGAAAGAGCAATTTTCTGGTGTTAGTACTGATGATGCTGCTGTTCACCTTAATAACTTTGTTGAACTTTGTGAAATGCAAAAGCTCAAGGAAGTAGATGGTGATATTATTAAACTGAAACTTTTTCCTTTCTCCTTGAGAGGACGTGCTAAAGAATGGTTGCTATCTTTGCCTAGAAATAGTATTGATTCATGGACTAAATGCAAAGATGCTTTTATTGGAAAATATTATCCTCCTGCTAAGATTATTTCTTTGAGAAGTAGCATAATGAATTTTAAGCAATTTGATAATGAACATGTTGCTCAAGCATGGGAGAGAATGAAATCATTGGTTAAAAATTGTCCCACTCATGGACTGACTACTTGGATGATCATCCAAACCTTCTATGCAGGATTAAATTTTTCTTCAAGGAATTTATTGGATTCGGCCGCTGGAGGTACCTTTATGTCCATCACTTTGGGTGCTGCAACAAAGCTTCTTGATGATATGATGATTAATTATTCTGAGTGGCACACCGAGAGAGCTCCAACAGGTAAGAAGGTAAATTCTGTTGAAGAAACCTCCTCTTGAGTGCCAAAATTGATACTATTATGTCTATGCTTGCAAATGGTCAAACACATGTTGATCCAAATAATGTTCCTTTAGCTTCTTTGGTTGCTCAAGAAGAGCATGTTGATGTGAACTTCATTAAAAATAATAACTTCAACAACAATGCTTATAGGAATAATTTTGGTAATAGCAATTATAGGCCCTATCCTTCTAATAGTGGCAATGGTTATGGAAATTCCTATGTAACTCCTACAACAATAATAAGAGTGTACCCTCTGATCTTGAAGTTATGCTTAAGGATTTTATTAGTACACAAACTGCTTTCAATAAATGTTGAGGAGAAATTTGGGAAAATTGATGTTCTTGCTTCTAAAGTTGATAGTCTTGCTCTTGATGTTGACTTGTTGAAACTAAAGAACATGCCTCATGATGTTAAAGAGAGCAAAACTCTCAATGCTATACAAGTTAAAATTGATAACAATGTGAGGATGTTAGCTGAATTGCATGCTAGATGGGAAAGAGAGGATGAAATTGCTAGAAAGAATAATATTGCTAGAGTTTATACTATTACTACTTCTGAAAATGCTTCAAACTCAAGTGTTAGCAAACCTCCTACCATTAATGGCAAGATAATTGGTGTTGGTAATGTTTCCACTTCTATTGCAAAATGTCCTAAATTGCCTGATAACTCTGAAACTGTCCTTGATAAAGATGCTGAAATTTCTAGCAATAAGGAAGAGAATAATTCCATTACTTTTGATGATAATGACTTTGATTTTGATGGTTGTAATTTCTGAAGTAATTAAGTTCTTGCAAAAGCTAGCTAGAAGTCCTAATGCTAGTGATAAACATGGCTTTTACTAAACATATTACTAATGCTCTCATACAAGTTAGGGAGGAAAAATTAAACGTGAAGTTCTATCCCTAGGAAGTTAGAAGATGGTTGGGAGCCCATCATTAAAATGAAATTGAATGACTTTGATTGCAATGCTTTGTGTGGTGCTAGTATTTCTGTTATGCCTAAAAGATTATATGATATGCTTGATTTAGCACCTTTGGAAAATTGTTACTTGGATGTTCACCTTGCTGATTCTACTATTAAAAAACCTTTGGGAAGAATTGATGATGTTCTTATCATGGTTAACAACAATTATGTCCCCGTTGATTTTATTGTCTTGGATATTGAATGCAATCCATCATGCCCTATTGTGCTGGGAAGACCTTTTCTTAGAACTGTAGGTGCTATTATTGATATGAAAGAAGGGAATATAAAATATCAATTTCCTCTCAAGAAAGGTATGGAACACTTTCCTAGGAAGAAGATTAAGCCACCTTATGATTCTATTGTTCGAACAAATTACAATGTTGATGCTTCTTCACTTGGTAATACTTGATGCATGCTTTGTGCCTAGCTAAAAGGCGTTAAAGAAAAGCGCTTATGGGAGGCAACCCATTTTATTTTTCTGCAATTTTTCTTTTATTGAGTCAAGGAGTTTGTTTACTTCTGTAGCAACTCCTTTGTATCTTTATTTTCTCGCATTGTTGTGCCAAGAGTAGCCTCTAATGTTAAGATGATGCTTAATTTTGATTGCTGCGCAGAAACAGATTTTTGCTGTTCACTGTACGAAATTCCTAAAATCACCAGATTGTTAAAAATCTGAAATTTTTGTGCGTAATCTTTATGAATGTCTGAATCTTTCATTAGTTCAAGTTTCGATCTGAGCGTCGTAAGTGCCTCGAAAAAATTCGTCTTTGCGGACTGTTCTGTTTTAGACAGATTATGCCTTTTTATTTTGCATTCTCTCTTTTACTAGTGTTGAGTGAAATTCTTTTTTGGGTGGAAGAGCTTCACATAACATCAGTGGCTGTAGCTAATGTTTAAAGTAAAAATCATATTGCGTCTTTATAGAACATGTGAGTTTTTGATTATGCACTAACCCTCTAATGAGATCTACTTTGAGTTTGGTGTGACGGAAGTTTTCAAGGGTCAAGAGAGAAGGATGATATAGGATCAAGAAGAGTGAAGAGCTTAAGCTTGGGGAGGCTCCCATGGATCTCCCCAGCATATTTCAAGAAGACTCAAGCGTCTAAGCTTGGGGATGCCCAAGGCATCCCCTTCTTCATCGTCAAAATTATCAGGTCATCTCTAGTGAAACTATATTTTAATTCTTTCACATCATATGTGCTTTTCTTGGAGCGTCTGTGTGCTTTTATTTTCAGTATTGCTTTTATTTTCAATAAAGCTTGACTGGACCCTAGCATTCTTGATTGGGAGAGAGACACGCTCCGCTTTTTCATGAGAATACTCCTATTCTTCACTTATATTTGTTGAGTATTCATATCTAGCGCTGTTCAGCTTTTAGCTCTTGTTTTCATGTATCTCTTGTCAGAGCTATTAGCTTTCTTTTGTAGAAAGTACTCTCTTGCTTCACTTATATTTGTTTGGAGAGTTGATAAATAAATTGATTGGTGTTTGGTTGGTTCAGAAAATGTTGCATGTGGTAATTGGTATAAGGAAAAACTTGCTTAATCTTGTAGATCACTAATGGATAACTTGATGCTTGTCAATTGTTTTGAGTTAACAAGTAGATCATGATTAAATTGTGCATCATGAGTTAAGCCTATTAGTGAAGAACTACCGTAAAGCTTGTTGAAAATTTGGTTTGCATCGGTGGTATCTCTAAGGTCTAGATATTTTCTAATAACAGGGTTTGGTTAACAAGGAAGACGGTATGAAGTCTTATAACGTTTGCAATATGTTTGTCATATAAAACTTGGTGTACGGGTTGATATTCTTGTTTGCTTACATAACCTTGCTAGCCTAAACTCTGTACTGAGAGGGAATGCTTCTCGTGCATCCAAATCCTTGAGCCAAAATCCATGCCATTTGTGTCCACCATAACTACCTATATGTGGTATTTCCTTGCCACTCCAAGTAAATTTTTCATGTGCTACCTTTAAATTATTCAAAATGTTATTATTCCCTTTTTGTGTCAATGTTTACTAGCTCATGAGGAATTAGTGTGGTTATTCTTTATTCTATTTGTCAATGGACTTTTACACCTGGACTAGTGGCATATACATCCGCTTATCCAATAATTGCAAAAAGAGCTGGCAACGGGGTGCCCAGTCCCAATTAATTACAACTTTAACCAATTAATTCTCTTCACACTTTTGCCCTGATTCATCAGTAAGCAATGACAAACAGTGAAATACCTGAATGTGTGTAAACCAAAGAGAAAGAGGGATGATCTGCCTTGCTGGTAGAAATAACGTCCTTCATGGGAGCCGCTCTTAAAAGTCCGTTTGACAGGTAGAATACTGTTCTCACCCGCTACCATTCGTTGACAATTAACAAACACCTCTCAAAAATAGATACTCCTCCATGGTATGTGATTGATGGAAGGCACCCGAGGATTCGGTTAGCCATGGCTTGTGTTAGCAAGGTTGGGAGGAGTATCAAATATTTTATGCAATCTCTATATGCTTTCAAAAACCTAAAAGCTCTAGCACATGATTTAATCCCTGCTTCCCTCTGCGAAGGGCCTTTCTTTTACTTTTATGTTGAGTCAGTTTTCCTATTCTTTCTGTCTTCCACAAGCAAACACTAGTGTCAACTTTGTTACAACATGCGTTATATGCAATGTATTGGACTTGTTATACTACTTTGTGTTGACAATATCCATGAGATAAATATGTTGAAAGTTGAAGCAAATGCTGAAACTAAATTCTTCCTTTGTGTTGATTGAATACCTTTTTTAGAAACTATTGCTTTATGAGTTAACACTTATGCAAAACTGTTTGATGCTTGTCTCGAAAGTACTATTCATGAAAACGTTTAGCTTGTGTGATTCATTGTTTACTCATTATCTATTTGATAGCAAATTATAGACCATTGACTTGGATCACTTCATTCATTTACATGTGCCTTGCAATATTATATGATCAAGATTATGATAGTAGCATGTCACCTCAAAAATTATTTTGTTTTTATCGTTTACCTACTCGAGGACGAGTAGGAACTAAGCTTGGGGATGCTGATACGTCTCAAACGTATCTATAATTTTTGATGTTCCATGCTTGTTTTATACCAATTGCTACATGTTTTGCATCTACTTTATATCACTTTTATACATTTTTTGGGACTAACCTATTAACAAGATGCCGAAGTGCCAGTTCCTGTTTTCTGCTGTTTTTGTATTCCAGAAAAGCTAGTCTGGAAATATTCTCGGAATTGGACGAAACTTCACGGGGGTCCCTATTTTACCAGAACACACCTGACGGACCAAAGGAGCAACGAGGAGGCCACGTGGGCCCCACACGCCAGGGCGCGGGCCGCGCGCCCTGGGTGGTGTGGGCCCCACGGGGGTCGCAGCCGCCGCCCTTTCGCCTACTTATTCCCCCCGACGCGAAAACCCTAAGTACCTGAGCAAATATCCACGAAAAGTTCCAGAGACGCCGCCGCCGTCAACCCTAGCTCGGGAGGGTTCAGAACCTCTTCCCGGCACCCTGCCGGAGAGGGGAATCGTCACCGGAGGCTTCTACATCGCCATGCCTGCCTCCGGAGTGATGCGTGAGTAGTTCATCCTTGGACTACGGGTCCATAGCAGTAGCTAGATGGTTGTCTCTCCACTTGTGCCATCATGTTTAGATCTTGTGAGCTGCCCTACATGATCAAGATCATATTATTGTAATGCTACATGTTGTGTTTGCTGGGATCCGATGAATATTGAATATTATGTCAAGTTGATTATCAATCTATCTTATGTTATTTAAGATCTTGCATGCTTTCCGTTACTAGTAGATGCTTTGGCCAAGTAGATGCTTGTAACTCCAAGAGGAGTATTTATGCTAGATAGTGGGTTCATGCCTCCGTTTAATCTGGGACAGTGACAGAAAGTTCTAAGGTTGTGGATGTGCTGTTGCCACTAGGGATAACCTAACGATGCTATGTCCACGGGCATATGTGTTTGTTTACATTACGCGCTTTACTTAATGCATTATCCGTTGCTTGCAACTTAATACCAACGGGGAACTCGGATGACAACCCGGCGGTGGATTATTAGTCATAGATGCTGTTGGATAACGGTCTATGTATCTTGTCGTAATGCCCAATTAAATATCATAGTAATCATCATGCCATGTATATGCATTGTCATGCGCTCACTATTTGTCAATTGCCCAGCTGTAATTTGTTTACCCAACATGTTAGTTATCTTTATGGAGAGACACCACTAGTGAACTGTGGACCCCGGTCCAATTCTTTTACATGATTAAACCACAAACTGCAAACTGTTCCTTTTTCATTCGCTGCAATTTAATACTCATTTTCCACACGAGACGTTTAATCCTTTGTTTTCAGCAAGCCGTGGATTAAACGTCTCGTGTGGAAAATGAGTATTAAGTTGCAGCGAATGAAAAAGGAACAGTTGCAGTTTGTGGTTTAATCAATGTAAAAGAATTGGACCGGGGTCCACAGTTCACCTAGTGGTTCTCTCCATAAAGATATCTAACATGTTGGTAAACAAATTACAGCTGAGCAATTGACAAATAGTGAGCGCATGACAATGCATACATGGCATGATGATTACTATGACATTTAATTGGGCATTACGACAAGATACATAGACCGTTATCCAACAACGTCTATGACTAATAATCCACCGCCGGTTTGTCATCCGAGTTCCCCGTTGGTATTAAGTTGCAAGCAACGACAATCGCATTAAGTAAATCGCGTAATGTAAACAAACACATATGCCCGTGGACATAGCATCGTTAGTTGTCCCTAGTGGCAACAGCACATCCACCTTAGAACTTTCTGTCACTGTCCCAGATTCAACGAGGCATGAACCCACTATCTAGCATAAATACTCCCTCTTGAGTCACAAGCATCTACTTGGCCAAAGCATCTACTAGCAACGGAGAGCATGCAAGATCATAAATAACATAGGGCATAGATTGATAATCAACTTGACATAATATTCAATATTCATCGGATCCCAGCAAACACAACATGCAGCATTACAATAATATGACCTTGATCATGTAGGGCAGCTCACAAGATCTAAACATGATGGCACAAATAGGAGAGACAACCATCTAGCTACTGCTATGGACCCGTAGTCCAAAGATGAACTACTCACGCATCACCTCGGAGGCAGGCATGGCGATGAAGAAGCCTCCGTGACGATTCCCCTCTCCGGCAAGGTGCCGGAAGAGGTTTCTGGACCCTCCCGAGCTAGGGTTGACGGCGGCGGCGTCTCTGTAACTTTTCGTGGATAATGGCTCGGGTCCTTAGGGTTTTCGCGTCGGGGAATAAGTAGCCGAAAGGGCGGCGGCTGGAGCACCCGTGGGCCCACACACCCAGGGCACGCCAGTGGGGGCCCGCGCCTTGGGTGTGTGTGGGGCCCACGTGGCCCTCCTCTGCAGCTCTTCGCTCCATCAGTGTGTTCTGATAAAATAGCATCCCCTAAGTTCGTCCAATTCCGAGAATATTTCCAGACTAGCTTTTCTGGAATACAAAACAGCAGAAACAGGAACTGGCGCATCGGCATCTTGTTAATAGGTTAGTCCCGGAAAATGTATAAAAGTGACATAAAGTAGATGCAAAACATGTAACAATTGGTATAAATAAGCATGGAACATCAAAAATTATGGATACGTTGGAGACGTATCACAAGGCTTTCGAGCAATTTGAAGGTAGATGGTAGGGTAGTTTCCAATTGAAGAAATTTTGCCACACTGAGAGTCATCTCGCTTTGCTTGGGGCGAAGCTATGCCGCGAAGGGTTTCCGTATAGGACCCCGCTCCAAATTCGTGCAGAATGCTCAGGCTTGCAGATAAGATTTGACAGAGTTTACGAATAGTCCGTTCTACCGAACTGAAGCTGACCGTGATTCGTACGGTCGTTCATGTTCTGGCAGTTGACAGCGATGATGACGACAATTTCATGCCGTCGTCAAAGGAAAGGAGGGTTGAAGCACTGAGCAAGGGCAAAGAAGAAGGCTGAAGCATCGAGCAAGGGTAATGGCAAGAACGCTGAAGCTTCGTCCAAGGGCAAAGGCAGAGAAGGCAGAATCTTCGTCAAAGGGCAAGGGTGGCAACACGCGGATGGGCAGGCTGCATCGATGGAGATAGGTAGAGTCTTTGTTTTACTTGTGTTGTATCGTAATTTGCATTATCCAGAATTTAGAACTAGTGAAGTGTAACGTAGATCTGGTTTTTCTAAGCCCGCCTTTAGTCCGGTTGGTAACACCAACCGGGACTAAACAATCACACGGATCGTGTGTTTTCTTTTCAAACGCTTGTGAGCCGTTGGATCAGGGTGTGTTTCTTTGAGGGCTTTTTGAGCCCTTGATCAGGGTTGTTTCTTTTGAGGCTTTGTGAGCTGTAGTATGCCCAATCAGGAAGAAACACACGGATGCAAAACTGAAAGTAAACTAAATGCAAGTAACTAATTTTTTTGTGTTTTTGATAATTGAAAGCAAACAAGATAAAATAAAATAAACTAAGCAAGACAAAAACAAGTAAAAGAGATTGGAAGTGTGAAACTCCCCTTTGCAGAAGAACTGCTACTCCCCCGGCAACGGCGCCAGAAAAAAGGCTTGATGCAAGACGTACTTGCTCGTTGGGAGACCCCAAGAGGAAGTTTGATGTAACCTACAGCAAGTTTTCCCTCAGTATGAAACCAAGGTTTTTATCGAACCAGTAGGAGTAACGATTCTTCAGAAGGTTGTTGGTGGCTCGCATGGCGCAACACATCACCAACGTGACCTGCACACAACAAATCAAAGTACTTTGCCCCAACGAAACAGTGAGGTGTCAATCTCACCGCTTGCTGAAAACAAAGGATTAAACGTCTCGTGTGAAAATGAGTATTAAGTTGCAGCGAATGAAAAATGAACAGTTTGCAGTTTGTGGTTTAATCAGTGTAAAAGAATTGGACCGGGGTCCACAGTTCACTAGTGTGTCCTCACCATAAAGATATCTAACATTTGGTAAACAAATTACAGCTGGGCAATTGACAAATAGTGAGCGCATAACAATGCATATACATGGCATGATGATTACTAATATTTAATTGGGCATTACGACAAGATAACATAGACCGTTATCCAACAGCGTCTATGACTAATAATCCACCGCCGGTTTCATCCGAGTTCCCCGTTGGTATTAAGTTGCAAGCAACGGAATAATCGCATTAAGTAAAGCGCGTAATGTAAACACAACACATATGCCCGTGGACATAGCATCGTAGGTTGTCCCTAGTGGCAACAGCACATCCATACCTTAGAACTTTCTGTCACTGTCCCAGATTTAACGGAGGTATGAACCCCTATCTAGCATAAATACTCCCTCTTGGAGTCACAAGCATCTACTTGGCCAAAGCATCTACTAGCAACGGAGAGCATGCAAGATCATAATAACATAGGACATAGATTGATAATCAACTTGACATAATATTCAATATTCATCGGATCCCAGCAAACACAACATGCAGCATTACAATAATATGATCTTGATCATGTAGGGCAGCTCACAAGATCTAAACATGAGGCACAAATAGGAGAGATAACCATCTAGCTACTGCTATGGACCCGTAGTCCAAGATGAACTACACACCGCATCACCTCGAGCGGCATGGCGATGTAGAAGCCTCCGTGACGATTCCCCTCTCCGGCAGGGTGCCGGAAGAGGTTCTGGACCCTCCCGAGCTAGGTTGACGGCGGCGGCGTCTCTGGAACTTTTTGTGGATAATGGCTCGGCACTTAGGGTTTTTTGCATCGGGGGGAATAAGTAGGCGAAAGGGGCGGCGGCTGGCGACTCCCCGTGGGCCCACACGCACCCACGGCGCGCCTGGCTCCTTGGCCGCGCCCTGCCACGTGTGGGGCCCACGTGGCTCTCCTTCGTTGCTCCTTTGGTCCTTCAGGTAGTTCTGGTAAAATAGGCCCCTCCGTGAAGTTTCGTCCATTCCGAGAATATTTCCAGACTAGCTTTTCTGGAATACAAAAACAGCAGAAAACAGGAACTGGCGCTTCGGCATCTTGTTAATAGTTAGTCCCGGAAAATGTATAAAAGTGACATAAATAGATGCAAAACATGTAACAATTGGTATAAAACAAGCATGGAACATAAAAAATTAAGGATACGTGGAGACGTATCAGCATCCCCAAGCTTAGTTCCTGCTCGTCCTCGAGTAGGTAAACGATAAAAACAAAAATAATTTTTGAGGTGACAAGCTACTATCATAATCTTGATCAAATAATATTGGAAGGCACATGTGATGAATGAAGTGATCCAAGTCAATGTCTATAATTTGCTATCAAGTAGATAATAATAAACAATGAATCACACAAGCCAAAGATTTTCATGGATAATACCTTCAAGACAAGCATCAAAGTGTTTCGCATAGTGTAACTCATAAAGCAATAATTTATAGCAAAGTATTCAATCAACACAAAGGAAGAATTAAGCTTCACATTTGATTCAACTTTCAACATATTTATCTCATGGATATTGTCAACACAAAGTAGTATAAACAAGTTCAATACGTTGCATATAACCCATGTTGCACAAAATTGACACTAATGTTGCTTGGGAAGATAGAAGGAATAGGAAAACTGACTCAACATAAAAAGTAAAAGAAAGGCCCTTCGCACAGGTAAGCAGGGATTAAATCATGTGCTAAGAGCTTTTAGGTTTTTGAAAGCATATAGAGATTGCATAAAATATTTGACACTCCTCCCCACCTTGCTTACACAAGCCATGGCTAACCGAATCCTCGGGTGCCTTCCATCAATCACATACCATGGAGGAGATCTATTTTTGAGAGGTGTATGTTATTGTCAACGAATGGTAGTGTGATAACATCATCCACCTGTCAAACGGACTTTCAAGAGCGGCCCCATAGGGACTTATATCTACCATCAAGGCAGATCATCCCTTTTTCTCTTTTGTTTACACAACAAAGCAGATATTTCACTTTTGTCATTGCTTACTGATGAATCAGGGCAAAAGTGTGAAGAGAATTATTGGTTAAAGTTGTGATTAATTGGGACTGGGCACACCGTTGCCAGCTCTTTAGCAAAATTAGAGGATAAGCGGATGTATAATGCCGCTAGTCCAGTGTGAAATCCATTTAACAACCAGAATAAAGAATAACCACACTAATTTCCTCATGAGCTGGTAAACATTGACACAAAAAGGGAATAATACCATTTTGAATAATTTAAAGGTAGCACATGAAAAATTACTTGGAATGGCAAAGAAATACCATATAGGTAGTTATGGTGGACACGGATGGCATGGAATTTGGCTTAAGGATTTGGATGCACGAGAAGCATTCCCTCTCAGTACGAGTTTAGGCTAGCAAGGTTTTATGTAAGCAAACATGAGTATCAACCCATACACCAAGTTTACATGACGAACATAGTGCAAGCGTTATAAAACCTCATACTGTCTTCCTTGTTAAACCGAACCGCTTACTAGAAAAATTCTAGACCTTAAGAGATACCACCGATACAAACCAAATTCAACAAGCTTTAACGATAGTTCTCCTACTAGCTTAACTCAAATGATGCACCAATTTAATCATGACCTACTTGTTAACCAAAACGATTGACAAGTATCAAGTTATCCAAAATAGTGATCTACAAGACTAAGCAAGTTTTTTCCTTATACCAATTACCACATGCAACATTTCCGGAACCAACCAAACACCAATCAATTAATTAATCAACTCTCCAAACAAATATAAGTGAAGCAAGAGAGTACTTTCTATAAAAAAAAGCTAATAGCTCTGAAAAGAGATACATGAAAACAAGAGCTAAAAGCTGAACAGCGCTAATATGAATACTCAACAAGTATAAGTGAAGAATAGAGATTCTCATGAAAAAGCGGAGCGTGTCCTCTCCCCAATCAAGAATGCTAGGTCCAGTCAAGCTTTATTGAAAATAAAAGACAATACTGAAAATAAAAGCACACAGACGCTCCAAGAAAGCACATATGAGTGAAAGAATTAAAATATAGTTTCACTAGAGATGACCTGATAATATGGCGTGAAGAAAGGGGATGCCTTGGCATCCCCAAGCTTAGACGCTTGAGTCTTCTTGAAATATATATTGGGGAGATCCCATGGGAGCCTCCCCAAGCCAAGCTCTTCACTCTTCTTGATCCTATCATCACCCTCTCTCTTGACCCTTGAAAACTTCCGTCACACCAAACTCAAAATAACTCTCATTAGAGGTTTAGTGCACAATTCAAAAAACTCACATGTTCTATAAAGACAAATATGATTCATTACTTTAAAATTAGCTACAGGCCACTGATGTTATGTGAAACTCTTCCACCCAAAAAAGAATTTCACTCAACACTAGTAAAAAGAGAAAGCAAAATAAAAAGGCATAATCTGTCTAAAACAAAACAGTCCGAAAGAAGACGAATTTTTTTCAGCATTACAGCACTCAAATTGAGAAACTTTAAACTAATGAAAGATTCAGACATTCATAAAGATTACGCACAAAAATTTCAGATTTTTTTAACAATCTCGTGATTTTCTAATTTTCGTACAGTGGACAGCAAAAATCGTTTCTCTCCTGCTCCGCAATCAAAATCAAGCAAAACCTTAACACTAGAGGCTACTCTTGGCACAACAATGCGAGAAAATAAAGATACAAATGAGTTGCTACAGAAGTAAACAAACACCTTGACTCAAAGAAATGAAAAATGTGCAGAAAAAAAAAATGGGTTGCCTCCCATAAGCGCTTTTCTTTAACGCCTTTTAGCTAGGCACAAAGCATGCATCAAGTATACCAAGTGAAGAAGCCTCAACATTGTAATTTGTATTTTTAAGTTTATGGAATTCTTGAGAAGAAAATTTGAACAAACCATTGCATGATTCATTAACTACCCACGAAACTCTTTCTCAGTTTTAAACAATCTACAAGTTTTGATTTTGGTTTAGACACTTTGGCACATATATGAATTTCTTCCCCTTATCTAATAGAAGCCTTGCTTTTTAGTTTTAATGTGAGGAAAAAGTAGTACTTAAAGCATCAATAGCTCCCTCTAATTCTCCAATCCTAGAGTTTGATTATCATGATAGCACCAGTTTCTAAAACAGCAATTCTTTTATTAATTTCTCCCAGAGATTTACAATTTATCATATTATCAAATAGTTTCTCAACTTCACTTCAACACCTGGAAGATTTTTCTCTATGAACTCTAGCTTTTTCATAACATCCTCGAGAGAAATTTCAATTTAGTTTCATTAACAGGTGTATCCCAACTAGACTCTCAATGATGTAGCCTAGCTTCTAAAGCAGTGGTCCCTAGGAAATTTCCTCAGTTAAAGTGTCCAAAACATATCTATACCAAATGGTGATGCCAACAAAAAATTTCTAAGCAAATCATAGTGGAATATTTTTTTGTACACCTACGATGAGCATCGCTGATTCTATACAAAGCATCTTTCAAACTTTCTCCCAC